>JAQFVV010006253.1:2037513-2202513 GCA_028023455.1 Epiperipatus broadwayi
CAGAAATATCCACAGTAGGGGCTCAAAAGCAGCAATGCTTGATCAAACCACTAGGTGGCGCTGCTCACCATACGTAAGCACAGGAACATTCCACCAGCTTGCTGGCACCAAAGCTGCCCGCTTGGTGACACTGGTTGACATGCATAAGCCCATTTAGCTTGCGTTGTCTGCTACCAGAAATTACCAAGATTCTAGCCCACTATGTGGCACTGTTTCTTTATGCTACACACAGGAAAACTGCACACTCTAACTGCAATATTATTGTACGTTTAACGGCTATGCACATAATACTTAAGAGATATATAGCGTATAATTTAAAGGTATCAATAATATAGAAGCCACAACTATTTAAATATTTCTTGGTTATTAATACTGTTACATTGTCTTTGACTGCCTCATAAGTCCATGTATTTTACATTTAATCTTTTTAAAAATTGATCTTTTTGAAAAAATTATTTTCTCTTAAAATGATTCTTTTTTTTTTTTAAAAAAATGTGACCACAACTATTTAAATCTTGCTTTGATGGTAAACTAACATTGTTACATTCAAAGTTTATCTGATAAATCAATGTATTATTAAATGAATTTCTTTTTTAAAATCGATCTTTTTTTTTAAAGATTATTTTCTTTAAAAATGATTTTTTTTTTTTTTTAAAAAAGTAATCCTTACGGCAGTCGTCCTTTCTTTCAACAATGCAGGCTAAGCTAATTTTTACAATTTTTTTTCCCTACGGCAATATTTCTTTGCAATCTTTTCAAATAATATTTCTATTACAAATACAAATTATATTTCGGTTTATAGATCTTTCAATTAGCAAACGTGTTATTTTAAAAAGATAATTTGTTCTTAAAGCAACGTTTTTTTTTCATTTTATTAACGAAGATGCTGGCTGAACTTATATGCATAAATGATATATAAATAGAGGATTCATAAAATTGAAGAGTATGATCAAGACTCTTACTATCAGTTCCAATTTGCTGTCAATAAGATATCAGAGAATTGCAGTTTGCATAGTGTGTGGTGATTTATCAATGAACTCTCTTCAGTGTAAAAATCGAGTAAAAATATTCAAGGCATAAATATTAATTGAAGTTGTATTTAAAACTTTAGGATCATTTTAATAACTAAAAATGTCATATACTCACAAGGAAATTTCAAAATAATAGGCTTTATAAGTGTGGCAAAAGTAAGATATAAAGACTCAGGAAAAAAAAAGATTTAGAGCAAAATGCAAAAGCTAATGATAATATAGCAACTATTTTGAAGGAAACAACACAAGATGTAAATTAATGAAGATAGGACAGTAATCCAAAAGATGTGAAAGAGTGTCATCCACAGATATAAGTTGCAAGTTAAAAAATATATACATTTAATATCTTCATTGACTGTTAGAATTTAAAATGTCATGGTCTATAAAACAAACACAAATTGAGGAACTATTTTTGAAGTTTGGATTGTTTTGTTTAAAAAGTTAAGAAAAAAGATTGCATAATAATATCTGGACATATTCTATATGCATAGTGGGTAAATGTACACAAAGTTATTGTAGATGATTGTAATAATAATACAATATTAAATGTGTAATGAAGCCACTGATGGTGTGCAAGCAATATGTTGGATATCTAGCTTCAAGAAAACTTTCAAGATATAAGATTTTTTAAAGAGAATTTTCAAATTTGATTTACAAACATATTAGAAAAAGTCTGTAATTCATCATGAATAATTATATCATATAAACAATTGTTCCAAGTATGAAAATCTACTTAAGTAATTAAGGATAGCAATAAATTTGTAACCTCCTGAGTGTAGACAATTTCTTGCAGCAAATCACCTCTTAATGATTAATCAAAATAAATAATAGTTTATTACTTGATATTGTGAAATTGGTAAATATTCAAGTGTCTCTGTTGGGTCATATATTTTAAAATTTGTCTATTAGAAATTCATTTATAGAATCTTTAAACCACCTAGCTACTCACAAACATTCTATTAAAAAATCTGTAGAGATTCTAACCAGTAAATAAATTCAAGTATAATTATTATTAATTCCTTTAAGTTTGCCACTGTTTTCTGTTTGATCACAACCCCATAAGTTAATAATTGTTGAAATCTACCGAAAAATGCTATAATACATCATAATGAGAATTCTATAGATATCATTCAGGTATAATTTCTTTCGAGTCACTACGAATTCTTTATGAACTCTCATTTTAGTAATGGTTATTAGAATTTGTTATAATCATAATCTAAGATTGATCGTATAATATCAGGGGAAAAAAAAGAATGAACTTTACTTATGTAGACTGCTGGAAGTGATGAAGAGAGAAATATGCGATCAATTAATGAGGCTGAGAAATTGTCAACAATACAATCTATAAGAACTGTTAAGTACTAAGAAATGGAATAAAAATAGTAGTTTGCATAAACGTTGCATGGAAAATGCAAAGTTGTAATCATTTAGGGTTTGACTACATTGTGAACTTAAAAAATAAATATAATGCCATCTTTGGTTTTAATTATGTATTATGAAAATGTCAGGAAACCAGTATTAATATTGGAATACGTGTATAATTATAACAAAGCCAATAATTCTTAAAGATAAATCAGACCACTGATATTTTTCAAATTAAACAAGATAATGATGCCCATTCCCTGGTCTGTCATTCAATTATTATTTTGAATTAGCCAGAATTTGAGAATGTTTCAGAACTGCACATTATTGAAAAGCAAATGGATTACAACAACAAAAAAATTAGTTTGTAAACTTTTAATTGTGGATTAATATTTTTAATATTGATTATGGTTACTACGCACAAGGGTGAATCCAAAAATAGAAAGTTAAGATCTAGGTTTTATTGTCACAATAGGTTAATTGTGTAATAGGGTTAGATGATTTAGTGAAGATCAACATCATCAACAACCATTATCAATCCACTACAGGATGAAGATCTCTCCAAGTTTAATCCATCTTCTCTGATCTTTAGCTTCTCTTCTCCACATCACTCCTGCACACTTTCTTATTTCATCCATCCATCTCACATGTGGTCTCTTTCTGGGTCTTTTACAATCTCTTGGAATCCAGTTTAAGATTTCAATTGTCCATCTATTATCATCTCTTTTAGCAATATGTCCAGCCCAGCTCCACTTCAGTTTTTTAATTTTTTCAATAAGATCAATAACTCTTGTTTGTTCTCTTACCCATATATTGCATTTTTGTCTCTTCTTGTTACTCCCAACATGCACCTCTCCATACTTCTTTGAGTGATCTGAAGTCTCTGTATTGCTCTTCTTTTAAGTGTCCATGTCTCAGATCCATAAGTAAGAACTGGTAAAACACATTTACTAAAAACCTTCCTTTTTAAACACATAGGCATATTTACTTTCAGCACCAAGTTATTTCTACCAAAAGCACTCCAACCAAGTTTAATTCTATGATTAATTTCATCCACCATGTTTCCATCTGTATTAATAATCTTATTAAGATACTTCTAGTTGTTAACTTCTTCAGTGAACCCATCATAATCAATCTTTATTCTCATATTTTAAGAAAATCCATTAAACATTACTGTAGTCTTTTTTACATTTATATTTAGTTCTACTTTCATCTGGTAACTCCTGCAACATTTCCTGAAGCTCTAAAACGTGATTTGCAAAAACAACTACAACATCTGCAAAATCTAAATGACTTAAACAATCTCCATTTACTTTCACTCCTTTAGTTTCCCATTTTAATCCATAAAATATTTCTTGCAACACTGCTGTAAAAAGTTTAGGAGATATGGAGTCACCCTGTCTTACAACCTTCTCAATGTTGACTTTACTAATATCATTATGTAATGTGTTGCTGAAATATTCTTTAAAATATGACAATATCTTGGATCTATACCCTGATGGGTCAATCCTTTAATCACTGAATCAAATGTCTTTTCATAATCTTCAACTTCTCTCAATACCTGGATATGATCTACTGTACTAAAACCATTTTTAAATCCAGCTTGTTCACTTGGTTGGTGGAAATCCAATATTCTCTGTAGAAGAGTTGTAATTATCATGGTAAAAATTTTGTTAAATCAAAGTTTGCTATAAATGAGTTGTAATTACTTTGATAAAGATTTTGTATAAATATTTTGTTTGTATAGATATTTTGTTTTCTCGTTTTTATTACTACATAATTCTTTATAAATGTCTTTTTCACATTCCATCATGTCTGTCATCTTCCTTTTTAGTAATCGTTCTATTTTTTTATTTTTATTGTTGGAACATCTTTCTTTCAAATAATAAGATGTTTTACACTTTTGAGATTTTTATTTTCTTTCATAGATTTTCTTGCCAATTCAAAATTATCTTAATAATGTAATTAATTCTTTTTCATGCCATTTTACAAAACTGTAAATACTCAATTTCTTTAATGGATTATTTTTAAAAATTTTCATATTTTTTTATTTTTTAATACATTATTTTATCTCAGTAGAAAATTTATTGATCAATTGTTGCTTTTTTATACCAGCTATCTTTCTTGCAGTTCTTAATAGTGCACCAGGTATCTTCATATTAATTTTGTTCAATTCTGAACAATGTTTAAAATCTGTTAATATTTTAAAACAATTTTACAAGTTGCCATTCACGTTCATTAACTAGTTTTATAAAATGAATATATTAACAATTGCTAATACTATATTACTTAATATTTTTTTCTCTAGATTTATATTAACATGTAACTGACATTTTACTAACTAATAATCACTGCCTATGTTCAGTCTATTAAAAATATTATTCTTGAAATACATATTTTTTCATTAGTCAAAATATATTTCAATTCTGCTGCACCTTCATATGGATGCTTCCATGTCAATTTCTATACCCTCTATCATTTCTATCAAAATAACCAACTTTACCCTTAACACTTTCATCTTAGAGACATATACCAATTCTAGCATTAAAGTTTTTAAGATATTGTTTAGTCTAATTAAAAGAATTTTGTACATTCATATAAACATTCTCTATTTTTTCATCACAATGAAAAGTTGTTGAAGAATAAAACTGAATTATCTGCATTTGTTATTTTGTATTAAGTTCAAAAATTAATATTACCAAACCACCTGATATAGCATTAAAATCCACAATGTTATTCTTTCACTTTTTATTTAAAATGAATCCCATTTCACTTACGCTTTCAATATTTGTTTCTTTGTTGTAAAATATGTATTCACTTTTTAAATCAATACACTTTTTTCATTTAACTTCATAAAGTTCAAAAATATGCGGTTTAATTTTAATCTGTTCTTCCAATCTGTGCAATCTTTTATTGCTTTAAAATAATCCAAAGTAATTAAAGGTCATTATTAAATGGTGGCCTAGGTCCATAATCAGGGGATTCTTAATACATTTCCCTTTTAGGGTGTTAACTGCTGGCTTGGCTGGAAACTTTACAATTTCCTGTAAATGAGAGCCATAATTAGTTTTGTTTATCATGATTGTAAATATCTATAAAAAAGCTTGTTCACAAACAACTTCAAAAAAACTTAACTAACATTTTAATTAGAACTATCAGGCAACTGAAAAGAAAGATTATTAAATTCAGAGGTAAAAAGCCAGGAAACTCACCACATTGGCTGATATGTGTTGTGAGCAGCTTATACACTTTGTTTACTATATAAATAATTATTTAATAATACCAGTTGCAATGACAGGAATATATAACAGTATATTAGACCATTAAGTACTATTGAATAACATAATTTAAATTTAAACTGTACAAATTCCAAAATGCACTTAAATTAAAAACAGTCAGATTATCAGTTCATCACTGAGTCTCTGTTGTTATTAAAATATGCCCCTTCTATTTTCCATTTGCATTATCTATGTGTTTAGATCATAAAAAAAATAATGTCATAATTTGATTCAAATAATATAACAATCATTAACAGTGAACAGAATGAAAGGAATTGGAAAATAAAAATAGCATGATTTATTAATAATATCTCAATAACTAATTGAAAATTCAACAATATTCAATTAAAATCAATTTCAATTATGTGAAAATTTTTTATATTAAATTATTTTTCTGCAGTTCATTTAATTATTTAATATACTGCTATTCTAAAATTTTCTTTTTTGAAGAGGATACTTTGCATCAAAATGCATTTAACTTATTAAGTATGTGTTTCTGTCAACAATAACTTTTGGAAAACAAGTTAGTATATTTTTTAAAATATATATGTTTTTAATCATGTTTCTACAAATTATATTTTTCAAATTTAAATAAGAAAATTAAAAATATATACATTTTGAAACATTTAAAATAAAATAAACAATTTTGACAATTTTCTTTTTTATAATTAATAACATAATGAGTGTCTATACTTTACAATTGTTAATATATTCATCTTATTAAACAATTTAATGAATGTGAATTGGAACTTGTAAAATTGTTTTCAAATATTAACAGATTTTTAACATTGTTCAGAATTGAATAAAATTAATATGAAGATAACTGGTGCACTATTAAGAACTGCAAGAAAGATAGCTGGTATAAAAAAGCAACAATTGATCAATAAATTTTCTATTGAGATAAAATAATGTATTAAGAAATAAAAAAATATGAAAATTTTTAAAAATAATCCATTAAAGAAATTGAGTATTTACAGTTTTGTAAAATGGCATGAAAAAGAATTAATTACATTATAAGATAATTTTGAATTGGCAAGAAAATCTATGAAAGAAAATAAAAATCTCAAAAGTGTAAAACATCTTATTATTTGAAAGAAAGATGTTCCAACAATAAAAAGAAAAAAATAGAACGATTACTAAAAAGAAAGATGACAGACATGATGGAATGTGAGAAAGACATTTATAAAGAATTATGTAGTAATAAAAACAAGAAAACAAAATATCTATACAAACAAAATATTTATACAAAATCTTTATCAAAATAATTACAACTCATTTATAGCAAACTTTGATTTAACAAAATTTTTACCATGATAATTACAACTCTTCTACAGAGAATATTGGATTTCCACCAACCAAGTGAACAAGCTGGATTTAAAAATGGTTTTAGTACAGGAGATCATATTTAGGTATTGAGAGAAGTTGTAGATTATGAAAAGACATTTGATTCAGTGATTAAAGGATTGGCCCATCAGGGTATAGATCCAGGATATTGTCATATTTTAAAGAATATTTCAGCAACAGTTAGATTACATAATGATACTAGTAAATTCAACATTGAGAAGGGTTTAAGACAGGGTGACTCCATATCTCCAAAACTTTTTACAGCAGTGTTGCAAGAAATATTTTATGGATTAAAATGGGAAACTAAAGGAGTGAAAGTAAATGGAGATTGTTTAAGTCATTTAGATTTTGCAGATGTTGTAGTTGTTTTTGCAAATCATGCTTTAGAGCTTCAGGAAATGTTGCAGGAGTTACCAGATGAAAGTAGTACTAAAGATAAATGTAAAAAAGACTACAGTAATGTTTAATGGATTTTCTTAAAATATGAAAATAAAGATTGATTATGATGGGTTAGAAGAATTTAACAACTAAAAGTATCTAAATCAGATTATTAATACAGATGGAAATATAGTGGATGAAATTAGCTTTTCATGTATGTCAACATATTTTTCTTTTGTGTTATATAAATTGAAATTATTATGAAAATTATATTACTAATCAAATAAGAAAATATTCAATATGGCATCCTTTGCAATCAACCCATTAAAAAAGATATATTTAAAAAAAAGATATATTAACTTTATTTACTATAAAATAGCTAATTATAATTTTTTTTGTTAATAACTTATTCTTTTAATGGTATATTTAAAATAATGACATCAAAGCTTTATTATAGAATTAATTTTTCATGTATTCTCTTTTGTGGTGAAATGAAATTATTAATCACTTCTATTGAACTAAGAAATTCTGTTTGTTTCTTTGGCTAAAATCTTGTAACCAATTTTTAATATATTCCATTGAACTAATTTTCTTCAAATTTTGTGTATGTGTTAAGTATCAATGGCAATGTAATATATCAGGGTTGTCTCTAACAGTAATGGCAGGCAGAATTACAGTGGTATTGATATCAGTTTAGTAATTTTTCAGTGAAATGCAATAAATAGCGGTATATTTTTAAAAAAATATGAAAAAAAGAAATGGACAAAATCTTAATTTCAGTTCTTTTCAACTAAAATTTGCTTTTTAAAAAACATTGCCTCCATAATATAACAATTTTATAATTATTAAAACATGCTTTCATTTCAAACATTGGAAATATAATGTCATTGTTTTGATTGTCAGTTTTTGAATTTCAATATGCAAAAATCCATTGCAAAATATCCTAATACTAAAAAATAATATATATACAAAATATTTTATAAAAAACATTTTTATTTAATTTTATTAGTAATGCACTAAAAATTATTTTTTTCCTTCAAGTACAATTTTGGTTGTTATATGTAATTTGAAATAAAACGGTTATGTGTGTGTGTGGGGGAGTGTCATCCATAAATTAATTAATTCAATTACTAGTTTTAAAAATAGTGATTGAATTAATTAATTTCTGGATGCCTCATGTTTTTATGTCAGGTTACATATAACAATTAAAATTGTGGTTGAAGAAAAAAATATTTTGGGAGTGGTAGTACACTATTGATCAAATTAAATAAAATTGCCTTTTTAATAAAATATTATATATATATATTATTAGCTTTATTATTAAAAACTTCTTTAAAAACAGCAAAAATGTATTAAAATAAAAATATTTTGTAAAAAAATCTTATCTTTCTGTCTTGTTCTCTCTCATGTCTCATGTAAGTTCATATACTTCAAAAAATATAATTTAATTATGAAAACAGAAAATATTTCATATTAATCATTAAAAATGTCTTTCAAAATAATGAAAATATATTTGAAACAAAGAAATTAGCTTTTTAAAGATGTCTACTTTCTTGCTCTACTAACATAATAATTTCTGACACTATGCTTAAATTTGCTCTTATACTTTCAAATTTTCTTATCTTTTAATTACACCTGCCATCTAGGAATAAAGCTAAAAACATATAATCAGTCTTTAAATTAGAATCAAGATGCAACAACAATAATTAGATTAGATAGAGATATTAAAATAAATAACATTGATAAGAATGTACAACAGGAATGATTCTATAATTCATTAAACTTTTTATAATATTTTACAAAAAGTATTTTGAATTAAAGTGGGAAATTAAGAGAGTAAAAATAGAAGTTATTTAAGCCATCTATGTTATGAAAATGATATAATTGCTTTTGCAAGTAAGCATCAGAGCTTTGTGAAATGTTGCAAGAGTTATCAGATAAAAATCAACAGATTTTCTCAGAAAATAAAGATTGGTAATCATGGATTAGAAGATATTAATAACTACTAATACATTGTATAAATTATTAATAGAGAGGAGAATGTAATGGATTAAATTAATCATAGAATTAAACTTAGATGGAGCACTTTTGATAAAAATAATTAAACATTTAAAGGAAATATGTCTATGTGTTTGTAAAAGACATGTTTTACCAATTCTTATTTAGGGATTTGAAACGGGAATTTTAACAGAAGAATGATATAAAAATTTCAGATCATTAAGAAAAGATTGGAGAATATGTGATGGTAATGGAGGGGGGGGGATGAAATATTTGGATGAAAGAATTAGTTATCATTGAAACTACTGAAAGAATTAAGAGACTAAAATGGAGCAGGAATATATATATATATTGCTAGAAGAGTTAATAATAGATGGACAATTGAAGTCTTAAACGGGGCTCCAAGAGTTTGTAAAAAAATTAGAAGACCACATGAGGTAGAAGAATGAATAAGAAAGTTTGTTCGGTGGTGTGTGAAAAAAAGAGAATATGGACTGGAAAAACTGAATTAGTTGAAGTCTTAATTCGGATCACAAGATGTTGTAAAAGACCTAGAAGAGATGGATGGATGATATAAGGAAGTTCGTTGGTCTAATTTGGAGAAGCAAAGCTATGAATTGAAGAAATTGGATTAAATTTAGAGAGGTTTTCATCTTGCAGTGAACCAATAATGTTTGAAAATGATTATGGTTATGGACATCCTTTTTTTTAACTTATATATTACTAATTTATTGTTGTATATTTTGAGGTTAATCAAATCTATGCCAAATTGTGTTAGCATATATGTAGCTTAAAATATTTTTACACACATTAATTTCAAAAACTAAGTAACAAGTATAAAATGGATTTTATAAGGAAAAACTAAGTCCTGCATGGTTTGGTATAGTGGTGAAATCCAAGCTCAAGGACCATTAATTATAGCTCAATTTTGTCATTTCTGGTACTTAAATTTCATATGAACTTCTAAAAAAGAAAGCATTTGTCTATTAAGGAAAACTGTTATCATATATCATCAGTAATTCCTAGACAAACATTAGCATCTTATCGATCCTTAAACCACTAAATGATCATATAATTGTAATTTGGAGTATATTTGGACAATTCCCTGATTGATCTTCTATGCTAAAAATTTGCACATATTTTATATAGCCAAGTACTTTGTATTTATAGTTAATATTAATCAATTTTATATATGAGTTAATGAATAAATGTCTGTGGCATTAAGCATCTGTCATGAGGTTTTTTTTTGTTGATATGATTGATCTTTGGATAAAATGATTGATATAAAAAGAAAGAGATATTTTTAAATAAAAAAGACCAGATACAATTTCTAATACAATTTTAAAGTGAATGTGAACAGAATTAGTATGATGAGAAAAGACATGACAAAGCATTTATCTTATATTGATTACTTTAATGTATCAAATAAGAGCAAAATAGTTTTCAACTCTAATTTATAAATACATAGTCTGAATTTAATTATCATAAATTCAAATTTTATTATTTTAAGAGTTATATTAAAGAAAAAAGCAATTGCAAACTTTTCTGATAATAATCAAGCATTCTCTTATAAAAAATATCATGCATTGACACATAAATGTTTCTTATGTTTTTTGGTTTAGGCCAGTAGATAAATGCATGCACTAGATTGATTATTATCTCAGCAATATAAAATTAAAAAAAATCTCACTGTGATCATATGGATGGAATTATTGTGTTTATCTGCCACTTGAGTCAGTGTTGCATAACTTCAGACAATCAATCCCATATTTTTTTTTATTACACAGTGAATTAAAAACATATTAACAAAATACAATTTTGTAACACTCTATTTAATTTACTAGCACAGTATATATATGTTATTTTAATCAGAAGGAAATTATACTCTATACACATGCACTGTTAGATTGTTTTTATTAGCTCAAAACTCTTATTTCAAAACCCACTTTAGATTAGACTATAGAAAGTTACTTTAGGTACAAAGAGAAGATAACCACTCTTATCTTTTCAAAGTCTCTATTTTGTGGTTTGGTTTGAGAGTCTCCTTTGTAATCATCAACAACACCATTAAGATATTAAAAACAATATAGCAATGCATATGCATATGGTGTAATTATCTTCTGATTAAAAAATACATTTTTAATAATTATTGTCCATTGTTAACAGTATGTGTTCCCAACATTTTATGTAAAATTGTATATGCAAAGAGTTAAATTAAATTTACCTTAACAGAAACTAACAAGGAATGAGTTCAAATATTGCATTATGAAATATAAATGATTTAATTATGTCAAAAACATTTTTTGTTTTAAAGAATCCCTTTAAAACCATGCTCAACATAGTCATGGAGTTTTAAGAAAACATATTGGAATACAAATAAGGAAATAGCATTAATACTTCTGTAACTTATAAAAAACATTTATATATATATATATATTAAAAGGTGTGAAGGTTGCCTTGACAGCAGTTAGAAATATTGTTTGCTATATTTACTGTGAATGTTTAGGTGGTTACTAGTTGGAAACTAATTATATATATACAAACACAGATTTACATAGCTAATCAACAAATTCAAAATATATTTTAATCAAGTTGATAAAAAAACAAAACTATTATCTTATATCTCTCAATAATCTCTAGATAAACAAATATTCAGTTTTTAATATGGAATCATTTTGAACAGATTCTAGATTGTTATGCTGAAAATTATCTAGATTCTTTACATAACTTTACATTTAAACACTTTCTTAGAATAAACTTAAGACTTACTGATTTTCAAAGATTCTCATAAAGTTTGTATTTCATTATTTTTTCAATTTTTAAATTGTGAATCATCATCATTTTTAAACACTATCAATCCACTGCAGAATGAAGACCTTTCCAAGTTTAATTGTTACTTCTATCCGTAGCTTCTCTTCTTCACAATCTACCTGAAAACTTTTTTTATTTCATATAACCATCTCACATATAGTCTCTTTCCAGGTTTTTATAATCTTTTAGGATTCATTTTAAAAATTCAACTGTCCATCTGTTATCATCTCCTCTAGCAATATGTCCAGTATCTCTTATTTTTTCAATGTTATTAATTTCTATTTGTTCTCTCATCCATGTATTTTGATTGTGATCTCATTTTGTTACTCTTAATCTATCTCCATACTTCATTGAGTGATCTGAAGTTTCTGTATTATTCTTCCATTAAATGGTTAAGTTTCACATCCAAGAGGACACCTATTAAAAATCTTTCTAAAGTTTCCTTTTAATACTGTTATTTTTATCCAAAGCATTTTGTCCAAGTTTAATTGTATAATTCTTTTTATCTGTTATATCTGTGTTAATAATCTGAAAAAGGTTTTGTAGTTAATATCTTTTTCCAATTCATGATTATCAATCTATTTTTCTCTTCAGAGCGAATCCATTCAACATTAATTTGGCCTTTTTAGTATTTATTTTTACTCCTAATTTCTTATTTGCCTCTGATAACTCTTGCAACAAGCTCTGAAGCATTATTTGACAAAAAAAAAAATTATCAAAATCTAAATAATTTAAATAATCTCCATTTACTTCAACCATCTTAGTTATTATTTTAATCCACAAAATACTTAACTACTGTAAAAAGTTTTGAAGATATAGAATCACCTTATTATATATCTTTTTTAGTGTTAATCTTCTTAGTATATCCATGCAATCTGATCATTATTTTTTTCATTTTAATAAATATTCTTCAGAGTATGACTATATCTGACTCTAATCTTGATTATTTAATGCTTTAATCATTGTAGAAATGTTTATAAAATCAAATAGGTTTTCATAATCTACAATTCTAAAGCAGAAAGGTGCTTCATATTCATTGGTCCTTTCTATAACTTCTCTCATTACTTGGATGTAATCCACTATACTAAAATTATTTTTAAATCCGGGTTTTTTGTTTATTGATTAAAATCGAAAGTTCATCGAGTTGTAGGTAAAATTTTTATATAGAACTTATAGAAGACTAACTGATCTGTAATTTCCAGTATTTTCTTGATCACCTTTCTTAAATATTCAATTCAGAAGCTCAAAGTATTATTTTAACCTAAGATCAGTGTTTTGATTTGTTTTGTATGTTATGATTGTGTAAAATGGGCTTAATGCAAAATAATATTTAACCTACTGATGTCATATGATTTGACAGACCATCCTTCATCTTTCTACCAAGCAATTTTTTTTAGACCAGTCTACTGTAACTTACATTTACTCTTAATGTCATATTACTTTCTCAAATTTGGGGCTGCTTCTTGTTAACAATTTCATTCCTACAATTCAATTTTTCACATAAAAACAATTATTATTTATATCCAATTTTCTCAATGTCTATTCAGTATTTTATTAGATCATTCAGAAGAGATGAAAAAATATTAGAGAAATAATACAACTTTTGTTTTTCAATAATATCAATATTCTTATCAAATCATATAATCTAATTTAGTAATATCTGATTGGAATATCCATTACTAATCATTTATTAAAAAGCAGATTCTATCATCATCGCAGACTACTTTTATGTCTTATTCTTGAAAATCTCATACTTTATTTTTTCTATTATTTCACACACACACTTCCAATATCAATGTCTTTTTCATATTTTCTCTTATGCCTATGTCCGATTCAGTTCCTTTTAATATTTTCAATAAAGAATCAGTTTTCTTTAATTTTTAGTACTTCTACTTCTAATATTTTCCCTTCTTATCTTTCAGTATTTTACCTAAATCTATATCTTTATAGCTTTTAGTAAATTCATTTTTCTAATTAACCAACTCTCGGCCCTATTAAAGACACTTGGAAAAAGTTTATACTAGTTTTAACTTCGAAGACTGCAGAATAACTGATTAACATAGCAATGCAGATTTCCCTAATTTCTTTATTTTTAGTGACGTCGATTAACGAGTTACGTACGTATTTAAATGTTAATTACCAACTTCTTAATTTTGTTCTCTTCATCTACTTTCACTGATTTAATTTCTCTTTACAAGATTATCACTATCTTATTTAGCAATCTTATTTATCATCCTTGTCTACAAATACTATTACGCCATTAGCGATTCCCACCTCTCCTAGTACTAACTCCTTCCGTATCAAAAGAAGACTAGTAGCAAAACAAAATATTAAACACAATAAGAGAAAGACAATTTTCCTGTTTTACACTATATCTCTTGAAAGAAGATCATAATGTTACGAATACTTCCTGATTAACGTACATAAGTTGGTTCTCTTTCAATTAATAACGTCTTACATATATATAGAAAAAACTTAAACGGATATCATATATGTATTCCTAAACTTTTACGAACATATAAACTTCAATAAAAACTTCCCGCAATACATTATGTCTATCACCACCTAGCTCATTATGTATAATTGTCTTGGCCGTAAAAGTTTTATGCAGCTCCGTCTTCAACAATTTCTCTTTCATTTAGAAAATTTTATGGGGTAAAAAAGTTTCTACAAATAGTGTAATGACAAAGTTTTCTCATAGTTTTAACGTATAAAATAAGAATCCAGCAGCCCGCTGCTAATCTCAAATAACACCACATACATATATCTTAAAAGAACTTAGTACGATATTAAAGGATTATTTAATTCAACTTTTAAAAACATCATTTGACTGACAATTAATTGCTAATCAGCGCTAATGTTTATTGTAAAATAGAATATTATACAAAAGCGTTAATATAATTAAATCACTTTATGTCACTCCGATTGATTTAACGATTATCTCAATTACACGCTTCAAATCCTTTCCGCCCACTGCTCACTTTTAGTGAATTCAATGGGCCAATCAGAGATAGGGTTAAGTTGATATTTTGGTAAATTTGACAGTTAGTAGTTCTTCCCATCACCAACGTGACACTTTGTTTTGTCTTTTTTCCCGTTTTTAACTATATATTCAGTTCACTGCGGGAACTGATGGTTAAAATTAATCCTCTGAGTTGCTTCTGCGTCAGAAACTTTTATTTTTGGGCACAATTTTCCAGTTAGTTATTTTTAACAACCTGGAAGAAACGCTCATTTTTGTCAATTAACAACAAGAAAAGTTTCATGTTGAGAAAACACTAATTATCTTATTAAGTATAGGTGACGCGAATAAGAATGAATGAACTACCAGGTAAAAAAGAAAGTCCAGTGGTAATCAAAAAGGAAGCCGAAGACGTAAAAGATTATGGGATTGATTGTGCCGACTTAAGTGAAGAAACCCTAAGCCTTTCAAAGCTAAAACTAACGGAAAATCAGACTAACGAGAAGAAAACACACAACCCTAAACCACCTTACTCTTACGTAGCATTAATAGCCATGGCCATAAAAGAATCTGCTGAGAAGCGATTGACTTTAAATGGTATTTACAATTACATCATATCCAAATTTCCATTTTATGAAAAAAACAAAAAGGGTTGGCAAAACAGTATTCGGCATAATTTAAGTCTGAATGAGTGCTTTATTAAAGTCCCAAGAGAAGGTGGGGGCGAGAGGAAAGGTAATTATTGGACGCTTGATCCTTCTTGCGATGATATGTTCGAAAATGGAAACTATCGACGTCGGCGTCGGATGAAAAGACCGTACAGACCCTCCACTACTTTACCGAAACCTCTTCAATTTGCAGAATCGCCTTTTATAAGTCAGTTTCCCACATTGTCGCCTAAAACTTACTTCAGTCCGTCTTATAATTACGGAATGACCTGTCCTAGTTGGTCGCTAACTCCAGTTCAAAGTCCACAGTTAACTTCTTGTCAAGCTCGTTTGAACCAACTGAATCCTTATGCCAATCAGCTCCAGGTTCCATTTCAGAATAAAATGCAGATCCCTGGACTAAATCCATATAGTGTAGGTCAACTGGGCCATTCTTTGGAACTGAGTTCTAATGCATATAACGTAAGTCAGATCGGACATTCGCTGGACTTAAATTCAAATCCATCCACTTATTCGTATCCATGTCATCGGCCTCCGGTATCCGAAGCAATGCATTATTCCTATTGGTCCGAAAAGCAGTTGGGATTATAATAATTGTGTTGACTTGGTAAGAAAATCAAAGTATTTGCTTAATTAGCATTAATTAATTGATTGATTTTGTAATAATAGGTCAACTAACCAATTTTTCCTAAAGCTCATTCTAACGGATTGCTAGCCTTTGTCTTTTTTTTTTGTCAAAAAATATTAGTTTTGAGATAGAAAAAAGATGAGGAAAGATTAATTGCAGATTGGATTAAATAAATAAAATAATTTCTTTCAGAATAATGGATGTGTTCAAAATATATAAAGTCATTCTCATAACTGATGTAATCTATGCCTGCATGCATGTGCACAAATATGCTACACAGTTTGGTCTACAAACAAAAAATATTTTTAAACATGCATATATATAACCAGCGATTTTTAATTAGTGGTATATTTAAACATACATTTTAGAGATCATTAATACCGTATATCATGAAACATCTGAGCAGCAAACTTTCAATGGAGCTTGGGTTTTTTTTTATTCAAGACCTAAGTTTTCAAGAATAGTCTCATACACATAGATACTTAATAATAAAGATAAATTATTACAATAATTACACAAAGTTAAGGCTATCTTAAAAACCACATCCGATTTGCTTGCTTTTTGAAATAGTTAAAAACTAGCTTGCTAACTTTTAGACCAACATTTTAATTTTACGTATTTTGTTACCATAATTTTAGTTAGATTATAAAGATCTTTTGCTATTGCCGCGAAAAAGTATTTGATTGAACTAAGACACACGCACGCGAATTACCTTCAAGGGCGATGTCTTTTTATTTTTTAGACAACTATTATGGAGAATGTGTGCATGTTTGACTGATTGTTGCTATCAATAATCGAAGCTATTTGGATGTAAGCAAGCCGGTCTTAACGTATAATGTCAATTAAAATTTCTTTATTAACGTTCTGTTTCGCTCGAGGATTGTAAAAATTTACTTTTTCCATTGTGATTAACTAATATAAAAATTTTGACAATTATTTTTGTATAATATATACTATGTTATATTGCATGTAAAGGTACGCCTAAGGCAGAGAAATAGGTTTATCACAAGATATGATGAACAGGGTTGACATCTGGTCATAACTATTAGTGTAGTTACCATTGATTGCTTCCTTATCTCATTTCTGACATTTTAATATGTAGATGTTAATGTAAACTTTAACGTGACTATTATATCATAAAAACTAAAAGTCGGATATAAATAATAATAATAATAAATACATTTTATTTTTACATCTAAATGTTTTCTCATACGGACATATTTATTTGTCTCTTAAACATCAATTGAAAAAACTCGTTGGTAATTTCCAATTATTATTTTTTTCATTATCCATCAGACCAAAAAATTATCTGAAGTAATACTAGAAAACATGAAATGTGTAAAATATGTAAATGTATTGTCATTCGTCTTGCAATAAGAGATAACATTGTTATGGCAGTATAAGTTGCTTAGCATTTTAATATTTAGAACTAAATTTCAATGAGTCGCTACATATTAACTTTTAAAAGAACATGTGAATATATAATTGTATTGCGAATACATATATTTATGTGTGCAAAAATATAATGGGTGTTATGGATAATCTGCAATGAATGCATAATACAAATGATGTAATAATTGCCTCTTTTATATTTCGCTTGTCCATAAACTATTTCTTTCATATATGCATTATATAATCTATTTTAATTATTTCTACTTTTCTAATCTTTTGGTTTGGACACTTCAATCTAGCGTTTAAGTACTATTTTCACTATATTTAGCATTTAGTTAGCAGATGTTTTAAGCTTTACTTTTTAAGATAAACATAAGGATTATTCTGTGAGAACTGGAATCGACTTAATTAGTTTAAAGAATAATTTTAAAAAAGAGATAATTTTTGTCAGATTTTAAACCTCTAAAAAAAAAAAAAATCAACAAAGGTAGAAAATGAGAAAATAATGATATATAAAGCAAGTATAGCATTAATTTAAAGATGCTAAATTAAAGGATCAGTGGGAAAATGTTTTGTCGAAAACTATTTTAGGAAATCTAGCTCATAAAGCTGAACTAGTAAAATTCTGGATTTCATAGTTGGGTTTTCTCACACCCTTAAAACCCCTATTTGAAATGACATTTTACAGTTTGTTAGGGCTTTGAAGAAGTAGCTTCTCCTAATTCACTAGGACCTCTAGATTTGTTTACTTTTGTTATAAATAACTTTGCTCTAAAAGAGCAGTATAAATTAGGTTTTATCCATTAGCTGATTTGCAATAATGATAATTATTTTACATATTTTTTAAAACATGAAGTCAAAAGTATAAAATGAAAGTTAAATTTTCATAAAGATGAAATCATCAGTTAATGAAATCTTGCATACTTAACTAACTTTGATAATGATCAGTTTTTGTTAGAATACAACTAAATGCTTTAAGTCAGTTTTTAACTCCAGAAAAGTGGTGATGTTTTTTTTTTTTTGACTCGCTTATTACTTTTAATCTGGCATCCCTGCAGCTTTTTAGTAAGATACATTCAAAGAAAATGTTTATTTGCCTGTATTTCAAATTCCCTATATTTAACAACATAGAGGAAAAAATAGTGAAAGAGATTCGTAACATATAATCATTCTTATGGTGAAATGTTTTTATGTTTCTAAAACAAGTTGATTATTAAAAAAAAAAATACGGTGACAAGAACGGCTTGATAGATTTAATTTTTTTATTTTTATTAAATTTTTTAAATAATAAATATTAAAGATAAATTAATATTAAACAGTAACACACGATATATTTATGCTTGTGATTATGAGATGTGTGTAAAATAGAAATCTGTATATGTTGTAAGAACATGTAAAATGATAATTTAATAAATCTGAAAAAATGCATTATGATATTTTACTTTTAAATATTTATAAAAGAGAAAGGGAAAGTTTTAGCTACTATAGCAATATCTGATATAAAATCGTAACTTAGCCGCTGATATTTTATGACGATGGAAAATTCCATCAAATAAAAACGATGAATTTGGCTTCTAAAATTTTTGGTGAGAGCGTCTTGTATTCATCGTGAGATGGACATTTTTATCTTATAGTGAGTAATACATAACTTGTAATTTGAAATTACAAAAGCATTTAAAAATAGTAATCACGAAAAAGAATGCATAGAAATTTAAATCTTCTTCAGAATAGAAATTTAAATCTTGTTTCATTTTCAGATACGCTTCACGAGTCATAAAAGTGTTGAAAATTCAAACTTACGTAAAACAGAATATTAACATGAAGGTCATAAATTTCAGTTTCGTTTTTAAATCTTTTTTTTTACACTTTATATCATATCGAATTGATGAACTATAGGCTGCATTATATTTTATAGGTGTGTATATAAAGCAAACAGTTATTTTTATTATTCATTTAAACAAAATTAGCTAGCATAAAACGACGAGTGTTTTCAGCACAAGACAACTTTATTTTCAGTTGCCCAGTTATTCAACCGCCTTTGCTTTCGGCAATAAACGCATACCTTATTTAAGATATATAACCTTTACCTGCTTGCGCTCTGATTAACTTAAGAGTTTTATAAAATTAGTTTCAGATACTACTTTTAGTAACTTCAACGTCGTTGGAAAGTTGATTTTCAATTATATGATATAATGACCATTACCATTTAAAAAGTTTTTTAAAAAAGAATTTAAAACAGTTTGAACAATTATTGTTTTTATAATTGTTCTTACGTTTCAAAATTTGAAAAATGCATCAAGTTCTAAAAAGCTGGCAGTAGCAGAAACTAGTCTGGGGTTGGGGATATTCTGCAAAGATTGTTAAGAGCTTATTTGCTAGCTCTATATATGTATAATAAAAGCTGAACTTTGAACACTGATTTTCTTTCATAAAATTATGATTAAAATACTACTACTGGACTAACAATTCTTTACTATAAAACTAAAGAAATAAAAAATATTATATATTTAATTTCAATATTGTAGAAAATAATATTAACATCCCATAACCTGGTTTGCATTAGAGCTAAGTAAAAAGATAATTTACTAAATTGTATATGCAATAATAAATAATCATAACTTCTTTGATAATTTCTGTAATTGAAAGGAATATGGAATATGCATTTGTATACATTTTTTGCCATTCCATTTAGATCAGCCAATGCAAGCTTTAGTAATTAATAGATTACAGATGATTGTGCTTAATAAACCTCTATCAGTGAAGAGCAGTTCATTTGAATCTTTAGAATCCATTGCACTTTTCTTCTAGTGACCATCTCTTATTTCTTTGGCTTATTATCAACTTATTAGTTCAAACTGAAAGATGTATTAGTACTTTGAATCCAAGCTAACATACTTCTATAGCTGCATAGATCTGAAACCAGTTCAGTATCTACATATTATGGTATCCTTAATTTTTAGATAACTATAGGCATCTCTATTCCTTGGCCGAGATTGATATAAAATCAAATAACTGTCATATAACATTAAACTTACACTGTTAAAAACCATAAGCTAAAAAACTAATCTGGAGATATTAGATGGGATAGTACTCTGTTGTGATTTATTAAACACTACTATGTAGCATCTGTTGATTACTAAAACATGCACTAGATGGCATAAATGTAATGAGAAAAAAAAAGAATTTATAATGGTGGATAGCATTGTGTAAGCTGATGTCATGTAATGAAAAATATATCTTACAAGACAAGCACAATATTTGTTTTATTAATTTGTTAATTAATTGGATTAAAAAAAAAAAATAGGGGGAAACTTTTTTCAATAGAATTTGATCTAATTTAAATAATTGGATTATTTGCAGTTTATCATGACCAGGAAATTTGGTTTCAATCCATGTCCTGATAATAGCAATTATAATGTATGTTTTTATCATGCGCACTTATATACATATATTGAAAATGTATATAACTCAGATCTAGATGTGTGTTCATAGACATATATTATTTTTTTGAATCTGTGATATGAAGATTATTGTGAATATGAATGGATGTGTGTGTGTGTGTGTGCTATATAAATTGCATTTATAAGGATAAAATAAAATTAATGGAGCATTAACGATTTTTGATTATGTGGATAGAGATAATTAGAAAAAGTGAGAAAATGATTTTATGATAAAAAATTTAAATTAAACAAAAGTAAGTTTTAGACTTTATATGGTAGAAGTGAGTAAATATAAGTAGGACTTTAAAATTAATGCTTTGGGAATGAGATATCAAATAAATAGATTTGAGGTTTTATAGGCTATATACATTAACAAATATTTGAGTTATTGACTTGGGTGCTGACTGATAGGAAAAGGCCAGGTTTCATCACATATCTAAACATTACATAGTGTAGCATTATTTGATTTAATTAGAATAATTGAATATTTTATTTAAATTATTTCATCAAAAATTTATTTTTTAAACTAAAAGAGACATATATCATCCAAAAGCTTATATCAAAAAATAATAATAAAATGATAAAAATAATACCTGGGAAGTTTGGATTGTTTTCAATTGATGAAAAAGAAGTCATTTTCATTTCTAAAAAGATACTGAAAATAATTAAGAAAATAATAAAAACTTAGTGTTTATTACAGCTCTGAAGAAGTCTATTGGCAATTGAAACTGTCAGTTATTTTTTGGAAGCATGGAATAATATAATGCATTTGTATTGTGTAAAATGCATAGAGGAAATGGTATTATTGTTTATTCTTATTTGAATGTTATTGTTTATTTTTATTTGAATCTACTGTTCACTTCTGTATCCTCCAAGAGTGCATCAGAACCTGATGATAATTGGAATTAATTTTATTCACAAGGAACAGATCAATAGCAGAAACAAAATGGCAACATTGCATCTCTGAAAAATAATGGAAATTAAATATTAATGTGCAGAATCAAAATATGTTATAAATTGAACGATGATAAAACTAATATATATATATTTATCAATGTTCTGCTCTGTTACTATGGTTACATAAAAATATGTCGCTCTAAATCAGGTATGGAATATAGTCACTTATATATGGAACTCTTGATATTACTTTATGGTAATGCAAATTTGTATTAAGCAAGAGATATATTAACATAATTCAATAATTACTACTTCATATGCAATATATGCACCCCATAACTGAAGACAGTTTTTATTTAGTGCTTAGTTATTGACAATCTTAGATATGTAATCAATGAGTTTATTATTAGTAAGTTTATAAAAAAAATGAACATCATAAATGACAATTGGGTCCAATCCATTGAACTTTAAGATCCAATCTGGCACTCTATCACTGTACCAATCTACATAGAGTATAATCTTAAATATCTAAAAAAGTATATAAACTACAAGTCAATTCTGACATCTGCTTTATGAATTACTAACGTATAATACTAAATTGTCCATTCACTTTACTATTGTTACACAATGTTTTACTTACCATCATTTTTTACAGTTTCAATTGCCCCAGCAATCTTCTTCAGAACTTTATAACTCCTAGCCTCTACTGCTAGGAGATATAAAGTTCTGAAAAAGATTGCTGAAGCAATTGAAATTATAAAAAAGGGTGGTAAATAAAGCATTGTCGAGGCTTGGAGTTATAAAGTTCTGAAGAAGATTGCTGGGCAATCGAAACTGTAAAAAAGGATGGTAAATAAAGCATTGTGTAACAGTCGTAAAGTGAATGGAACATTTAATATTATATGGTATACATTTGGAAATGCAATAAGAAAGAGTAGTTATTAAATAAATTACTTTTTAATATGATATTAGTTTTCTGAAGATCATTTTGACCTAAAGAAATCTCACTAAATATAGGATACATTTTCTTGAAGATTTGTGGTGATGGTATTTTAGATGTGACAATAAAAAAAAGTGGAAGAATCAGGTGGATTTGAATCAGCTCTCATAGATAAGTATATGAAATTTCTACTACCATTTCCAGAATAGTTCATATCTTAACATTTGATACTCAAGAATTATACTAGTATTGTCACTGGTCAGGCCAGAAACTCTTGAATAAGTTTAAAATTTTCTAGACATTCAACATTTAATGATAGATGATGGAAATGGATCAATATAGCACACCTTCTTTAGTTTACTTGCATAGGGTATTCATGCTATGGAGAAAATGTTTTAAGCACCATATAAGGTGAATATATATATTGAAAGTTTAGAGATTATCTAGAAATAGTATCAATAAAATATCACATAATGTTAATCCTCCTCCATAGTTTCTCATCAAGTTATTCTAATAGATGATTTTATAAAAGATATAGTTAAGAGCATGTGATTCTTTTATTCTTCATCTGAAATGAAAAATGATAATCAGCACCGCCCTTTGAATTTTGAGACCTTGGTCAAAAATATAGAGTGGACCTCCCAATAAATAAAAAAGTGAATAAATAAATAAATAAAATCTTCAATTTTTAATTTAAGAAAGGAACATATACAATATTTATTCTTTTCTAAATAGTAATATTTAACTTATAACACATTAATATCAATATAAAAGAAAAACAAAATTAATACACCTTTATTTTTCTTGCTTTAAATTCATTTATTATGTCACTTAAATTTAAGTCTTTGCATAATTTATTTTCTATAGAAAAGGAATGTCTTGTGTCATTATGGATTTTACATTGGGAAAAGCATTTCCTGTTTGGTGAATTTTTTTTTAAGGCAATAGACTCTGCCCCCCCCCCCCCCGGAAAACGCTTGGTTGACCGATCTTAGGGATGCTACTGGTGATAATAATGCTATATTTGTTATAATACAATTAACAGTCATGATTAGTTTTTATGTAGGAGAGTTATAAAGTATTAATTCCTCTCTTTTAATTATGAAAGAGTACATAAAAATAAATCTTGATTAAAGTATATGTAAAAATAATAGATTGTTTCAATTGATAGAAAGATAATAAATGATTCTGGCATAGTAAAACAAAATAATCTGATCTCTGGAACTCTGCTTTATATACATACTCCTCATTTACTTTTCTATCAACTGGTATCACTTGTACACAGAATCTAAATAATCTTGCACACACTAAATTGAATATGTTTTTAGCACAAATTAAGTATTTTTAGAGTAAAAGATTGGTATACTATTATTTTTTTGAAAGTTGTATTTATTTCAAAACCATGATAAATCTTTTCAAGTCTATTTCAATTTTCATCATATATATATATACTGTATATTAGCATCATCAACCATTATCAATACACTGCAGGATGAATGTCTCCAAGTTCAATCATTTCCGATATCTAGCCTCTTTTCTTCACACTAACCTGCATGCTTTCTTATTTCATCCACCCATCTCACATATGGTATCTTTCTGGGTCTTTTACAATCTCTTGGAATCCAGTTTAAGATTTCAGTTATCCATCTGCTATCATCTCTTCTAGTAATATGTCCAGCTCAACTCCACTTCAGTCTTTTAATTCTTTCAACCATATCAGTAACACCTGTTTTCTTACCCATGTATTGCATTTTTGATCTCTTCTTGTTAACTGTTAATAAAGCTTGTATAGTAATGTGTATAAACATTATTTCTATTAGCTGAAGGATATCTTTTTTACTGTATGAGAAATTGCTTGATTATTTACCTGTTTGTAGGTAAAAATATGTACTAAATAAAAATATTTATTAAATCTATATATTTAATATAATATCTTATTTTAATGCCTGTTTCGTGTCATGCTAAATCAAGTGCATCACCATATTCTGATGGGACTGGTTCTGATTAAAATTATATGTAAAAACAAATCAATGTCTTTAGCTATAAAGTTTTAGAAAATTAAGAGAAAGCTATTGATGTTCATTCTATATCTTTACAGCTTATTAGAGAATTAACAACCATTTTAAATACTTATTTAATAACATGAAAAAGTTTGATAAAATATTGAGTTATATATATGACTGGAAGTATTTTTGTCATGGAAGTTATTCTTAGTTGGAATCATAAATTAAAGGTTGTTTTTCTAAAAGATGAATGAGTGGAGAGAATAATTAATCAACTCACTAAGTTTAAATTAAATTTATTAAAAAACATTTTTATTTAAATCTTTATTTAAAAATATTTTTATTTAAAGGTGTGTGTCATAATAATGCTTACTCTTTGATTATTGATTTTTTTTATCTAGGAGTCTATTCTTTCCACTTTAAATTGCTCTTTTATATTCAAATGGCCTTATTTCTCAAGAATGTGGCCAGAAATGCCAGTACTGAAATTGATAAGAGGACATTAGATCTAAGGATGGACTCTCTATCACTGCACTAAGACATATAGGGTATTGTTTTATCTAAAATTAACATTGAAAAAATATTTTTGAAGTTGAATAAAGATACTTTTTTCTTTTTTAATATTTATTTATTTTAGTCTAATAAATTTGTGTAGAAGGGTGTTGATCATATAAATATTTTTTTGTGTGACTTCTGATTTTTTATGACACTTTGCTATATTTTGATGATGGCTATACTCTCTTCTCTTCATTTTTTCTGAAAGCTAATCTTTTTTAATGAATGGAATTATCTCATTATATGATTCAAATCTTTTATTAAGGTTTAATCTCATCAAGATCATTTCTGCTGGCCATTGCATAAACCCACAGCTCACAATTATCAATTAGTAATCACTCTTTTGTGCTTTTCTAGGTTCTTTATCAAAGTTCTGTCACAATATATTTTTTGTCATTGATGTCTTGTAGGAATAGAATAATCCAGCTTTATAACTGAAGATTTGTTTTATATAATCAACCAACTATTAAATATTCATTGATGTCTATAGGCATCCACATATTTCTTGAGTTAGTAATAAAGTAATTTGGCCAATGGGTGTCAGTGCATCAGCTATAAGAAATAAAACATTGAGAGCAATTAGCTTCCACTTCTAAAAGCTAATGTTATGGTCTACTGAATTATTTAAAATTGAAATAGTGAAATTAAAAATGAATTATTTGCAAAAGCAAAAAAGTGCTATTAATTTGATTCTTCAAAATAATTAATTATTATCAGAGACATTACTCTCTTACTTACACAAACAATAACCAATCTCATTGATAGTGTATGAGACCTTTTCCCCAACATAAGAATCATCAGCAACACACTTTGATTTGTAAGAAGCTATATGCTTTCTAAATCTACTATATTCTAAACACTAACATTATTCTCGAACATATACAAGCACTAACCAACCTCATTGATAACATATACAGAAATCCTTTTCTCAACATAAGAATTGTCATTCTGACTCATAAGATGCTACCTGCTCTCCAAACATACACTACTCTTATTACTGGCATTACTTTCTCACATAGGCAAACAATGAACAATCTCAGTGAAAGCATATGTGATCTTTTTCACAACATAATCACTACTATTAATTTCTTATTCTGTTTTATAAGATGTTACCTGATCTTTAATTCCATATTTTACAAGTGTAAAACACTCTTTCTAAATAAATTAAATAATATTAAAATGGGAAGCTAAATCCATGCACCTCTTGATATATAATGTGGCTACCTTACTATAATGACTTAGCTACTTTTTTAAAAATTAGTATCGTGAACTAATCTATTTAAAAATTTCTTTATATTTAAAGTATGACCCTCCTTAATAAAAAAAAATATTTAACAAATATACTTAAGTGTAGAAAAAAAGCCTTTTTGCAACTTCTATATAAATATTTTCCACAAAACTTAATCAGACAAATTTTAAGTTATTGCTCATAATTTTGATTTTTTTGACAGTGCATATGGAATGTTTCAAATATTTTCACCATATTTACAGTTGGAAATTTTGAATGTCTGTTAGCAACTATAAAGATTTTCTTACATATGTCTGCAAGTTATGGCATTCCATTAAATTTTCACTCACTGATGAATTTGTTCTCTCAAATGAAATTTTCTAACTTCATAAAATACAATATAGAGAAGCCAAGAATTCAATATTCTAGGATTTATAAAATTAAAACAAAATAGCTCTCTATTTTACTGTCATCTAGCATAATCTAGTACTAAGATATATAGTTGAACTAGTTTCTGATCTATATAATTACTCAATAAGGTTGACTTGGACTCAAACCTTAAGCTGATATGAATTTCAAGTTTTAAGATTAGAAAATATAGTTAGTCACTAAATACATATATATACATTCCAACTTTTAATCCCAGGCTCATTGATAAGCCAGAAATTGGTCCAAATACTAAGAATAAGAATTATTTATGCATTTGGTTAATAATTAATTACTTTAGCTTACATTAGGTGACAATTCAATGCTGCTTTTAGATCTAGTTAAGCTAGCTGTGTATGTATATTTTTTTGTTATATTCCTAGTTATGGAAATAAGTGCCTGAAATTAATGAAGAACCGAGGGTCCTAAAATATATAGTTGATGAACTGATTTCAGATTTATGTAACTATTCAAGCAAGTGGACTTGGGTTCAAAATCTCAGATGATTTGAATTTCAAGTTTTAAGCTTGATAGGTAAAGTGGAATTTAAAAAAAGATGCTGGAAGCTGTGCATTCCTTTCAACTTGAATCTCAGATTTCATTGGTAAAGGTAAAAAAGCTGGTTAGAGGATAGAAGTACTAATGATAGGAAGGGTGCGTAAATATGATAATCACTGATTACTGTAGTTTATCTTATATTGCAGTAAGATGAAGAATTCCTTTGTTTTATTGGTTATTCTGAGTGTGTTATTGATTTATAAAATTAACAATTTTTATAGCGTGTTAAAGATATTCTCACTTTTTTTTAACACTGAGTATATCAGTGTATTGGTAATATAAACAAGGTTTGGCAACAATGTTCATTATTAAAATTAGTTCTCTGCTTAGTAGTCATTGCATAAACTTATGGAACTCGTGCAATTTTTGTTCTTTTGTTAGTCTTGAAAGGAGATATTTGTCTTTTTTTTTAGTTTATATTAATTTAATATTTTTTCTATTTACATATTTTTTATTATATTATTTTTATTGTATTTAATTAAATTATTTTGAATAAAAAATTATTCTCTAACACAGATCACCACTAGGAATCTAACCAATAAAATACCATGATTCTATTACGACTTCAACTTACCATTGCTGTTTCAGCATTAATTACTAAAGCTTACATAAAGTAGTATAACCATGGTGAAAGCATAAGGAATTGAACTACCACTATAATTTCTGATTGAATAATCAATAAATGTCTTTTCATATTATTCTAATTTGTAATATTTTTTGCAATGATTTATTTTTCTGGAGACAAAAATTTAATTACCATTATTATTTTTGTTTATTTAAGTTTTCTGATAACACTAAACTAAAGATTGAAGCTCAACTCTGCACTTCCGGTGCAAGTAACATGATCTCCCAGAGTGACAAACCATTCAACTAATAATAACATTAGATAGTAAACTTATTAATATTTCAATTTAAACAGTATTATATTTGAAGTATGAGTTAATCACCTAATGCACTTATATCTTCAAAATTGTTAAAAATAATGGAATGGTTTATTGCTCGAGAGTTCATAAAAAGTTTTTGCACTGGAAGTAACAACCGCTTGTGATATATAAACCACAATCGCCACAGTCTGCATTTCTATTACTGCACCAAATTAAATGGTTACATTGCACCACTTATGCAAGTAATAAGTAGATTCAAAAATTAATCACATAATAAGTTCAAACCCTACTTTAAGTCATGGTCAATGATTTCTGGTTTATTTAAAGAATAAGCTCTAACCATAACAATTAGAGTGCATGTGTGAAGTAAACTCCTTCCACAGTTTTATACATATTAAATCACCATGTTATTAATTATTACACATATACAAACTAATAAGATTCAGTGTCATGGGTTATAAAAATGAGAAACTTTGTCTTCCCTGTGATATATAAAATGAACTTGGGCAAATAATATGCAGATTTAAAAATCAGGCTCATAATAAGTTCAATCCCTAATTTAGGCACAATCAATAACTGTTAGTTTATTTAAAGAATAAACTCTAATCATAGGTGGACCACCTATAATTTTAAAATGATGATTGATGGGTGAATGCTTGTGATGTGTGAAGAATAATTTCTTCCATAATTATATATATATATATAAATCATTATATTATTAATTAATGTACAATAATAGTAAATGTTCAATATTTTCTGTTTTGTATACAAATTGCTTGACAAATTTAAATCTTTTCTTTTTAATTTATTTCTTTATTTTTACATTCCTAGCTCTATTCTTAAATAATAGATGATGACTTTTATTCTTATTATAAGTGCTTTTAGCTTCAGTATTGAGCCTGTATTAGCTTTTTTTTGTCATGTGTTTTGAATTCACTTAATACTTCCCTTTTTAAGTAATATGTACTAAGGCTGTAACCTTAGGAATAAGCATCTGAAAAATTCGAAGGTAGGGACCTCTACAGGTCTTAAACACAAGCTTACGCTTCATTTTTAGTAAATTTTTCATCTTTTATTGCAATTTGTAACATAATATTTTTGCAGATTTTTTTACATGTATATTGAAATGTTATTCTTATTTAATTGTCTTACATATTTTATTATCTGTCTTAACTAATTTGTCAATTCCCCTTATAATTAAAAACTATTTTAGAAATTTTGTTGCCATCTATGAATTGTAATTTTCCTAGCAGTTTTATTAAGCTATTGATATTTTTTATATGAAATAATGACCAAATATGACTTGCATTTCCCAGTTATGTATTTTTTTATTTTTGAATCATATCCAAAGTTATCAACAATACCTGTAATTGGTATCATTTCCACAAGTAAGGTCAGGTCTGGGTTGAATTTTGGTACCTATGGCAAGCCAAAAAAAAAAAAGCACCATTTACAATTAATTAATAAGGTTATTAGTACTTATTTAGAAAAACCTTACCATTCAGAAATAGCATATGCAACTTCCCTATCTATAATCTGGGATTCAAATCCAAACTGAATAACAATTTTAAGAAGCTTAAGATATTTATTTGGATATCTAATCTATAGCTAAGTCAGCTTACTATCCAATATTGGTTGGTAAATGGATATCTAGCTATTCTTAGTTAACATGTAAATAAGGATGGGAAAACACCCATTACCTCATCATCTAGGGAATACTGCCTTATTTTTTACTGTGTCTCAATAAGACTTTTTGGAAAGACCTTTGCTCTCAATGGGATATTTATTAAAAATAACTGTTTTGATTATTTAAAATGGTCTAGTAAACAAAGCGATGATGTAATAGAGTTTTAAAAATATATAATACATAAAAATTGTTTAAAATAAAAAAAAACAGCACAAAAGTAAATATTACAAAACTAAAAAAATACAGAAAAATAAATAAATAAAATCTCGGCCTCAGGGTCGCCTTCGAGCATTCCATCATCAGATTTTCAATTGGATGGACAGTTGAAGAGTTGGGGTGTGTAATAGATTGGAGCCTGTCCATTAAAGTATGAAGATTGTCTATCTTAATATATATATATGAGCATTTATAGTATATATGTGTGGGAGATGATAATCTGGACCAACTGATGATTGCTGGTTTAGCATGAAATGCGTATATTGGTGATTATTTATCTTTTCAGCATATATGTGCTTGACTGTATCAGTGTTATTAGATAGAGTGGAGAATGATGGGTCATCTGAAAGTCTGTGCTCATATACCCTATATTATAAATAAAATGTAATAGAATAAAAAAATTATGATATATTAAATCATTTTTAAGATTTTTATTTTAGCAAATATTCTTGATAACTTCTCTATAGTTTATTGTTTTAGATGTAACAATTGTTAGCTTAACTCATCTTGAATGGTGGTAATGTAAATACCTTTTAAAATTTGCAATTTATATGTTCATCTACCACTATAGAATTATTTGGGCTATAATATTTGGATTTTTTATATAAACTTTTAGAACAACAATTTAGAGTCAACCATTCCCTTCTCTTGAGCTGTTATCTGGATATCTTTGTTAAGTCAGGCAGTGAAGAGGGAGATGTTATACTTAACTCTTTTCTAAATATCATTAGGTAGAATTTTTTTTATCCAGAATCATCCATAACCTCATATTACACTTGTGCTTTGGTTATTTCATTTTAAATTCACTGTCCTGCGGCTGTCTTCATTATTCATGTGCCAGTGTTGCCTTCATTTAATGGCAAAAATTAGAACCATAATAATAATGATTTATTAATTAAAAAAAAAAGATTTCAGTATTATATCGAAAAACTTAATATAAGAAATCCAGCAATGCTGCTATATTTTTTTTATATTTAGGCCTGGTGGCACTTGTGAGAACTTCTACCTCAAGCTTTTGTGTAGATTTCAAAAATGAAAATGTATATGGTCAATAGTTTGTTTATATATTTATGATTACCTTTTTCAAAATATTTGTGAGATATTTATTATTAACAAGAATGTCTATGATTAGACTTTGATTTTATTCAAAATTATTTGATTTTAAAGAAGACAAATGAAATAACATAAGATAGGATACTGTGGATTAACTAAAAATGAAACACCGCTATAATTACTCTAGGATATTTTTTGTCACTTTTTAAATGGTTATAAATCACATTTTAAAATATAATTTTGTGGCATTATATTCTTAATAATTCATCCCAATTTTAGAAATGAATTTAAAATAAGTTTTATTTCATTTATAAACATTTGTATCTGATTATATATTTCATATTATTATTTTTTTCTATATTTACAAAGTTGAAGTATTATTTTTAAGAATGATTTTCCCTGTAAAACTTATATTTCTAAAAAATAATTTGAAATTTTGGAAATATAGTAAAAGAATAAAGGTTAATTTATCAAAAACAAATAACCACTAAGGCCTGTCCAAAAAATATGCACAGTGAAAATACTAAAATCATTTTACAGAATTTGGATTCAACTATTTCTCTTGAAATTTGATATCATTATATTCATTCAAGTGGGTGTGGAGCTTAATCCTGTCCTTTTTCTAATACCACTAAGTAGAATTTTGCTTTTTATCTCTACAAAGTGCAATGATAGTGAGGGGAACATTCCCCATTCAGTTGCATGGGGGAGGGGGATCTTCCAGGGTCACAAATTTTTCTCTCAAATCATTTATTACAATATTACTGAACATTGATGTATTTTTTAATTTACTTTAACTTAAAAATAATAAATCAAGAAACAATATTTCTTATATTGTTAAATTTTGCATTTTTTAAAGATTATTCAAAAAAAGTTGAAGACTGAATGAAAATTTGTTTAGAAAATTGAAAGATTTTTGATTAAAGAAAATAGGGGTTAATTTTTTCATTAAAAAGTTGTTTGTTTTTTTTAATTTTATTTAAATTATTATTATTTTTTTTTTGCTATTAATTTGATAGAAATTATTTTTTAAAATACAATCTTTTATTTTAGCAGTTATTAAACACTTTTATTTAACCTAGGAAATTCTGTTTGCTTATTTGTTTAGGATACATTTTATAATAGATTTTTCAAACTCCTATCAAATCGATTTTCTTTAAATTTTGTATATATATTAAAAATCAATGGTAATTTACTATGTCAAGAAAATATTTCAGGTTGGTCAAGATTTGTTTGCTGTAGAGATATTGATGGACTAAATATCAAACATATTAATGTTAATTCAATAAGTTTTCAGTGATGTGCATGAGGAGGTAGGTTCTTCCATTCAGTTGATTGTAAAAATCGTTTCTTTTAAAATGTAAGAAGTGTTATTTTCTTTTGATTATAAAATTTCATTTTTAAAAACATTTTTTCATAAACAAAATAATAGAAATTTTTAATGCAGTGTAAATTTCCTTTAAAATAGTACACAGATTGTGAAAATAGAAATAATTACAAAAAATATTCAAATACTAAAGAATTACAAATAACATATATAATTTTTATTATAATAAATGCTTTTATTTATTGTGTACTAAAAAGCCAAAAAATAATTGGTTTTTAAACCATAATTGGTGTTTTTATATTTAACTTGAAATAAAAGTGTGGAGTGTCCAGAAATTAATTCAGTCACTACATTTTACAACAAATGACTGACTGAATTAATATCTGGATACCCCATGCTTTTATTTCAAGATAAATATAAAAATTCCAATTGTGGTTGAAGAAAAAAACAATTATTTTTTGGCTTTCTAGTGCACAGCAAATAAAAATGTTTATTATAAAATATTTTACATATTATTTTATTTAATTCAGTCTCTGAAGTATTAGGTATCTTGTTGTATTATATATTTGGTTGGACTTCAGTTAGATTAGGTGCAGCTATTTTTTTTCCATAAGATTTTACTTATATGGTATTTATTACAAACGTGCCAAATCTTTAACAAATTATTTTTTATCTTTTGCTTTCATTATTAAATCTTTTTTTCATTCTGATGTAATTCCATTTTATTACTAGTTTAAAAATATGTTCTTTTTAATACCTTCTCTATTCATTATTCTTATTTTCAAATCTACTAATTATCTATAACTTTGATTTCTCTTTACTAAATTTTAAATTCATTTTTTTATACATTTTTACTAACATATCTCTTTTTTAATCATTAGCAAATAAAACATATTTTCCAAAAAATATCTGGTGTTATATTTTTCATATATCTAGATTTAAGTATTTCAGTATAAATGATAATGGTGAATCCTACTTAAAATCTATCTCACTTACTACCTTACTAATTCATAATTTCTTTGTTGATATATATATAATTATATAGTTTTTAAAGACATATTTCTTAATTCAAGCCATCAAAGATCTTTAATCATTTTATTGAATGCTTTTTTAATAGCAAAATATGCTTTCATATTCAATCTACAACTTATTTTTAAAATTAGAGTCAGAAAAAAAAAAACATTATTGATTCTCTTATCATCTAAATCCTTCTTCTATTTCACCAGATGTGTTTGTTCATAGATTATTTGTATATTAAAAATGTGAAAAATTTATATATATATAATTGTTGCATGTAATTATCCAAATCCCTATTATCTATTTTTCTCTTTAAACATTAACTCTTATAATTTTCCAACTTTCTGAAATAGCTCCTTTATTTGCAGTCCTGTTAAAATAATTTTGTAGCAAGATTAAAGACTGAAATTGTTTTAAAATCATTTCACCTACCAATTCATCTAAAATTTCAGTTTTTCTCACTTTCAGTTTCTTTTCTGTTATTATTTTTCTCTTAATTATCTTATTACTAACATTAATTTTAACATTTTATTTATATCCACTTTTTCATATTACCATTTCTTCCATTATTGTCTGTCTTTTCTATTTTTTATTTGTTTTTATTTTTTTAAATTCAGCTCTAGTTTTGCTATATATGTTTTTCTTTTCTATGTACATTTATGCTATGTGCACATAATTTTATATTCTCTATTTTCTCTTTCACATTACGTAAAATATATTTATTGAATTCATAAATATATATAAGGCTTTAACTCAAGTCACATAATATTAAGGTTAAAGCCTTATATGTATTTATGTGTTTACCATACATTTAATAAAAAATAATGCTTACAACTTTATTGAATTCATATTCATTTTTTACTTTCAACAAGCATTTTCTATCTTTATTTGCAATAACTTATGAAAAGTTTGTGCATAATTGATATTTTTACTGGATTTATAAATAACCAACGCTCCATTATCTCTTCATTTTCCATTAAAAATGAACTATTTATTATTGAGTTGCTAATTATTTTCTTTTTCAAAACTTTATTTTTTAGATTAAACTTTATATTCATTCCATTACAATTTTTTTTAAATTTAGATTTCTTGGACATTTTTCAACCTAATCAAAAACTTTTAAATATTGATATCCTTCCAATTTTTTTTTTTTTGTATATCAATGCAATATTTATCTTAATTCTGTTGTATTGAAACAATACACCTGCATAAAAACCCGGATAATGTTCACTCATTGTGCATGCATTTCCTGAATAACTCACTCATCAGATAAAATAGAGGTAACAATACCTGAATCTCAATGCTTACACCGATAGTTATTATATCAGTCTCACACAAGGTGTTGACTGGTTTCTATTCTCTTAATTAAAGAAAAAAAGATGACTCAATCATGGGTATTGAAAATTTATGTTTTTCATCATTTATTTATCTTCTAGCTAAGAAATGCTGGATACCTATTTATTTGCTACTAAATCAGTAACTAAATGGATAATCTGCTTTGGATCAGTTATTTAAAAAATAAATCTTAAGCTTGCTTTTCATTTATGTAGATTCAAATCATGAATAGGCTGATGTGAGCATCATGAAGCTCTGCACTGTTTAGTTTTATACATCTCTGTTCGATTTTATAAATTATTATATATTTGTGTATTGAATATATAGCAGTTTTGGGGTAATATTTAATATCTGACAAATGTATAGTAAATTGTATTTAAAAAAAAAATAAGAACTTTCTATTATATTGTATCTTTGTTATAATAAATATTAAACAAAAAAGAGGGAGATATATATAATTCTTTGTCTAGGTATGTGTGTATGCTTATGAAGCAGAGTTTTTTTCTACCTTTTTTTTTTATTATTTAGCTGAGTGCACTTTCTGTGACAAGAACCATAATCATGACTTTCACTAGAGGTGCACTCAGCTGAATAAAATAGGGGAAGAGAAGGAGAATTCACTTCATGGGGCATATGTATGCATACACACAAGGAATTATATATATATAATGAAGGGAAAATTAATATTAGATATGTATTATACTGGACAGCCATTATCAGATATCTATCATATGAGAGTGCTACAAGGCTTTAGCCTAGAGAGTAAAAAAGTTTAAATATATATATATATAGAAGTAAACAGAATATTGGGTGCAAATTAATTTATGATAATAGCAAGGAAAGTAGTTTACTGTTTATGGCTCAAACAGGATCATTAGCAACAAGGGAATATACTAATGGAAAATATGGGTGAGTTAGTCTGCAAGCTATGTAAGGAAGGCATCTGTTAATTGAATGTAAATGCTTCAAGTAGAAAGGGTACAAATAATGAAGTTTGAGAGAATAAATATAAACAAAGTGATTATATAGAAAGTATGCTCTTGGTTTTTATGCTGGGTTTGAGGAAAGATAAGGGGGATTTAGATATAAAGGGCCATAGAGTTGACAAAGATTATGTTATGGAAATGGGATGGAGCAGGATAGGGAACAATATGGGGAAAACAAAGTAGGGAATGGAAAGTGAAAAGTAAGATGGCTAACAGGTTTCTCTGGGAATTGTGGTTGAGAGATTCCTGACCTAGGAGAAGCCACAGTGCATCACATCTCATAATACCTTGTGGAAATATGAACATTCATTGCACTGCAGATATATTTTCAAGGAGTTTTTTTTCATTTTTAGCAGTACTTTCTCAACTCCATTAGTTCACATTTATGAGATCACATCTTGTCTAGATGTAATTGCTACTAATAAATTGCTAGCTCTTAATATTTTTATTGTTCAATTTCTTTAATTTTCTTTAGAACATCCTAATGTTTAATATACTCATATCTTTTTTGTAAATAAATATTCTCATTCCAAATAAAGGTTATTTCCTTCTCTGGCCATAAACACTAATCTGGTAATGCAAATATTGTTGTATCCAAAATATTCTATATATGTGTGTTAACTTGCAATTAATTAGATTTTTTTTTTTCACTCTTTTTGTTTAATAGCGTATATGTGTAGAGATGGTAATCTGGACCAACTGATGATTGCTGGTTTAGCATGAAATACGTATATTGGTGATTATTTATCTTTTCGACATATGTGTGTTCAGGTGTATCAGTGTTATGAGATAGTGTGGAGAGAGGTGGGTCATGTGAAAGTTTGTGCTCATACTCTGTCTATTATTTGTTTTTAAAATCTTCCACGATTTTCCTCCAAAATTTTTCTTTATTCCTTAAATATATTTGAACAACTGTTATTAAGCATGATTTATGGTCTTTTACTGTATTTTTAAAATCATTTTATTTCTCATATTCTTTGTTCCTTACCTACTTAAAGATCCAATCCTTTATTTGTTTCTTTTTATCTTCCCATTTCTGTTTTATTTTATTTCCTTCTCACCTGATACTATTTCCATCTCATTATGTTTTAAATAACTAGTTTATCCTTAAAACTATTAATTCTTACAAACTCCTCTCCTTAAATATTTTTTTTTACTAATTCCCCCCCCCCCCCAATTCTGATAAAAATTTATCTTCTTCAGAATTTAAATGCAATCCATCTGTTTTAAATAACTGTCATTAAAAAACTTCCAAAAATTAAAAAAAAAAAGTTCTATCTACTTACATTTTTTTAAGTCTGTCATTAGTAAATATACTTCATTTCAAAATTTTTCATGATTAATCCTAAATTAAAAAACAACCCATATTTCAATTTTATTATTACATAATTTTCTATATTTTTTCAGAAAACCTGAGATATATTTAATTTTCATCATGTAAACAGATTCTAACATATTCATTGCCAAAACTATAATACTCTTCACCACCCTCTAGTTAAAGAATTTCCAATTATCATCATTTCTCTTATTTTATTTATTTAAAATAATAAATTCCTTATTATCCATTTTTTCTACAAAATGTTAAGAATTTCATGTTTTTTTAATGTTTATTTCTAGCAGTGATTCTCAACTATTATTATATGACATAAAGTATTTGAACACCATAACTTGTTAAAGTATCAATATTGCCACCTGATAATATTAATCATATCAAGACATATCTATAAATGCCATTATTTAAAGACAATTCTCCAACAGCATCGGGCAAAGAGAAATTGATTTTATAATTAAAAAATAAAGAAGTTGGTGAAAACGTTATATTTAAAAGTTTATCACACTTGAGAAAATCAGTGTGTGTTCTAGTTTATAAGGTGTTGTAGATTCCACTTAAAGTCACTTGATTCAGAAAAGCATCTGGAATATAAGTGACTTTTAAGTAGAAGTTCATATTTGTGCCCCAAGTATGCATAACTTTTTTGAAAGTTCAGAGAAAATTTTTATGACTTTTAATCTGAGCTTTTGAAATATAAATCCTCTTTATCAGCAATCATTCTATAATTATTTAGGAAGTAGTATTTATTACTTTTGTGCTTATGGATTATTCTTTTACCAGAAGCTTGCCTAGCTTTTTTTTTAATTATCTGTATTCAAGGGTATCCAAGTATTTATGGTTTTCTCTTAAAATTATTTTACTGAACATGTGTTACTTGTTAAGTTTAAAAAATATAAAGAAATCAATTCTAAATTCTTGTTAATTTTCAAAACTATTAACAAAGCTTATCAATTTCATTCACAAGATTTAATTAATTATTATTTTTCTTATACTATTATAATATAACACGTTGCGAACATTGTCATGATTCTTTTTCTTACATTTTGCTTAAGATTGTCATTGAGCATTTTTGTTATTTATTTTTTTGGACCATTTTTCCAAAAGAATTAAAATATGGGATCTTCCATTAACAGAAGATCGTGCAGTAGATTATTTCCAAAATTATGAGATACTAACCAACAGGAAAGAATACTTCCACAACAGTGGTTGTTCATGGCTTGTGCAGAGAGTCCAGTGAGTCCTTTATTGCAGCTGTTACAGGTTTACTGCAGTTATATTACATTTATTTTAATTACAATCAATTGTGGTACTTTTATGTTACTTCTTGTATATTTATAATAATATTAAAAGATAAAACTTTTCAAAAACACTCAACCATTTAATATTACAAGTCATATCTTAGCTTCGCCATTAATTACGTTCCAGCACACTTAGACATAATAATATTAAAAAAAAAAAATAAAATAAAATGAATTAAATACAACAGCTTCTTGTCAGCCATATTGTTTTCAAGATTTATTCAACAATTCTGAAAATGGATAATTTTAATAAAAATGTTTGGTAATCTTCAGGGGAAGGCATAATCTGTAAGTTCTATTACTCTTTATAATTAAAAAATAAATAACCAAATAGCTTTATTACTCAGGAGTTTATAAGATGTTTGAGTGCCAGAAATGAATTTGAACCAAGAATCTTATACTTCAAATATGATACTCTTATCACTGAATTAAACTATGCAGGGCAAAAATAATCAATTGGCTCTATTTTTTGACAGTTCATAAGAATTCCGAAGGTTTGAACTATCAGCATGGAAATTGATCTGAGTACCTTATACTCCATTATCTGATATTTTACCACCATACTACTCCATGCAGGACAATGGAATCTTATTATCATGCACAAATGTGATTATCAATTGATTTATTGCTTGTGAGCTCATTGGAAATGACAGAGCTAGAGATGAGAGCCATGAATCTTGTAGTCCAGAATTTGTCATTCTACAACTGCACTAAACCCTTGTGAAGCCATGATTAAAATAACTTATTACAATGAAAATAGATCCCTACCCATTTTTTTAAAATAAATTTTCTGAAATATTTTTATTGTTTTTCCTAGTTGATTCTCAACTTTTTTACTCCCCCTCCAATCAAATGTATATCCAATGTGATGGAAAGTACTTGATTGATATTATCATCAAGTTTACATTGAATAAACTTCTCAATGTCATCAAATTCTACATTGCTCAAATCAACAGTGGTGTTTATCACAAAAAATTTCAGGTGATTCATTTTCTAATGCTTTTTTCATATGATTGTTGTCCATATACCTTTGATATGATTGAAAAGCAGGTTCGGAGCAAAAGATTCTTAGACTGAAACTCAATCTGTCATTTCCAGTACTTGGGCATCACACGATCTCCCAAGCAACTAACCTATTAAACCACTAAACATCATATAATCCCCATTCTTTTGATTGCACTGGGTGGCACTATTGTATGGAGAGTTTAGCCTCTGTGTGTCTATGCAACTAGCTTATTTTTATTATTTGGATGTCTTGTAAAGGATAAATTTTCTTTAGATATTAACAACTTTAAGCCAATGACTGGAAAACATTTTAAATTTTTTTCTAAGCTTTTTGTTTTTAATATAGAAACAGATATTACAGATCATTATTTTAAAAAAAATATGTACTGTACAAAGTTGGCTAGTAAAAATCACTTGCAGAACTGGGAAACCTTATTGTACAAATGATATTGACTAGTATAGTAATTTATTAATTTGCATAAAAGCAAAAACATTTTTTGTTACTGAATCAAATTTTTAATTTTTTGAAAGAACCCAAACAGTGTTAGCATTGAACTGCTAAAACATCACATGATCATCATTTCTTATGCTTACACAATCTGTTAAAATAGTAGCAACTCTCTCCATATAGCATTGCCACTTAGTGCAAGCTATAGTAATCAATAGATTCTAGAAGGTTTGTGCATCAAAATACCTATGTAGTGCCTAATTATGTAATATCGCCAGACTAGTTTCTAGCTTATGACTTTTATTAGTGAGGAGCCATGGATTTGAAAGCACTGCACCTAGACCTTTGGATGTTATAAAGCTATGAGACCAAAATGAAAACACTAATATTTTCCATTCAAATTATTTTGCTTGTATAGTCAAATAGATCTGAACCCATTGGTTATTATGATTTGCACTAGGTAGCATCACTGTGTGGAAAGAGTTGTTACTGTTTTAATTGATTGTGTATGTATAAGAAATGGTGATCATGTGATGTTTTAGAGGTTTGATACCAATCCTGGGTAAAGGAAGTTGGTGATTATGGTTATTTAAAAACCAAAGACACCAAAATGTATAGATACTGAACTGGTTTCATATCTGCATAAATATAGAAGCAAATTAACTTGGATTGAAAATATTTTGGTATTTTCATTTTGGGCTCATATCTTTATAGTTAAATAAAAGGTAAAAGATGGCTGCTGGAGAATTAGCTTAGACTTAAAGATCTAGGTGCAGTGCTCTAAAATTCAAAGTTTCTAATTGATGAAAGCCACAAGCTTGAAACTAATCTGGGGATATTGGATAAGTAGGCACTAGAGAGGAATTTTGATGCACAAATCTTCTTATCATCCATTGATTACTATTGTTTGCACTGGATGGCATTACTGCATGGAAAGAGTTGCTAATGTTAGCATCATTTATGATGAATCAAAATGCAAACTCTTTAATAAAACAATTTGGAAAAATTTCTTAAAACCCACACCCTTATTCTTTATATAAAGAGATGACAACTGTATTTGAAGAATGGATATCATCAGTGTTTCTTTGGTTCTATGTTCTCTATGGTTTAGTGCAATGGTAGACTGATGGCTCAACCCATGCTCAAAATTCTTGTGAATCCCAAGTCATAAACTATTCAACTGATTTTTTTATTTTATATATTGTTGTGAAACATTACCTGCCATTATAGTTTTTATGTAGCATTGTAGATGTTTTGAATGGTAATACTTTGAGCGAATATTTTATTTTTAGCAGTTATTGGAGAAGTTTGCTTGTATTATTATTGTTTTAACATTATCTTAGTGATTATATGTAGATGGTAAGTAATTTCCATCTTGGAGAAAGTGTGGCCTCATCTATAAACTAGAGAATAGCACTGAGTGAATGACTATGAATTAAAATTAGAACCATTATTAATTAATGAACAGCTCATTTTAAATTACGCAATAAAGAGATCTTGAAAGTAAATCTTAATTTAAAATGAATAGAAAATAATGAACCAGAAGGAAATATTTTCATTTTAAATTTAGTAATAAATCAGAAAATTAGAATAATGTATTTATGTTTTTGTTTTAGAAAAGATCATTGAAGAATGATGTATAATCACTAACCTTTTTTTGTTTTATTTTTGGTTCTACTGACTACATGGTTTAGTGAGTGGAAAAATGTTGGACTCTGGATCTCAGGATCCATAGATCAGGGCCAGATCTGTTTTAAAGTTATCAGCCAATAAAAAATAAGTGGTTAAATACAGTATTAAACTAATAAGTTTTAGTTAAAATAATTTTTTAATGCAAAAGTTAACTAAATTAGATTACTTCATAATAACTGCAATTAAATATCAAATTCTTTGATGTAGCTCCAAAATTAGGCTGCTAAGGATGGCAAGAAGTAATACTGCTTTCCTGATAATGATTAAGTATTGTCACTCAGTCCTTGTAAACAATTTTCTTTACTTACTCCATCCATAAATCTAATAGAAATTAATTTGAAATTTTATGATACAGTATGTGGGGGGGGGGGGTATGACAAAAGCTGAATTTAATAGGAAGTTTATATTTTTACTATAAGTTTATGTACATTAAAAACATGTAAAAAAATTATTCACAGAATAAACAAGTCAATACATTATTAAGTTAATTCACAAGCTAGATTTCCAAAGAATCATTTAAATAAACTTGTAAACAATACTCATCTTTCATTGCATCAATGCTAATCTATTTTCTCAGATAAATGCCAGATCACTTTTATTTGACTTTTGATTTGTTATATTGTAATAAATCAAGTCTTGATACTTGAAAAAAATGAAAAATTAGTAGTAATTTTTATTTTTATATTAATCAAGCCAATTTCTATTTTCAAATATTAATTAAGATGGAATTCTAACTATTTACAAGTTCATTTAAATGATTCTTTGGGAACCCAGTTTGTGAATTATCTTAGAAATATATTAGGACTTGTAAGTTAATTTATATTCTTAGCATTACATATTTGATAGGTATAAAATTATTTACATACTCATTAAAATTATTAGGGTAAATTTTAAAATACATATGTTTTATGTAGTTTGATTAGAAGTAGTTGATAGTAAGTCAGCAGTTCATCATTAGATCACTGTTTTTTTTATTAACTTTATGATTTAAAACTATAAGGAAAATATTAAAAGGTCTTTTGTGGAATGAATAATCTTAGTGGCATAATTCATTTTTAATCTTAAATAAGGGTTTTTATTTTATTACTACCTATATATATATGTGTGTGTGTGTAATGATATTCTTATTCAAGATCTGTATTTTTTCAGAGTTATATGTGTAATCTTGTAATTACAAGAGTATATATAATATTAATAATCAGCATTAAGGTAATGCATATGCGCTTTGTACATTTTTTAACTATAAATGAATACTCTCACTTTCAAACACAAGATAAAGTCTTTGTGAAAATATAGAATGAATCCAGCTATCTTTTTGATCCAAACATTTATGTATTGGCAAATCTTAAGCATTTGGAAATGAGAGTGTGAAGATGTTAAGCGATCGCTTTAAATTACTTTTACTATGCTTGAATGAATGATGCTTGCAAAATTTTCTAGAATTTACGATACATCATTCTTATTTAAAATTAAATATATGTAAATGAAATATTTATTTTATATAGTGCTATGTTTACAAACTGTAATATTAATAATCAGCATTAAGCTAATGCACATGCACTTTGTAGATTTTTTAACTATAAATGAATACTCTCACTTTCAAACACAATATAAAGTCTTTGTGAAAAGATAGAATGAATCCATCTATCTTTTGACCCAAACATTTATGAATGGGCACATATTATGTTTGGAAGTGAGAGATAGTATTCATTTATAATTAAAAATCTACAAAGCGCAGACTACCAAGATATAGTTTGATAAAGTATTTCTGAGATCAATTGATAATTATATTGTTGGACTCTTTCCATTATCTAGAATATTGTTAAATATCTTGAGAATATCACATTGGTTAGTATATAATATTTCCATTGGTATTGTTTTATTCTCTGCTGGTTTGACCAGTGATTATGGGGATTTATCTTGGAATATTGTAAATCTAAATCCTACAGTGACACTCTTATCCAATTAGGCTATACTGTATAGTTAGTTAGAGCTTCATTCTTAAAATGGGGTATTCACGAACCTAAAGATACTACTTTTGATTTCTATGATAGTACTGTCATTGGCCAGACTAGCAGCATTTGAAGAAGAGAGGACAAATTGAATGTATTTGAAAAGTTTAAATAAAATTTGCATTTTTCTAAAAACCTTTAGTACTTAATTTTAGATGATAGAAATAAATCAATATGTAATTACAAGTAAAACACCACCATTGCAAACTTTAAAAAATAATGGATAAGATTAATTAATTATAAAGTAAATATATTTGATTTTTAATGGCAAAGCTTCCAGAGAAATTAATTCTTTTGAATAATCAGCATAACAGTAGCCAACTTTTCAGTGTTTTTCTTAAATGATATTGTTTTGGTGACAAATAATATAACTTAATAAAAATCAATACTATTTCTTAAGTGTAATTTTCATTACAGCACTCTCACACAAGATATGGACTGGTTTCTATCCATTTTTAACACATTGTGGAGAAATATAATCATAAACATATGACCAAAGATGTGAAAAATACGTATGATCTCCAAGATGCAAATTTTAGGCTGTTCAAGAACTCATCAGTTGCCCCAGATCACAATCTCTTACACCTATCTTTAACATTGTTCAATATATATATATGCCAATTACTATAAATTGATTGTAATTAAAGGGGATTTGAACCCAGACTTTCAAGCTCCTTTCAACTATCCATTCCATCTTAAATAACTGATACACATGACCACATACATGTAAAAAAAGATAAATGATTTTCAATATGTATGTGGTCATGTGTATTGATTATTTAAGATGGAGTGGGTAGCTAAAGGGAGCTTGAAAATCTGAGTTCAAATCCTCTTTAATTACATTTAAGGTTCAGTATATTTCAGTATACTTGTATTTAAAGGAATATTGTAATTTAATTGATATGTCAAACTTACCGATCTCACATCTTTGACACAAACCACTTGATGAAAGTATATTAATAATTTTTATTAGTCATTCATAAGACTAGAGAGTATCCAATAATGAATAACATTTCTATAGTATAATTTTCACTACAGAACTCTCATGCAAGGTAGGGACTGTTTTTTATCTAATTTAATATCTTGTGGAGAGATGTAATCATAAACATATGACCAAAAACATGAAAATTACCCATGATCCCCAAAATGTACATTTCGTGCAGAACCAGCACTTATCAGTTGGCCCAGATTGTAATCTCTTACACATATCTTTATCATTGTTCAATATATATAGATAGATAGCCACTACAATTTAAGTGATAATTACTTAATAGAAATATATCAATAATTTTTATTAGTCTTTCATAAGATGAGATTATCCAATAATGAATAATATTTCTGTAGTTTAAGTTTTTCTACAGCACTTATGCTACGGTAGGGACTGGTTTATATCCTCTAATACCTTGTGAAGAGGTGTAATCATAAACATATCATCAAAGGTATGTGAAAAAGATGCATGATCCCTATATTTTTGGTTATATGTTTATGATTATATCTGTTTACAAGGTGTTAAAAGTGAATAGAAATCAGTCCCTCCTTTATGTGAGATTGGTGTAGTAAAAATTATACTACAAATGTATTATTTATTAAGTGTATAATCTCTAGTCTTATGAATGATTAATAAAAATTATTAATATATTTCCATTAAATGGTTTGTATCAAAGTTGTGAGGGCAGTAAGTTTGACAATAATCAATTAAATTGTAGTAATTGCTATCTATACATACTCAATAATGATAAAGATGTGTGTAAAAGATTATCCAGGTCACCAGATGAGTGCTGGTTTAGGATAAAATGTGCATCTTGGGGATCATAATCTTTTTCACAAGTCTTTGGTCATATGTTTATGATTACACCCTTTCACAAGATGTTAAAAGTGGATGGAAACTTGTCCTTATCTTGGTTGAGAGTGTTGTAATGAAAGTTACACTACAAAATTAGCATTCATTAAGTGGATAATTTCTAGTCTAATAACTGATTAATAAAAATCATTAATTAACAAAAATCAGTTTATTTATTTTGATTAAATCAGGTATTATAGCAAAAATAATCTCCACTTAATGTCTTCCATAGTTTGATATTGTGGTTGTCAGGCAGATTGTGGACGTCAAGATCCATGGATTGTGACCCTTCTCTATCCTTCAGGTGCTATAAATTTCCAAGTAATAACATATTTTATTATTATTATATTTGATTAATCTTTGTTATATAAAACAAAAAAAAATTTTTTTTCCTGAATCTATTTATAAGGATGTTTATTGTATGTAAAAAATGATAATAATTAGAATTACATTACAAAAAAGGGTATATACAAGCATAAATTATTAATTATAGTTAAACTAAGTTACTGTGTACATGGAATTTTATATGTTAAAATAAAATTAATATATTATTATGAATGTCAGTAAAAAAATTTAGATTAATATTGATGTAAATAAAAGATATGCTTAAAGTTTAAAATAACCAAAGATAATTATAATAACTATAATTGTATTCATTATAATCTTCTCTGGTTAGACTTTGGGTTAGTAGTGTAACAGCAGTTGGTTTAAGTGTTGGTGATTGATTTGAGTATATATATATAAATTAATATTTAGAAGGGCCAACTCAAACATCAGATTTTGAGCCTTCAGACTGAGCATGCTCAGAGATGCTTCTTGTTTTCAAATTTCTAAGATAATTAAAATTATAATTCTTTTGTTTTCTGTGGGGTTTTTTAAATGAGTATATAACTCTTTATTTAATGGTTACAAACTTATTTAATAAAATTATGATTTTTTTTAATAAAAAAAAATTATTTTTTGCAAATTTTTGGGAAGCACTAATAACTTTTCTCCCCAAGAAATTGTAACAGTTCTGATTGATAGGTGGGTGGGTGGATGGATGACATTCAGGACTGATTAATTATTCTTTTCAGAGTATATGAAGTAAAAGGATTCTCAAAGCTTTCCCAACTGAAGACTTCATGGTGGTCCATTTGCATAAACTGTACCTTTCATATTAGCAAAATGTTTGGAATTAATATAACTGCTGCTATATAAAATTTAGATGCTATAATTGTGAATAAATAGTACAATATTAAGGAGCAACATGCAATAGTATAACAGGATAAACAGACAATCATGCATTCAAAACTAAAAAGAAACTAGAATTCAAATAAGTATATCATATTAAACTACATTACATTTGTTATTCTAATTTCTTAACTGATAAACTTCAATTTGTTTAGAATAATATTTTTTATAAAATAAATATTAAGCATAGCAAATGTTCTGTCTGATATTTGTTATTGTTTTGAAAAAGGCAGTTTTTGAAATTAATTAACCTGGAACTTAATTTAACTTATTACTGGTGATTTTTTGTCTATAAAGATATAAGAAGCTCTCCATCAATTTCTATTTGTAAATGGCAATAGAAGTGTAAGCATCTTGTCAAAAAGCTGTTCCTATGCTTTATTGATATCTGTCCAACATTTAATAAGGAATCTTTTTTATATATTCAATTTTTAAAATGGTATAAGTCTAAGGTTCTCACTCTTAGGCAGCCAACAAACTTGCCTCTTTGTTTATCCATCTACTTACCTATCTATCTATATGTCAATCCTCTATCTACATGGCTATATATTTATCTATTTCTATATTTATCATCTACTTATTATTACCTGCCACCTATCTGTCTATCTACCTACCTGCCCACCCACGTTTTGCTGTCTATCACTCTCCATTTATTTAGCTAGATATTTTTCACTCTATCTAATTACTTATTCATCTTTATAATCTGGAAGTTCATAACACATTTTTTAAAGTGATTTGCAATCCAGTTATCACCTTCTCCAGGTTTTGAGAATTGCTTTTCTAAAATATGAATTAACTTTTTTAAGCGTTTAGTTATTTTCTAGGTTATTTATGGATAAGGCTATAAACTTATTGTCATACACAGAATTTCATATAGATTCAAATAGCTACAATTTAATTTTTTATTATGTGACCTTCAAAAATTAATTTTTTAAATCATAGATTTAATTAGCTTGAAACTTGCAAGATCAGTATCGATTTATTCTAAAACCAAACTTAGATTTTTTATTTGAAGAAAAATATTTAAAAAGTATACAAAAGCCTTAAGCCCAAACATTAATATAATTTATAAGAAATTTGGAGTGGTCTTCATAAAAATGATCTATGCCTCATGTCTATCATAAGAACTATTTACTTTTTGTATGTAGTAGCAGTTAAAATGAAGATATGTCATCTTTTCACATAATGCTTGGAAAGTTCTAGAGTTTGTAGGCTTCATAAAATTAACTGCTTTAACAGACTCACTAATAATGATCTATAATTTATTATAGAGTCCTTATTTGCTGGGTTTTATATACACAGAAATAACTTCAAATTATATTGGAGACTATTTTCATGATCTGACTGTGAAGTCATAAGCAAAAACATGGCATAGACCTGCCCCCATCACTATGCAACAAAATGTAATCAAATAGATTTATTGTTTTGGATTTTATAAGAAGTTCAAATGCCAGAATTGGAATTGATTCCAAGGACCTTATGTTCCAGAATCTGACACCCTATGACAGTACATGAAATAACAATATCATTAAACATATATTCATTTTTTATGATTTCTGGCAGATCATGATAAATCAAAGGATTTTTTAAAATTTTATTACTTTTTAAATATCTCACAAGAAAAAGCAAACCAGTAAAATAAGCAATATCCGGGCTTTTGTTTATTTGAATTTACTATTTTTAACTCTCCATTGACATATCCTGAATTTTTCAAGATATATTATTCAAAAAAGGGACAATATTTATTTGCTTCACATGCTCTTTTCCAAGAACATACAAACTGACAAATGAATCATAATATTTTTATCAATATGATATGGATATGATTAAGAAGTGTCAAACATGTTCTTATCCTTATTAACTGACAACAAGAATGGTATATTTTGATAGGTGATGAAAAAGCTTTATTCTCTGTTAGTATAGCTGATATGTTATGTTTATAAATGCCACAATTACTGGATAATACACTGGGATTTTAGGACAGTCCTCATCTGTATATAAAAATCCATAATTCTTACATTCATAACAGTATACTTTCTCTTTTTACTTTTTTAAGAAACTGATTATTATGCCATCTCATGTATCATGAAAGATTATTTTTACATTGTCCAACTTGTTTTGCCAGGTAGTTGAACTATCACTCTTATCTGATAATTACAAAAAATAATAAAAATATGTATAACAACTACTATATACATACATTAATAATTATACATAAAAAACCTTTTTTTAGCCCATAATTTTTTACCCTTATCAAATGTTAAACATTTATTTTCATCATTAAGCCTATTACTGCATGCAGAGTGTAATGTACTATTTCATAATAGAAATAAAAATGACAACAAGAACATAAAATAAAATTATGATACAGCAATCCAGATTGTTAGAGATTCAATAAAGATTGAAATTGATTAACTATATAACATAACAATACACAAATGAATAAAAAATATATCTTTCTACAACTTTATATATACTACCTTACTATTTAACTTTCCATTCATTTTTAATTGACCAGTTATAAACTAAATTTAGTGAAGTTTTATAAATATTTATACATTTATGTATGTTATAATGTGTAAATAAAAAGATTAAATTATAATGAAAATAAAAAAAATCATCCAGAAATACTGTCTTATTGGGTACTCTCACAGAACTCTAAAATATCCATTTATATAGACACTGGAATCAGCTTACAAGTATGTGAATTTTCAAAAATGGGAATGAAAATTGAGCTTGTTAGAGATGCATTGTTGAGCACAAGTATAGCAATGGCATGTTCATGGCATACATAGTATTTAAGGGGATATTTATCATCAGTTGCCAGAATAAAGAGAGGTTTTTCTTAAGATTAAAAACCTACTCTGCTATTTTTTATGATGTTATATTCATATTTTTTGACTTTGCTTTAAATATGATGCTAAGAATCTCATCTTCCATAAATATCAGTGAAGGATATTGAAAAAAAATGCAAACTGACCTCATAATACATTTTTTCTACTCTGTATCTTTTTCTGATTACCTATAGATAATGTTAATATAGTAAATCAGAATAAAAAGTAAAATATAAAGAAATGCCTTTATTCAGCTAAATGCATTGAAAGATAAAAAAAAATGTTCTCAAGTTTTTGCAATATTTTTAGTATTATGTCAGCAAAAATAAAAGTGTGGGGCAAAAGCTTATTTAATCAGATATTTCATCAAAGTAAGGGACTTTGTATGGAGAAATAGAGAAAATTCGTAGGACTTGTACAGCCATCTCTTAAGATATTTCATTAATTGTTTTTTTTTTTTTAAGTTGCAAAGTTCAGATATATTTTAATCTGATATTTTATCTTCCTCCAAAATCTAAAGACATCATCAGGATAATCAAAAATACAGTGACTTCAAACAAATTTCAACAAACCTTGACCTGTTTAATCATTGTTATAGGATTTCACATGCTTTACAAGAATATTTCAAGAAAATTTTTTGAATGATTAAAACTGATTTTTTTTTTTTGCAAAATTTATTAAGATTCATTATAATTTTTGCACAGGAATTGTGTAATAATTATTAAAAATTAAATACATGATTACATGTAAAAAATTAAATACTGCCTACTGCTATTCTAGTACATATAAATAAACAGAAAATCATATAAACATTACAATACTATCCACCCTACCTCCCATTTTTTCGTAATCATGTTTTCATCTATTAACAAATAGATCTTTTCAAGTGAAATTCAATAAGATACATACAACATATATATATATAACAAAAAGCCTTCCCATTGTTCACTTTAAAAATTTTCTTTTAATATTAAAGTGAATGATGGGGAGGCTATTTTGTTTTGTATATATACATTGTATATATCTTGTTGAATTTCACTTGAATAGGTCTATTTGATAATAGATGAAACCATGATTATGGAAGAATTTTGATAAAAATTTTGGGTGTTTTTTTTTTTTTTTGGCTAGTTATGTAGTGTTATATGATTTTCTGTTTTATGATTACATATGTTTTATTTTTAAAAATAGAAGATAATAAGTGCTGATATAACATTAACAAAGCAAATTATAGAGAACTGATAAACATATCTTTTCAAACTGATTGCAATCACATCATCACTGACAGTCTGTTAGAATATATTGCAGTATTTGTAAAAATCATTAAAACATTTTGATATTTTAAAGCATAATTTGGTAGATTTATCAGGTATTAATGTTAATTCATTCACACTTTAATCACATGTCAATTAAAAAAGTCATTGATTTTATGAAATCAATCTGCTCGTACCAACTGTTGAAAGCTGAAACCGTTCTTTGTTTTTATTACAATCTTATTTTTTCAATATTTGCAAAGTTCAAATATGATTTTTAAAGATTTTATTTCATTTGTTAGTGTAAATTCACCATACCAGAGGGTTAAACAAATTGCCATTTATATACACTTACTTGGATGAATGCCAATCATTTTTTATTTAACAAATAAATTGATATCGTCGTACAAAAGTGGGCATTATTTGTAAGTTTATTTAAATGACTTTTCACTTCACACTTATATTTTTGGTCACATAATACCAAAAAATACATCACATCACATCACATTAATAGATATTATTAAGAAATTATATGAAAATAATTATTATATATATCAATTAGGGAATATAGAATCAGTTAAAGTTAAAAATGGGATGGGACTATGGCAAGAATGCCCTATGTCACATATTTTGTTTGTATTGTATTTGAGTGAAATGGAAAGAGCAATAGAAAGATTAGAAAGAGGGATAGAAATACCGTTAACAGGTAGTAAGGGAGTATATATTTTGTCAGGGCTTTTTTTGCAGATGATATATTTTTGTGTGCAGAAAGAAGAGAAGATATGGAAGTTATGCTGAGGACATGTGCAAGGGTGGGTAAAGAGATGGGGATTAAATTTAGTGAAGAAAAATCAAATATAATGATGGTTAATACTGAGGAAAGAGATGTAGAATTTTTATTGGGAGATATTAAGTTAAGTGTGGTGAATAGATATAGTTATTTGGGAATTATTTTAAGTAATCAGAAAAATTATTTGGATGAATGGGAGAAAAAATTGATAAATGAAGCAAAGACAAGAAAGGGATCGATAAAGAAATTAACAGTGTTTTCATATAATAAATATTATGTAGTTAGAATTATATGGAAAGGAGTTGCAGTAGCAGGGTTAACATATGGTAATGATGCATTATATGTTAGTAAAGAGATATTAAATTACTTAGAAAAAGTTCAAAGGGAAGTAGGAAGACATGCATTGGATGCAGATGTATGGACAGCAAGGGAGGCAATTCAAGGAAAAATGGGATGGTCAAGTTTTCATATGAGAGATGCAAAAAGTAAAATGAAAATGTTTGGTAGATTGTAGTTTATGGATAATAAAAGAATAGCCAAAATAGTATTTAATTGGGTTATGAGTAAAGGACAGGTAACAAGATGGGTGAAAAAGGCAATGCAATATGCAAAAGATTTGGATAAAGAATTTATATCAGTATATTTGTACAAAAGATGGGATGATTGTGTTAAGAGGATTGTTGAGTATTATAGTAGTAAGGAATGGGATAAAAGAATAAATTTATTAATAAAGAATAGGGAGTTAGAGAGATGGAGAAGTAGTATGAAGAGTAAAGAGTTTTAAATATATATAGAAATAAACAGAATATTAGGTGTGAGTTAATATATGATAATAGTAAGGAAAGTAGTTTATTGTTTAAGGCTCCGAACAGGATCTTTAGCTACAAGAGAATATACATGTAAATGGAAAAAAATGGGTGATTTATTTTGTAAATTATGTAAGGAAGGAATGGAAAATATTAGGCATTTGTTAATTGAATGTAAATGCTTGAAAACAGAAAGGATACATATAATGAAGTTATGGAAGAATAAATATGAAAAAAGTGATTATACAGAAAGTGAATTATTGGTTTTTATGCTGTGTTTGGGAAAAGATAAAGGGGATTTAGATATAAAGGTTATAGAGTTGACAAAGATTATGTAGTGGAAATAGGATGGAGCAGAATATGGGAAAATTTAGAGTGGGGAATGTAAAATAAAGTGGCTAACAGGTTTATCTGAGCATAATTGCTGAGATATTCTTGACTTTGTTTAAGGAGAAGCCACAATATATCACATCACATTCAAGAGAATATACATGTAAATGGAAAAATATGAGTGATTTAGTTTGTAAATTGTGTAAGGAAGGAATAGAAAATATTAGGCATTTGTTAATTGAATGTAAATGCTTGAAAACAGAAAGGATACAAATAATGAAGTTATGGAAGAATAAATATGAAAAAAGTGATTATACAGAAAGTGGATTATTGGTTTTTATGCTGGATTTATGAAAAGATAAAGGGGGATTTAGATATAAAGGCCATAGAGTTGACAAAGATTGTTGTGGAAATGGGATGGAGCAGAATATGGGAAAACTTAAGCATGGGGAATGGAAAATAAAGTGGCTAACAGGTTTCTCTGGGTATAATTGCTGAGAGATTTGTGACTCCATTTAAGGAGAAGCCACAGTACATCATATCATCTCATATAAAATTAAAAAGTTAAAATTTTCATTCTTTTTTTTATACTAAAATTGTTTGTAAATTATATAAAAAAAGACATTATTATTTGGAATACATATGTGTGTATACAGTTTAAATTAGATTGAAAATTATGGAGTAAAAATTGAGTTAAAGAAAAATGTAAATTAAAAAAATATTCAATGGTTTTATTACTCGAGAGTTCATAGGAAGTTCACGTGCTGAAAGTGCCAATGCTAGAATCAATTCTAGGATCCGACATTCTAGAATCTGATCTTCTATCACTGCACAGGATGTAATTTAAAATAAAAGCATATAATAATAAAAAACATTTGTTTATAATAACCTGGCCGAAATGTTACGAATGTAGGCTAAATAAGTCAATTATTTTATATAGCGCGATTTTTTTTTTTTTATAAACAATAATATTTAAACAGCATTAAACTGTTGCACATGCACTTTGGATTTTAAATATAAAATCCAAAGCGCATGTGCAACAGTTTAATGCTGTTGAATGTAGGCTAAAGAAAAGGTTCATTATATTCATTTATTTTTATTAAATGTAGCTGAGCATGCATTTTGGCCAATTTATTACAAACAAAAATGAAAAGGATAACAATGAATTTTACATTTGTTTACACTGGATGCATGAATGAAAAGAAGCAATCAAGTTTATATATTAAAATAATTTGTAAGTTATATATTTTATCTTTAAATTTAGTAAAATGTATATCATAGAAAGCAAAATTTTAACATTTCAAATTTGATGAGAAATTCTCTGAAGCTTTAATAGTAAGATAAAATAATATCTAGAGATTAAAGAGCATTCCAGTATGAAGCCAATAATTTGAACTGTGGAAGTAACTTCTTACTCCATTGAAGCATGTCTTTTCCGATCATTATTCAAATTTTTTTTCATATAGTCTAAATCTCATGGTTTGTACCTGAGATTGGAAATTAATTGTTTTAAAATGTAAAAAGTTAGAAAGGATCTCAAGTGAAAGACACCCAATTCTAGCAATTCTGAAGATTGCTCCATACAATAATCATTATAGAAGTAACTTTTTTTAAAAAAATTAATAATGTTGTCAATATATCTTCTTTTTTTTTTTTACAATAATTATATAATTTCATTTTAAAAGTAGTTTTTTTTTTTTTTTAGGTATTCAACATGGTTCTACAATCCAAGACAATTGAAAGTCAAAAAGTATATTAACAAATGCTGTAAATACTATAATTTGTATTTTAATATAAAGAGTTAATATTTTTTGTGAATTTTAAAAACAGACCGAACTTGAGTTATTCCATCAAATGTAATTTGTTGTTTTAATAATAATAAAAAGATAACTTTTTTAGACAGATAGGTGTCTAGGTAATTTAATCAGCCAATAATAATGCTGGTAGTTTGCCATTTGTATATCTTTCTTTTACGCTTACTGTCAAATGTGGTAATTTATTTTTTAAAAAAATAAATTTTTAATAAAAAAATAAATTGTTAAAGCAAAATATAAATTTGTGTTCATGTGATTATAAATCTCAACACTACCTTTTATAGCATTTTTCTTCCCTGTTTGGGAATTTAAATAAATAAACAAATGATTTATTGCTAAACAGTTTGTAAGAAGTTTGAGTTCTAGAAATGATGGAGCAGAGAGACGATCCATGATGATCTATTACCATTCTCCATATTTGTTTTAAAAAATGCAGAAATGGTAATAGCAATCCAAAGTGCTTTCCTGGGCAGTTTAATGCACTGTAAAATTTCTGTCCTAGTTCAGTTTAGTGCAATGGAAAAGTCACAGTCTTAAAAGTAAAAGTTCCTAGATTAATTCTCAACTAAGTAGAAATATTTTTTTATGTCTAATTGAGCTATTGTGCTCAATTTGTTTGTTACTTGGGTGCTCAAGTTTAGTTTGACCTCCCAAGCAACTACCCATATAATTATGATTAAAAAGTTGTTGAAGCAAAATAAAGGGATAAAACACTAGCCACTAGTGCAGAAACATGCTCCATTTCGTTAATGACCAACAATTTCTAGGTGAGTTAAGGTGTTGGTCCATGTTGATGGCTCAGTATTTTTCGCTGTACACCATTCTCAGGATAGAGAGTGGTTTTGTTCACTTTCAATACTTTGTAAAAGGTGAATAATTGTCACACTGGATATATTTTACAAGTTTTTGGGCTATTATCAGTATATCTTAACTCCATCATATTTCAGTTATCTACTAATGCTGAAACTCAGGCTATCTCTCACCATACCCTCCATTTTGCAAATAATCTTCATTCATCAAATGAACTAGATGTATAAAACACCCAAATTTCTAGGCCTATGTTGATTCCATGTCTCTCACACAAGATAGGTCTGGTTTCTAATCACTTTTAACATTTTGTAAGATGAATAATCAATGCACTGCAGAGATATTTTGAAGTTGTTATCTTTATGAAAACTTTATAACAAGTTCACCATATAGTAGCCATCTTCCATCAATATAGTAATTAAGAAAAATTTAATTAGCAGGCAGTGATACCAACTGTAGAATAAGTAAGCAAATAATTTAATAAATCAAGATCAAATAAAACTTGTGATATGGATTAAGCTCAGTGTTCAGTAATTATTTTCTTAAGTATTAATATGTACAAAAATATATATGTTATACAGCAGATAAATTAATATGATGCAAAAAATTATATAGCTTTTTTTACACATGAATACTTGTAGAATAACAGTTACATATTTTTAGTAATGGAAGCAATTACACTAACTGTAAATGTTTTATTTATAATTAGAAATAACCAGATTTAATGAAGATTAAGATGATCTTTACAAAGTTTCCTATACTTGCTTTAGTATTTCAGGAGGCAGATATATCTCTCACAAGTTATTCTCATTTTTATCAGCAAAAGTAGAAGAGAAAGTTCTACACTTGTACTGAAAGTATTATAAGTATTAATAAATTCATTAATTCTTTAAATGTTTCAATAGAGACCTCTTTGACTATATCTCTCATTACAATCATTAATCAGATTACATCTTGTTGTGAAAATTCATCATCAACCATTATTAATCCACTGCAGGATGAAGGTCTCTCCAAGTTCAATCCATCTCCGATCTTTAGCTTCTCTTCTCCACATCACCCCTGCAGACTTTCTTATTTCATCCATCCATCTCACATGTGGTCTCTTTCTGGGTCTTTTACAATCTCTTGGAATCTAGTTTAAGATTTCAATTGTTCATCTATTATCTCTTCTAGCAATATGTCCAGCCCAACTCCACTTCAGACTTTTAATTTTTTCAATGAGGTCAGTGATACCTGTTTGTTCTCTTACCCATATATTGCATTTTTGAAATTTATACAAAAATAAATAAAAATTCTGTGCCTAGAATAACTTAAAAAGTAATTCTTTTTTTTAACAAATAGATTTGTAGGAAAGTAAGGAATATCTATCAGGAAAATGACATCACTTTGTTAAGTGATGAAATAAAAGGTGGATCATACTCTTGTTTCTTATTCATTGTTCAAAATTAATGGCCAGAAATCTTAATAGTGATGGCAGTAGATGAGAATAAAATCTACTAAACCAACTATAATTGGAAATATATTCAAATTTGAAAATATTTATCCACCTGTTTAACAAAGTGGTTTCTTCTTTATAACCTAATGCTAAGTGCACTTTTGGTGAAGTTCACCACAAACACAGCTCCCTGTATTATAATCAAGTGGTTTTTATCTAATCATTTTAGAATTATTCGATAAATATATTATGTCACAATAACAGGAAGGTTTCATTGAGGAAGGAATCATAAACCTAATGGCTATCTCCCACTTGCAAAATCATAATGGGCATTTGCCATGTTTATGCAGCCATTTCATAACATCCATTACTGCATATCGCTGAACCAGGTTACTCAGGGATCAAGAAATGAGATAAACTTGATGTCCTTTAAAAATGGTATTACTTCAATTTTAGTTTGAAAATGTGTGTGTTGATGCATATCTATCATGGCATCCATATTCAACCAATTCAATTTGTACTGAGATTTTATTGAAATATTTGAACAGAAAGTGAGTGATAGATATTCTTTGCCAACATTTCAGAAAATATAACCTTTTTCTGTGAAGAATGGCCTAATGTTCTAGATTCTGTTCAAAGTTATATCTCGCAAAAAGTGCATACACCACATTAATAAATACATCACAGATGTTTGTTTTGTCCCTGAAATTAAATAAAAATCTACATTTAGTAAAAAAATTCTGTGAATAAGGATAAATTTATCATGAGTAAATAAAACAGATCAGTATTACATATTATAGAGATGAAAGTTATTTCATTTTAGAAATTTCATGACTTCTCGTGCATCGTTTGATGCAGTGAATTTTGAAGCATTAAGATTATGGTTATGACTCCAATTCTGTAACTTCCAGTTATTGAAATTCTTAGAGACTTGTGCAGATAATAATTAATTTCTATTTCATATCATAAAAGATAATTTCAGCAATAAATTCATATCTTTAATGATTTTTTTTTAAAAAAAGAGGCTAATTTACAATAATGAGATAAATACATATAAGACTTAAACTTTAATACTATGCACTTGAGTGCTTAATTTTACCACGTGATCTCTATAAATCTTAACACAAGATTACGACTTTATAAAGATAAGAGTGGCCATCTTATCTTCAACCTACTTTCTAATTATATAGGCAGATCTAAACCATTTTGATTTGAGAGTGTGAAGCTAGTAAGTTCTTCACCAATTAAGTTCACTGCCTCGTTTAGAAATTAACATTCGCAAAATCTTTCGATTTACAGTGAGTTAATATTTAGATCTTATAATTAGAAATATTTCAAATCAAATTTAAAGTTGTAAACATTAATTCTTATTAAGAGCATCATGGTAAATTAAGCACTCAAGGTGCATAGCATTAATGTTAAAGCCATATATGTATTTATCTGCTGACCATGCACTTAATAAGAATTAATGTTTACAATAATGAGATAAATAGAATATTATAAACCTATAAAAACAGAATAATTGGTAGTTTAATCTAGCATGATTTTAATGAATATTTTGTGTTATGTTTCAGTACTTATACTGACTACTATCTATTCACTGATAAAGTATCTGAGGAATCCCAGAAATTTCCAAATGCTAAAGAGAGTGTGATTTCATATTACTACTAAAGAACATTGATTACATTTTGTGGTCTAGTTGATCTGTTGTGCACTTATTACCTTTTTAGTGTAACTTGAGGTGATAGAACTTTTTGACTATAGTCGTAATCAAAGTAGATAGAATATCATTAGAAACTGAATAGCCCATTATTCATATTGACATTATAAACTTAAAGGTATATCAATAAACAGGTAAAACTCTCCATACAGTAGTTGTTTAGCATACATGTTATTTTTATGAATTGGTTTAATACAACTGAATTTTTAACAAATGGAGTTCTAATTCAGTATTGTGAAAGGTATTGATAAGGATCTTTCCATTCCATCTAGCATGAGTTTGGGCAGCCAATTATTACCAGATGCAAATAAAATCTATCATTATGTAAATATTCACCCTAAGACAGATTTCTAGATTTTGCTTTTAGCTGTTGCTGAATGCATATCTGCATTTCATCCAAGTTTGAATCCCAAGATCTCACTAATAAAGGCAAAATCCAGACACCATTTTGAGGATTGCATTTAAATGCTAAAGATATGTTTCATACATGACACTAGACTGAAGAGCTACTCATGTCTTATTTTATTTATGTTAACTGAATATTTGATATTCTGTTATTAGAAAATATTGTTCAGAACTTTTTGATAAAGCAAACATCTTGGAATCTCATTAAATTTAGTGGAAAGTTTCAATTTAATAAGGATTACAGTTTGAAGTTCTCATACAACTCAATTGTTTAAGGATGTTAATAATCTGACACTTAATATGACTGATGTATTCTTCACTAGATTAGAATCTTAGAGGCAATAAGCATAAAAGATATAGTCCATAATGGGTGTAATAACTGATTATAATTGCTATTATTAAATGAAGGGCAAATTCTATATTTTATAAACAGCTCTCAAGCATGAATTTATTATTTAAAATACAGTAGCATTTTATCATATAATGAATTAAAGATAAGAGTTGATAAAATCAATGATGGAGTGGCTAGAGAATGTGCCAGTCAAAACTCGAAAGATTAGGCAGTGGGCAGGAGTGTGATAATGGTGATTCTTCAGTCCTGATTTTAGTTAATATTTTTTGTGGTTCCTAATTTATTTATTTTTTAATATATTCCAAACCATATTTGAAGTTTAATGTTAAATTTTAATTTTGACAACTATTTAAATATACTCAAATGTAATATTGAAATACAAGTGTAATGTATATACTTAACCTAGATATAATTAAAGGGGATTTGAACTAGACTTTCAAGCTCCCTACAATCCACTCTATCCAAAGTAACTGATACACATGACCACATACATGTAAAAAAAGATAAATGATCTCCAATATACGTATTTCATGCTGAACAGCACTCATCAGTTGGTCCAGATTATTACTGCTCACACATATCAAATATACACATTTTAATGGATAGGCTTCAATCTTCTCCAACTCTTCAGCCATCCATATCAATGAAAATCTGATAGAATTCTCAAAGCTCTCAATGATGCCAATATTATAGTCAGACCCATGTTGACCTTAAGTCAATCTAATCCCTCATCTAGGTTAAGTATATACATTACACTTGTATTTCACTATTACATATTCTGCCCATTCTCTTCTGTGTATTTAAATGGACATATTAAGGTTCTACATATGAGCGGTCAGATTGACATAAGGTCAACATGGGTATGACTATAATATTGGCATCATCAAGAGCTTTGAGAAATCCAGCATCAGATTTTAATTGATATGGATGACTGAAGAGTTGGAGAGAATTGAAGTCTGTCTATTAAAGTATATAGCTTTTGCTATCTTAATATAAACCAAGCAGTGATATGTGTGGGAGACAATCTGGACAAACTGATGAGTGCTGGTCTGCATGAAATACATACATTGGAGATCATTTATTTTTTTCACATTTATGTAGTCATGTGTATCAATTATATTGGATAGGATGAATGACTGTAGGGAGCTTGAAAGTCTGGGTTCAAATTCCCTTTAATTATATACACAAATGGTAAATGTTGGATGAAATCACATTGCTAGTTTTTTCTTTTGCAAAAATATTTAATTTATTATCAGATGTGAGAAATATTTGCATAAAGAATTGGTTACTATATTAAACTAAATATGGACATTTACTAATATCAATTATTTTGATCACGATCCTAGAATTGTGTTTAGGTTGACAAATCTAACAAGACTTAATATTTGAGATAGAAAGTTATATTTATATAAAGAATCTTGAATCACTGCTATCTAATGTTGAGCATAGAGATAATGCTTGTTTATAATTTTAACAAAGACAATGAGTATTTTAATGCGTAAGTGAATAGAAAGTGATAAGAGAAAATTTTATCTAGAAATAAATAAAAATTCAAATTTTATATTATTTTGAGCCCATATGTTTTTGATAATATGCACATTCAGTATACTATATAAAAAGTTGTTCACATTAATGTTAACTAAATTAGGGTTAATATAAAAATCATTTTTAAAACTTCATATTCTGAAATCAAATATAAACCTCTATTTTAATCAGTTATCTGAACTAATAACAAAATGACACATAATCTTCTCTTGAAGAGATGATTAAAGAACTTCATTATCTTTTCATAACACAAATTCATTTCAATTTGCAGTAAATCCACATTACTTAGTTATAATTATAAATTTATTTAAACGAGTAAGCTTGTGGTTTAAAGACCTGTAGAGGTCCCTACTATCACATTTTATATGCATGTGATTGAGGCTACAGCCTTAATGAATATTAATTACTTAGTTATGGAACTATGGCAAGGCCAATGAGGATTTCATTACTAGTTATTGATCTATTTCATAGCAGAAAGAATCTTAAACAAACAATTGCCTAAAGATTTTTTTTATAGATTAGACAACTTCCATATTTCTCAATTCTTTTTATTTCATAAATAATTTCATATAAATAAAGATACAACAAAAGACAAAAATAATCCCCAAAATGCATTTCGTGTTGAACCAGCACTCATCAGTTGGGCCAGGTCATCATCTCTCATATATATTTTTATTACATGAAGAATATTTATGTAGTGCAAAGATTCAAAACTGGACAAATTAACAACACTCCTCCATGAATAAATAACAGGTGCCATTTACATTGTCATCAAATACCTATTACTTTACTACATTATGAACTAAAAGTGAATTGTTATGTAATACAGACAAGTAAATTTGGGTGATCACAGGATACTATGTCGCAAAGTGTAATGTGTTTGAAATGTTGCTAGGGATACATTGAAATATACTGAAAGCAATATTCATAATAAAGATCTACCATTCACAATACATATAAGAAAAAAATAAATTATGTTTCATTGGTTGCAAAATTTATAATCAAATAAATGGATTTTTGTTTCTAATTCAAAAATAAACTGGGAATTTTAGTCATATATGTACTTAAGAACTTTCTAGGGCATTATGCAGATGGCTCCAAGAATATTACCTTTGAGTATCATACTGTTTGATATAGGTGCCTATTAACGTGCATCATTAATATTCCTGATCCTTCAGTTTCCCAATGCAATAAATCTTTCTGTCCAAATGTCTCCTGACACATCTCCAACAATAATCTCACTTTCTCATAAAGATTATAAGTGCAGCCACATTGTCTGATCCCACATTTCAATGTTCTGCAATCATCTTTATTTTGTTTGAAAAATATTTAGCTATAATGTGATCAAAATAAATGTCACTTTTTTAATGACCCCTTACTCTCCTCTCCCACACCCAAGACTATATTAAATTAATTTGCTTTTTAAATTACACAAATAGCAAAATAAATTATATATATTTAAAAACTCCCAATTTATTCTTCTATATTACCACTAATAGATATATAAGCATTAATACATCAAATCTCAATGATATTAAAAATATTGCTGTTTTGAGATATAGTGATTAAGTAAGTACAGATAATGGTCTAGAGCAGCGGTCGGCAACCTTTTAGATATTGCGGACCACTAACATAATTTTTAAAGATACAAATTAATATGAGCATTGAATATGATATATATTAATAATTTTAATTAAAATGATTGCCGACCGCTGGTCTAGAGTATTAGGGGAAGGGGAGCCAACATTTCCATATTATAGTATTTTAAATATCTGAAACATTTTAGTCACGAGCATGCAAGATTTATCTAGTTGCTTGTTTTAGGAACAATGAGCTACTTCCTGTTTGGTGATGCGAAAAAAGGATTACCAAGTGTATTCGCAATTATAAACATTTTGCTTGTATCTATTCACAATCACGAAAAAGATTACGTCCACAGACAAAAATATGTCAGTTAAGTTTAATAAAGAGCCACATAAACACATGACTGATTTTCTCAGTCAATGAAGTACTTTCAATGTAGAAAGTATCTTCGTTAGAATATTGTCTTCTTTCTTTCTAAAATAGATCTCTAATTTTAGGTTGTATCTTAAGTTGCATTTTTTCATCTTGCTCTTATTAAAATTTGCTTATAATTAACTTTACCGTCATCACATTACACTAAATCAGTGGTTCCTAACCATTTTTTAACCATGCCCTATTTAAGCATCTCTAAAATCCTGTCTCCCCTCCTGTGGCATATAATTGTTATTCAAAAGTGACCTATTCACGTGAAGGAAGCATAAAAGGCCATTAACAATAGAACAGATGGAGTTTCAAGCTACTTTACTTAGTAATGGTTATCTAAACAGAAAAGACACTAAGAAGATGGCATGGGAAAAGGGAAAATAAAAAACTTTAGCTTAATTTATAAATAATAAGATATAAAAACAATTCAGCTTTCAAATTCACTCATTCTTGAATTGTCCCCCTTAAAAATCAAAATTGCCTCCCTGTGGAGCATACGCCCTATATAGGAACCAAATGATTATCTAGAGAATACATTGTTAGTCACCAACTTTATATTACTACTATAATAATTTTCCAATCCATCTATTTTGACAGCACTACCAATTAATTATATGTTCTTTAATAATCTGTTTCTTTAGACTTAATTGTATAATCAGATTTAACATTTTTTACAAGTTTTTCCACTCTGATGAGAGCTAATTCTTTAAAGATTAATATCCCATAAAGCAATATTGTGTATCTTGGATGTAGATTTAGCCTAATTGTTCATTTAAGAGTACTCCCATTTAGACATGTAAATAAGAAATCATCGTCAGCGAAATAAACATTCAATCAGAGAGCATGCTATAAAAAAAAAAGTTGCCAGAAAAGCAGGCAAAACAAGTAGAGAGAGGGATATATATGGAAGAGAGATTGTAAGCAGTCATGAGAAGGGTAAAAAAAAATGAGGCTACATATAATTATTGTTTAAAATGGTGGTTAGACATTATTTTTCTCAATTAATATAGCTGATTATGCTAACGATTTATCTGAGAGTCATCAGTGGTACTGATTAAGAAATGTTTCTTAGACTGAATTCTTAGTTCAGAGCTCATATGATTGATTGGCAAATATGCAATCTTTTTTAAAATGTCTAGATTTAGTATCCATCTACCTGCCTCTCTGCAAAAATAATAATTTGTTAAGCGTTGGTGGTCTAGCAGTTAGCATGCTGACCCGAGTTCGTTTCCCGGTCAATGCTTTGACCTATAATAAAAAAAAAGAGTAGAGATTTGATTCCCTGTGGACATATTATTGGAATATTTTAAAAACTCAACTTAATATTCTCTAAGAGAATACTCCCCAATCAATAAATATTTCTTCATCAATTTAACCGAAATACATAATGTGAGAAATTATTTATATGTTATATCTGTTCCATTACCGCACGTTTTTAAAATCCGTCAAATCTAAACATTTCATTTGGTTTCCCGTGGGAAAATTAATTGTTGACTTAACTTCACTTTGTTTGATTATTGTTGGACCGCATCCGGGGAGTTAAAAATATATAGTGTACAAATAAACTTTATTATTAAAGAATATAACAAGCGAATCCCTTATGAAACTTTTTTACATGTGACTTACACAAACTTTTTCTCCTTGGAATATATTTATAACAAACCTGAAAACTATATACGGAATAAATATTATTATTGAATATAATCGGCCACACACTATAAAACTGTTGCAGATATAACTGGCATAAACTTTTCCATTTGGAATCTTTTATAAACAATAGTGAAAAATGAACAAAGATCCGTAGCTGTTTGTCTGACATTGCAATTTCATTAATATTAGCGGCTAAGATTTGAAACATCTCGGAAAAATATGAAATTCAATATTAAATATTGTACTTCCTACATGCAAAAAACAACAACCAACAAATAAACTTTACAGTGAATAATTTAAAAAAAAATGTAAAATATAATTTCTACCGAAAATATGTGTCACAATATTATTAAATGAACTAAAATCATCAGACGGTTAAACAAGCCTACGACGGTGCTACGTCCGGCCACGATTTGTTAGTTGAGATATTATTACCCACACACGCAATATGATTAGTTTTTTTCATTATTATTAATATAAGATAATTAAAAAACATTTATTTATATTACTATGCACGATTTATAAAACAAGAAACATAATTCAATCTTCTCTCCTTTGTTTTAAAAAATAAATAAATAGTTTTGATTTTAGACCCATATAATAAAATTGTTCTGGTGTTTTGAAGTTTTTCTAGTGAAGAAGTCATTAAAAAGAGTAAAGACATAAAATTATTAATATTGCATCTTCCATAGATTATTCTAATAATAAATTAAAAGTAATTGTAGCCCGAAACATGAATTTTGGAAAGAAAATATTCTAACTAAAGTTGCAGTTATTGTAATGGCTGGGGAGTTCCAATCTGTCAATGTAATATACATTATTAGCGATCTTTGCCAGTGTAGCTACGTCCCATTACCTTCGGACACTTTTAAATCACTTCGCAGTTCTTAGTCGCAATAGTTTTAATTTTTAATTGCTAGGATTCATTCCTCATTGTATTAATTTCCTAAAAAGAAAAAAATCTGCAGTAAATAATTAAAAAATACTGTACTTCAACTAACGCAAAATTTATTGCACGTGACCGAAGAAAATCACTTCAGAGATTAATTTATTTGACATGTTTCCCTTTTAATTAAATTAAAATGCTTTTATGGCGGACATCTGCTTCTGGAGATTACTTTCAATGGAAAAAGAGATTACTGGTGGAATTGTGTATTTTAGTTTCTAAATACGAAATGTTTCAAAAAGCTCCTGGAACGGGTCAAAAGATCAACAGCATTTATAACAAAAATAAAATAATAAAGACATTATCAGGTTCGAGTGATTGAGTCGTAATCTCTCCATAAAAGAATAGGATTAATAATAATTTCTCCTATAATTAAACGAATTACTTTTTGAATAGTCCCGCAAAATCAGTTCGGGGAGAGGCTAGTGACATTCCCCTATAGTTTGCACACATCACAGTACTGCTTTCTTACAGTTACAATATACACAAATTGAAGAGAAGATTAAAATTTTTATTTATGTATATATAATGTTTTTAATATGGATTAAAAAATATTTGGGATATACTAACGTATATGTCTGTTTAAAGGTTGTCAGAGACATCTAGGCAAAATGATACACCCATGAAAGACTCCCTTTGAAATAAGATGTTAACATTAAACAGTTTAATGAATAGATGATGGAAAATATTAAAAGAAATAAAGATTGGGTTACTCATTATGCAGTTAATCGATGCAGTAGGAACATGACAGTTTGTGGAGCTCAAGGTCCATAAACTGTGACTCAACTCTGACCTTTACTTGTACTCAAATTTCAGAGTACTAAACCATTTAATTATAGGATTAGGGTATATGAGCATACCCTATATATTACATATATAGACAGGTATATAATAAGCCAGTGTGATTCAGTTATTATAGGATTAGGTAATATTTGAACATGATAGTTCCCATCAATCCAAAAAGCTTTCAAGCCCACTACTTTACTCCTGTGCTAAACTACAGAGAATAACATCTGATAATGTGAGTATAGAAAACAACTTATTTGTAAATTTTAAAACTCCCAATTCAATATATAAAAATGTACATTGTTCTCAGGCTACAAAGTGCTTTCAGCAGATGGGAAAAAGTGAAATGACATTTAAATGTAAGGAACAACTGTAAATAACCATAAACAGTGCCCAGTCAAGAGTACCCTTTATTACTGTATAGAATAAGATATAAGTTTACCAAAGGTTGGTATTGTTTTTTAATATAAAATTTCTTTTATTATCCCTTCTGCATTCCTTTACTGTATTGTTTTTGGTTATTTTAATTAATGTAGAGTATAACTATCATAAGTCTCTCATGTGATTGTTTGTTGCTCTGAATTTACTACAAGAAGGGTATTAAGTATTTGTGCTTCCCATATTTCCACCATTTAATTACAAATGCAAAACTGACTAATCTTTAATTCTCTTTTTGTTATTTGTTTATTAGCATTTACAGATGAACAAGGCCAATATGGAGACAGATTTAGCATACTAGAAGTCCTTAATAGTGATCTTGGTCTGAAGCAGTCCTGTCAAACTAGATTTGAACCAGGGATTCAACTCAGCAAAAAATTGTATATTTAGATATGCATTTATAAGGTGATATAAAAATGGCCAGCCTTGCACATCTAGCTGGGTCCCCATATCTTGCTCTCTCATTAAAATGGTTAGCAATATTAATGGTGATAAAGGCTGGATGGTAGTAATAAAGATATTTTAAATGTACACAATGTTTCCCACTTAAAACATGACTGGTCCATTCTCCAAGTTTTCCACAATGATATTCCTGAATCAACACATGCATTTTATAATGACATAGTTTAGTTATTCATCACAAAAATGTTAAAACATTAATATATCTGCATTACGAGTCATGCCATGAAATGTGACAATGGGTTTTTATTTCTTTATGGATCATTTTCAATGTTCTTTTTGCTATCATAAAATCTTGCAAACCCTTTGAAATATTCTTGCAATTTATGACTTCACTGCCATACATAATTTGAATCATTTCAAACATTTCAACAACAATTTTTCCCATTTAAATCAAAATTTAATGTTGTGGACTATTCTATCATGGGTTAAAATACAAAATGTCACATTTCATGTCATAAATGATGATCCAGATATACTAGTGATTTAAAATTTCTGTGATATGTAACTGAATTATGTAACTACTTATTACATGCATTGGTTCAGAGGTGGCTCTTCATCAGCACAGAGAGAACCAATCACCTTTTCATCAGGACACACCATAATTTGGAATACATGAACTTTGCAAGATGTGAATGTAAAATATTTATAGTTAAGGAGCTGTCAAGATATACTGAGTGACTTAGTTGTTTTTAGTGAAATTTATCTGCTGGAAAAATAATTTTTGATTAAATAAATTGTGTTTGGAATATGGATGGATTGTAGACTATGTAGTAATTGGATTTTCCATCTGTTTTAAAAATATTTTTTGAAATTATATAATGTTTTTGCAATGGTGCTTAAATTCATTTTATCAATGCTTCAGTTCTATGATTAGATTCAGGAATAGGAAGCTTTTATGACTTTCTGAATAAAGTCTGTTTTTTATTCTTAAGGACTTTAATTCATATTTTGATAGAAGCAGTACATTTTCCCAGAGTTATTGTAAACAGTGATATTGGTGTTGCAAACTTAAAAAAATTGGTTATGTTGAATTTTTAATCAGTGCATGGATTAACCATCATGTACACTTTGTTAGGCAGGAAAAAACACTATAAAGGAATTTTTATAGATGCATAACAATAGCATTTAATGGATTACTTTTTTGTTAGGAGGTACACAATGAAAGAAATTTGTATAACATGAAAATTTATAAGTGTATATTATTGGACAGATCACAGACTAAAATAGATTCTATTGTAACTTCATTAGAAAATTCAATCTTTACGTATTAAATTTCACAGCTATTAAACACTAAAATAATATTAGAATTACCATGTTTTTGAAGTATAACATTCTTTTGATGTCTGTGTTGTAGATACAAAATAAAATTCTGACTTTCTCTGACAATGATTTTATAATTACACAGAGGTTAAACTCTCCATACAGATCTAGATGCAGTGCTCTTAGATCCAAGGTTCCTCACTAATGAAAGCAACAAGCTAGAAACTAGTCTGGGCATATTGGATGAGTAGGCATTAAATAGGGATTTTATGCACAAACCTTCCTGCATCCATTGATTACTCTGGCTTGCACTGGGTGGTGCTACTGTATGGAGAGTTTAGCCTCTGTGTAGAATGGTGATCATGTGATATTTAATGATTTTATAATTAGAGACTAAATCAAAAGAAAATATGACATTTTGTATTTGAAAATTGAATATGGAGCTTTATAAACATCATAAGATTTAAAGTCCAACAACTGATAAGATGACTGAAAAATGTTTGGTAGTTTTAAACTTTGAGGAATGTAGAGTCATTAACAGATCGTAATCACTTTAAATTTTTTTTGAAGTATTGAAAGAAATTTTTTAAATTCGTAGATTTTATTCTTTTATATAACACTTAAAATAAATGGAAAGAGTATTTTGATCTTTCAAATAATGATACAAGAATTAAGGTGAAGAATATACATCTTGGAAAAATTAAAGCAGCTCTCTGGTTTTAAAAGTATGGGGTTTTATTTTATTTCAAAATTAGTGACATTAAAAATATATATATACAAACTCCTCAAGATTTTATCAATATTTTTAGAGTTCCAATTTGAAAAAAAAAAATGAACAAAAAAATTATAGTATCCAAAATATTATTGTTAACCATTTTAATAAAGTAATGTTGCTTTTATTACATTGATTACTTCCAATTATAGATGAATTATCAAAAATCACCAAATATCTCATGATCACCATTCTTTATCTTTACCCAAGCTGTTTATGCAGAGGCAAAACTCTATACAGTAGCACCACTTAGTACAAGCCAGAGTAATTAATGGATGCAGGAAGGTTTGTGCATAAAATCCCTATCTAGTGCCTACTCATCCAATATCCCCAGCTTACTTTTTAGTTGTGGCTTTTATCAGTGAGGAACCTTGGATCTGAGACCACTGCACTTAAATTTTAGGATCTAATGAAACCTTCCAGCAGCCACTCTTCACCTTATTAGCTAGCTAAAGATTTGAGACCAAAATGAAAACACAATAATGTTTTCAGTTTATTAGCTTGTATAATTGTATAGATCTGAACTCAGTTCTGCTATATGGAGAGTTTTGCCTCTATGTAAACAGCCAGTGTAAGCATAAAGAATGGTGATTATGTGATGTTTAGTGGTTTAATACCAATCCTACCTGATAGAATTATGGTGGCTATGGTTATTAAAGAACGAAAGATGTCAAAAGGTATAGATGCAGAAATGAGTCCAGATATATATACAAGCTAATGAGCTTGAATTGAATACATTATTGAGCTTTCATTTTGGACTCATAGCTTTATAGTTAGCTAATAAGATAAAAGGTGGCTGCTGGAGGGCTGCATTAAATCCTAAGATTTATGTACAGTGCTCTCAGATCCGAGGCTTCTCACTAATGGAAGCCACAAGCTAGAAATTAGTATGGGGATATTGGATGAGTTCAGCACTAGATATGGATTTTATGTACAAACTTTCCTGCATCCATTGATTACTCTGGCTTGCGCTGAGTGGTGCTACTGTATGGATAGTTTTGCCTCTTGAATTATCAAAAATTAAGTGTGGTTTAGAAGCACAATAGCTATGGCTGTCACATCAAGTAAATGTACAAAATGTACTAGAAGCAAAAATGTCATTCATGTATTTATTTATTTGATCAAGATATTTCAAATGAATGGGTTTGTGACAATGCTTGAAATTAATTGATTGTCAGTTTATTATGATAGAATGAAAGGAAATGTTATTGTAGGCCAAAAATTAAGCATTTAGAATTAAAATGGGTGTTAAAACAGATATGTTTGCTTTCCATTTTTACAATAATGGGTGTTAGAACAATTTATACATTTTTTTGTGTGATGGCCTTGTGATTTGAACTGATTATCGTATGCTAATGATAGCGTTATTTTTGTCAAATTAAAAAATGATCGGCAGAGTATTATTAATATTTTAGTAAATACTTTTTTTATATATTTATCAACAATAGAATAAAAATCTTTATCCATGTTTAGCCTAAATGATTATGAATTTAAGAATCTGAATCGATTTAAATATCTTGATAATTTGTTAGGATGCATGCATGTCTTGCAGGGCATTTAATACATTAAAAATAGGATATTTTGTTATAGTGATATAACTATTGTTACTAAATTTGTTATATAACAGAGATGGCATTTTGTTTAACATATTGTATAGAAATCTCCTTCACCCCCAAATATCTCCATTGATATTAGTAAAAAATTATTTAAAAATACTCCATAAAATATATGGCAAAATGGTATCTGGATATGTGCTTCAGTTTGCTAAGCAGTAAAAAAAAAATCACATCTTCGATAAGGAAGTGCGATGGCTATTTTTGCGAAGATGTCTCCGTGAGAGCGCTTTAACTTAGACAAAATGTTGAAGTATTAAAAAAATTAAATTTACCACAGAAGAAATTAAAAATAGCATCTGCAATAAATCGTTTAAACGGACTAAAGAATCAGCGAACGGTTTGTGTTTCATGGACTGGTTTATATGGTCTCTACAAATTCTTTTTAACGCCCCCCCTCCCCCACCCCAACGTTATAATCGTCACATTCACGTACTGGTAGGTGATAACTGCTTCTGTGGTTGAATAGTATTGCGCATGCTCGTTCAGAATGAGTTCTAAACGTTGGATTCCTAATTTTGTTTAACGGACATAATAAAGTTGTTTAAAAATAAACAAATGTCTGACAGCAGATCAAGTCTAAATAAACGATTTCATGGGATACTTTTCTATTTGTTTTAAATAAAATGTTTGTGCCTCGACAGTTATGAGAAAAGTAGACTGCACTAATGTTAGAAGTTGATTTGTAATAAATATTAGAAATTTGTAGGTAATTAACTTTTTATTGACTGAAATTATCTTCTGTTTTTTTAAATAAAAGTTTATTAATTTAATATGTGCGATTATTATTTTAATATATATTTTAAAAAAATGTTTTTTATTTTCTGTAATAAAAATAACTGAAAATATCTATATGTTGTAATATTTCTGTAGTGTAATTTTCATTACACCGCTCTCACGCAAGGTAGGGAATATTTTCTATCCACTTTTAATACCTTGTGGAGATATGTAATCATAAGCATATGATCAAAGACATGTGAATAAGAACTATGATCCCCAAGGTGCACATTTTGTGCTGCACCAGCACTCATCAGTTAGCCCAGACCATAATTTCTTACACATATATTTACGATTGTTTAGTATATATAGACAGAAAATACATATTTCAAGCTTGTAATGTTCTTAATAAATTTAACACAGGAATTGATTATCGATTAGTAAGATGTAAGATACGTGTTAATGCAAAACTAGAGACAAAAATTATTAAGAAAAACAATATTTACAGTTGATATTCCTAATCTTCAGAAACATTCTAATGAATTCAAATTAGAACTTACAAATTGGTTTCAAGTATTAGTAGATTTTGAACATGATTCAGATTTGAATGAAATTAATATGAAAATAACTGATACACTTTTAAAAACTGAAACAAAGATAGCTGGTAGAAAAAAAGCAGCAATTGGCCAATAAAATTTCTACTGAGACTAGAGAATTTATAAAGAAAAGAAGGAATATGAAGATATACAAAAATGATGCATTAAAAAGAATTAAATATCTCGAATTTTGTAAAATGGTGCAGAAAAGAGCTGAAAATGATATAAGAAAGTATAATTGTGAACTAGCAAGGAAAGCAGAAGAAAATAAAAGTCTCAAGAATGTAAAACAACGTTTTGGTATTGGTAGGAAATTTTATCTGCAATAAGAAAAAAGATGGAATTATTACTAAAAAGAGAGATGACATCATGAAATGGGTTGAAGACTTTTATCAAGAATTATATAGTAATAAAGAACAAGTACTTCCTATATCTATTATACATCTTCCAAATTGCCCAGAATTTTAAATGAAGAAGTGAGACATGCAATTAAATGTATGAAGAAAGGAAAGGCTCCAGGTAATGATGGAATTATAATTGATATATTAAAAGAAACAGGTGAAGAAATAGAATTTTTTTTAGCAAAGTTATATACCAAATGTCTAAATGATAAAGATATACCAGATGATTGGAACAATGCAGTAATAATATTAATATTTAAAAAAGGTGCTAAAGAAGATATTAGAAATTACAGACCTATCAGCCTTTTATCAGTTTTATGCAAAAAATTTTACCAAGAAAATTACAACTTGTCTGCAGAGAACATTGGATTTCCACTAACCAAGAGAACAAGCTGGATTTAAAAGTGGTTTTAGTACAGTAGATCATATCCAGGTATTGAGAAAAGTTATAGAAAGGACAAATGAATGTGAGTTGCCATTATGTTTTGAATTTGTAGATTATGAAAAGGCATTTGATTCTATAAACATTTCTTCAGTGATTAAGGCATTGGATCATCAAGGTATAGATCCAGGATATTGTCATATTTTAAAGAATATTTATAAAAATGCAATAGCAACAATTAGATTACATGATGATACTGGGAAAGTCAACATTGAGAAGGGTGTAAGACAAGGTGACTCAATATCTCCAAAACTTTTTACAGCAGTGCTGCAAGAAGTATTTAGTGGATTAAAATTGGAAACTAAAGGAGTGAAAGTAAATGGAGATTATTTAAGTCATTTAGATTTTGCAGATGATGTAGTTGTTTTTGCAAATAATGCTTCAGAGCTGCAGGAAATATTGTAGGAGTTATCAAATGAAAGTAGGACTAAAGATAAATGTTAAAAAGACTAAAGTAATGTTTAATCGATTCACTCAAAATATGAAAATAAAGATAGATTATGATGAATTAGAAGAAGTTAACAATTACAACTACCTTGGTCAGATTATTAATACTCATGGAACCATAATGGATGAAATTAATCATAGAATTAAACTTGGTTGGAGTGTTTTTGGTAGAAATAACTTGATGCTAAAAGAAAATATGCCTATATGTTTGAAAAGGAAGGTTTTTAACAAATGTGTTTTGCCAGTTCTTACTTATGGATCTGAGACTTGGATACTTAATAGAAGAGCAATACAGAGACTTCAGACCACTCAAAGAAGTATGGAGAGATGTATGTTGGGAGTAACAAGAAGAGATCGAAAACACAATGTATGGATAAGAGAACAAACATATGTTACTGACCTCATTGAAAAAATTAAAAGATTGGAGTTAGGCTGGACATATTGCTCGAAGAGATGATAATAGATGGACAATTGAAATCTTAAACTGGATTCCAAGAGATTGTAAAAGACTCAGAAAGAGACTGTATGTGAGATGGATGGATGAAATAAGAAAGTGTGCATGGGTGATGTGGAGAAGAGAAGCTAAAGATTGGAGAAGATGGATTGAACTTGGAGAGACCTTCATCCTGCAGTGGATTGATAATGTTTGATGATGATGATGAGTATATATAGATAACAAAATATTACAGTTTAATTGATGTGTCAAATGTGCTACCCTCACAACTTGAACACAAATCACTTATTGAAAGTATATTAATAATTTTTATTAGTCACTCATTAGACTAGAGATTATCCATAATGAATAATATTTCTGTAGTGCAATTTCCATTATACTGAGTTCAAGATTCATAATCAGACTTGCAAATAAGTGTGACCATTCCAATTCAAAGAGAAAAAGAAAATATTAATATGTTAAAAATGAGTTTTGACAGTTATATGAAGTGAGCTGTGAAATATAAATACATTCATATATTAGAACAGAACTATTCAAAACATTGCCCATGGATCTATGCAGTCCACAAGTTTATGCAGCCACCTTGAGTTTTGTTACTGAGATTAACAAATGCAAACAAAATTTGATATAATTAGTTTAGTAACTGAAGTTGAACTTTCATAAAGCTCTCATTTGTATCCACTGTTTCAATAAAATTTTACGAGTAAATAAGCAAATATTTTATCTAGCGCCGTGCTTGCAATTATATTTCATTCCAATATCAGCCTTTCAAGCTAATTGAGCACGCGCCTTTTGAGAGTGTTAAATAAATGAATACTCTCCTCTTCAATCCAAGATATAGTATTTTTGCAGGAATACTATATCTTGGATTGAAGAGGAGAGTATTCATTTATTTAACACTCTCAAAAGGCGCATGTTCAATTAGCTTGAAAGGCTGATATTGGAATGAAATAAAATTTTACCTAAATACCATAACTTTTTAAAAATATTTTTTGTTATATCTAACTAGTGGTAATACTTTCCAATAGTTTAATATATGTATTGTATGTATTATTTTAGATGTGGCCCTCAGATAAATATTTATTTAATGCAGTTCTTGGATATTACTTAAGGTTGGATAAGCTTGTATTAGAACTTGAGGGTCGATTGTTCTGTTTATTTATTAATTCCCAATGCCAAATTCTAATTTCATCAATAGAAAACTTTTCTTTCTGAAATATTATGAAACTATGTTTAATTGTAGCTTCCAAATGCATTCTCTTATCTGTCATAACTTTTCAGTGAGAACAATTTAATGTTTCACTTTTTTACAATGCCTTTGAGATAATTCTTATAATGTAACAGGTCTGCTCCAGTGAAAACTATGTTCAAATTCATCACAAAACATCTTTTTAGACAGTCTTGTATTGTTCATTTGATTCACATGGTCAATCCAGCAAAGATGTGATTTTACAATATCATACCCAGTAAGTTGAAGAATATACTGATAGGGGTTGTATATTTAAATTTTTAAGGAGCATCCTTAATGCCTTTATGTTGCATCAGTAAGTGTCCAAGTTTCATTTTCATATAATAAATTAGTTAAACAAAAACTGGAAGGAAATACCCTATCTTTTAACTTATTAAAATCAGCAGTGCATTGGGTCTACATTACATCTCAATAAATATCTTTTCCCATATAAAATGTCCAAAATATAATATTTAAAGCAGCATACATTTTAAAATTGACATCATAATTATCTAAGCTATAAGTTGCAGAAGATTTTTATTCCATCATTGACAGTTATAAAACTTGAATTTTTTAAACTGTAATTATTAAGCAAAAGTTTAAAACACTAAGTAAATTCTCTAATTAGCATCTTTATTAAAAATATTACAATCATCAGAATACTATAAATGCAAAAAAAAAATACGATTCTTGTCTTTGCTTTTAATTGACCCAGATTAAAAATTCCGCCATCAAAGCAGTATTGCTATTTGATACATCTTTCAGTAAACTTCCTATTAACAGTTCTGAAGAACACTGTCATAAATATTGAAAATGATATTGGAGCAAGTACACATTTGTTTAATATAACTTTTTATTTAAAATGCTTCTAATTTCCATCTGTAGTAATAACACTTCCTCTCATTCGATCATGCAGAAGCTGTATAATATGAATAAATTTTGGTGAACAACCAACTAATTTCAAAGAATTCTATAGATCTATCCTGTTATCTAAATCAAATGCCTTGACCAAATCAATAAAAGCTATATATAAATCACGTTTTTATTCCCAATACTTTTTGAACCTCTAATACTAAGTCTCTAGTAAACATTCATCTATGATTAGAAGCAACCTCATAAACAAAATCTTTGAAAATACCTTTACTGTAGTGAGTGAATAATATGATGTTTCATAATAATTACTGTAATTTTATCTATTCCCTTTATTTTTAAAAAATTAAACAATAGAGACATTTTTAAAATCTGATGATTCAACTTTTTGAGTCTACCATACATTCCTAAAAAAAACCCAATATTTTGGAAGCTAACATATCATCACTTTATTTTAATACTTCTCAAGATATCTAATCAGGAACTGCAGCTTTTCCATTTTTAAGGTTACAAAATATATCTTTGTCCAAATCTAAATGAGCAGGTAGAATGTATATATCATTAAAAATCATCAGCACAATGCTTGTATCATTATTCAAAAGACAATCAAGATATTCCTTCCATTTGTTTGAAATATTATTATTATCATATAAGAGAATGTTATTGCTAAATTTAATAAGATTGTAATATTATTTTTCAGATCCATACTTTTTTTCAGTGCATCAAAGAAAGTGATCTAAAATCAGCATAAGTGAATATCTTTTGTAATTTGAATTCACCAATCATTTTTAAGCCTTCTATCATGTGTTGAAATTCTGTCCTTTAACTTTTATCTTTATTATGAAGATCTATATTTATTTTATTATTCTGCTAAGCAGAAAATATCACTCATTTAAATCAAATCACTAATAATAAGATCATTATCAGAAATCCATTATGATTCTTCTTTGTAGTGAACACAAGAATAGACTTAATTACAATTATTAATAAACTCCTTAAAAATATTATAGCTTTAACATCATAACAATTCTGAAAATCCAAGTTATTAAATAATTTTAGTATTTAATAGCTAATAAAATTTAGATATGTACAATAGATAGTTTTAAATAAGAGAGATATCAATTTTCTTGCAAATATGATTGGAATAAGACTTGTTTTTTTGAAATAGAATTATAATTTTAACTTTGAAGCATATTAATCTATAATCCATCCAACATCTAATCTTGTAAGCCCTCATGTGATGTGAATTTCTATTCTTACTCCTAACTATAATGTAATCTGTTACATGCCATTGTTTTGATCATGGTACATCCATCTTACTTTATAGTCTTTTTTTTTTTATCTGAAACAAGTGTGGTTCAATATTACAAAAAACAAAATAAATTGTTTTTCAAATCTGTTCAATTTGATATGATTATAGAAAGATTGAGCTTACCTGTATGCTTCACATTGCACATCTAGGTTTTAATCATATTTTGTCATATTTTTGCAAATATTCAATGTGGTTCATGTAGACAGTTTTTGCAAAAATATAATGAAATTAATATAGAAATTCAAACCACTTGGTATCAAGACCTTAAACCATTAAACATCACATGATCACTATTATTTATGCTTACACAAGCTCTTTACATTGAGGCAAAACTTCCCATACAGTAGTGCCATTCAGTGCAAGCCAGAGTAATCAATGGATGCAGGAAGATTTGTGCATAAAATCCCTATCTAGTGCCTAATCATCCAACACTCCCAGATTACTTTCTAGCTTGTGGCTTTCATCAGTGAGGAGCCTTGGATCTGAGAGCACTGCAGCTAGATCTTAGGATCTAATGCAACCATCCTGTAGCCACCTTTTACCTTATTAGCTAACTATAAAGCTTTGAGTCCAAATTGAAAACACAATACTGTTTTTAATTCAATCTCATTAGCTGGCTTATGATGACTGGTTATTAAAAAAACAAAGACAGAAAAAAGTATAAATGCTGATCTGAGTTCAGATCTATATAATCCAATGTTTCTCACTGATGAAAGTCACAAGCTAGAAATTAGTCTGGTGATATTGGTTGAGTAGGCACTAGGTAGGGATTTCATGCACAAACTTTCTGCATCAATTGATTACTCTGGCTTGCACTAAGTGGTGCTACCATATAGAGAATTTTGACTCTGTGTATCAAGACATCAATAAGTCTTTTTATCATATGCTGAAAATGAACCAACATCTTGCAGTTAATATACTTCTAAGTGTATGATCATAATTTTGGCTTTGTTTAATTTAAAGTTTTGTATTGTCTTTAAAATAAATTATTTTATTCAGTATTTGGTTCCATTGCATTTCAAAATTAATGTTAAAAACATGACAAATTTACATCTAAAGTTGATGAGGGAAAGTGCCTACAATATAGAAATCTACAAAGTAAATTTAAATAAAAGATAGGGAATTTAAGACTATGCAAAAAGTCATTCATATCATCTTTCAGGCTGGCAGATAAAATCAGATAATAAGTTGAAGCAGCAACTGAATATTTTTTTAATTGGATAAAACTAGCAATAATTTGAAAAAGTTGAGAAATCTATTAGATTTCCAAATAACTGTGAATGAATATATGATAACATTTTTCAGTATCTTAGACTTTATAAATACAATGGACTCTTTCAGTTAATGGTATAGGATATACATCTAAAACATTTTCCCTGATACATTCAGTAATATCAACAAGCTAAAAAATTTAAACTAATTTTCCAGATATGGATTCAGCAATACAAATCACCCAATCAATGTAGAAAGCAGCTTACTCTTCTAAAGGCAAGTTGCCAATAACAAGACAAGATTTTATGACCAAGTTAATCTATGACTTGAATGTTCCTAACAAATTTATTTCATCTTGGACTATGAACCATCAGTGGTGTAGGTAATAGAGGGTCTTGTTCAGACAGCAGTAGTTATTAAATCATAGACTAAATATATTTAGTTATGAATATTTGTTCTTAATGACCTAGCATAAGTAATTCACTACTGGCTCTTTTAGCATGTTGTTCAATCTAACTATACTCATTACCATTGTGGGAATTTAATGTAATATTAATAGCTAACTTTTACATATACGGTAACAGTACATTATTCTTGTTTTATTACATTTGATATATCATAATATCTGTTACAGCCTTTTTATCTTTACTATAGCTCAAGAGGTCCAGTGTTTGAACATAGTCTCTGTGTGTAACACAAATATACATATTCCTATTTTAACATTATAACATGAAGTGACAAAATCATTTAAAGTTGTTAAATTCATTGAAATTAAAGAATTAAATTATTTATGAGTTAGTTTCTGCAACAATTTTTCGTACTAGCCATAGTGAGTTAAAAAATAGTTCAAGGAATAGTTTCAGAAACACTTTTAATTACCTGTCGCTCACAGGCATTGATACATTCAATGTTTATGAAATATTCCTGAGCTGTGCAATATTCATTTACTGTGAAGTGCTCAATTCACTAAGAGTTGCTGATCATAATTACATATTTTGATTTCTTGTCATTCCAAGGTGCAATTTTTCATACACAATGGTTGATATAGCAATCATTGAATCAGATTGATAGTGGAATATAGTTTTCAAAACTATCATTTACTGATGGATATTGGAGATTCAGTCATTAGTAATAATAAAAAGTAACTTATGAGACACAAGATATACTTAATTATAACAGAATTATTAATAAGTTAAAACATCAATTTAATCCCATTAGAAATGCCCACATAAAACTTATTTATGATCTTTCTCCACTTCTAACAATAATAAACAGCCATTCATAAACAAGTATGGCCAATTTAAGAAAAAAGAGAGAGAAAAAAGAACTGCACTAGACACAAGATTTGTGATGACTATTCAAACCAATCTATGAAACACAAGTACATACATGTACAGAACATACTGGTTTATTTTCCTGTTTACTTGATATTTTACAATGTTATCTTTTAATTTCTTCAGCAGAATTTTTTTTTTAAATATTTCAATACCACATCTAATTGTAGTTCTCCAATGTATTCTATTCTCTATCAAACCATCACATGATCACCATTTCCTAAGTTTACGCAAGCTATTAATAGTAGTAGCAAAGTCTGCAAGCCCAGTAATCAATGGATGCAAGAAAGTACCAGGACTGGCCCTTGGTGGCACTACTGTATGGAGAGTTTGTCTAGATAGGGATTTTATGCACAAACCTTTTTACATCCATTCATTACTGAGGCTTGCGCTTAGTGGTACTACTGTATGGAGAGTTTTATAGATATAGAGGAGGCATATGAAAGAGTAAATAAAAATAGATTATCGATAAGTTTAGCAAATTTGGGAATGGATGAAGCTTTAGTGGATATTATTAAGAAATTATATGAAAATAATTACAATATAGAATCAGTGAAAGTTAAAAATTGGGTAGAACTAAGGCAAGAATGTCCTATGTCACCTATTTTGTTTTTGTTGTATTTGAGTGAAATGGAAAGAGTAATAGAAAGATTAGGAAGAGGGATAGAGATATCATTAATAAGTAGTAAGGGAGTATATATTTTGTCAGGTCTTTTTTTTTGTGGATATATTTTTTGTGCAGAAAAAAGAGAAGATATGGAAGTTATGCTGAGGACATATGCAAGGGTGGGTAAAGAGATAGGGATTAAATTTAGTGAAGAAAAATCAAATATAATGATGGTTAATACTGGGGAATGAAAAGATGTAGAATTTTTATTGGGGAGTATAAAGTTAAGTGTGGTGAATAGATATAGTTATTTGGGAATTATCTTAAGTAATCAAAAAAATTGTTTGGATGAATGGGAAAAAAAAGATAAATGAAGCAAAGAAAAGAAAGGGATTGATAAAGAAATTAACAGTGTTTTCATATATTAAATATGATGTTGCTAAAATTATATGGGAGTTGCAGTATCGGGGTTAACATATTGTAATGATGCGTTATGTGCTAATAAAGGGGTATTAGATTATTTAGAAAAAGTACAAAGGGAAGTAGGAAGACATGCATTAGATGCAGATGTATGGACAGCAAGGGGGGTAATTCAAGAACAAATTGGATGGTCAAGTTTTTATATGAGAGATGCAAAAAGTAAAATGAAAATGTTTGGTAGATTGCAGTTTATGGATAATAAAAGAATAGCCAAAATAGTATTTAATTGGGTTATGAGTAAAGGGGAGATAACAAGATGGGTGAGAAAGGTAATGCAGTATGCAAAAGATTTGGATAAAGAATTTATATCAGTATATTTATACAAAAGATGGGATGATTGTGTTAAGAGGATTGTTGAGTGTTATAGTGATAAGGAATGGAATAAAAAATAGATTTATTAATAAAGAATAGGGAGTTAGAGAGATGGAGAATGAGTATGGAGAGTAAAAAGAGTTTAAATATATATAGAGTAAACAAAATATTAGATGCGAGTTAATATAGGATAATAGTAAAGAAAGTAGTTTATTGTTTAAGACTAGAACAGGACGTTTAGCAACAAGAGAATATACATGTAAATGGAAAAATATGGGTGATTTAGTATGTAAATTGTGTAAGGAAGGAATAGAAAATATTAGGCATTTGTTAATTGAATGTAAATGCTTGAAAACAGAAAGGGTACAAATAATGAAGTTATGAAAGAATAAATATGAAAAAAGTGATTATACAGAAAGTGAATTATTGGTTTTTATGCTGGGTTTGGAAACAGATAAGGGGGATTTAGATATAAAGCCTATAGAGTTGACAAAGATTATGTTGTGGAAATGGGATGGAGCAGAATATGGGAAAATTTAGAGTGGGTAATGGAAGATAAAGTGGATAACAGGTTTCTCTGGGAATAGTTGCTGAGAGATTCCTAACTCTGCTTAAGTAGAAGTCACAGTGCATCACATCACATGTTAGTACTCTATTCTCTGCCATAATTGAAACAATCAGCATCCATAAAGATGTGATTTTACAATAGTGGACTTTATAGTATCACAACCAACAAATTGAAAAACATATTGGTAGGTTTTATGACCTTGTTATTGTATTTTTAAAATTTTATGGTCTTTAGCACCATTGTCAAAGACAACTGTATTCTCAGAACATATAGTATTAGTATTCCTTCAATTTATTAATTTATAATATTATAAAGGAAAATAGATAATCAATATTAATCCCCTATCCAGAATATGGATAAAAAGAGCATAACTGAGTAGAGAATGAAATATTACAGATAAAGTATTTCTCCTAGAAATAAAAAGAAAAATAATAATTGGAATAATTAGACATACTTGCTAGCATATTATAAAAATGGATTTAAAAAGTTATTACTGAGTAAATTTCTTAGTAATGTACCACTAGCCTTCTGGATGCAGTGTTAAGATTTCTCCATGATGGATGGATATATTATGAAAACAGTCAGTTTTAGTACTTATTAAAGGAAGAAAAATGTCATGGACATATTACACAAATGCCACATAAAAACTCCCACCACATTAGTTAGAAGATATATACAATAGTCATGATTTCAAGACACAAAAATTCATAACTCATCATGACAAAATTACAAACCAAACCTAATGAAAAATTATATAATCTGGTTAAGTCATCATTTTTGGATAGTGCATTTACAGTAATCATTTTGGAATTATTCCAGGGTAAATTATCCTTTGTAGTTATTGCTTATTTAAAAAATGGAACCCTAGATGGTAGCTAATACAGTAAGTACCAAGACAATCAAATACCTTGACAAGATGTCTTTATGCTATGGCATGCTTGACAAGATAGATGTTTTTATGCTATGGACAAGTAAAGAAGCCAGTTACTGGTAATGGCATTGTTTTTATGGTTAAGCATTTAAATTTTTTTATGATGGCAGAGGCAGTACATTTGACTGCTCAAAATTTCCAAACAAAAAACCACTTTCATACAAAGTTGTGTAATATACTTATTATTTGTTTTGCATATCGTTATATTATATAGTCAATTTTGTAACATTATTTTGGATCTATATATGAAGGTTTTATTCTATTTTACTAATATTTTATTTTGTTATTGTTGATATTTTACTTTGATTATGGAACACTAGATGGTATTTTATATGGAATAATTGGTTAACATTAAAATCGATTATTAACATTTGAAAATGGCACAAAACCATGTGCCAAAAAGGGCTTTTTATGTATGATTAGTATATATTTATATTACTTGTTGTTTATAATTTTTATTATTTGTTATAATTTATATGAAAGAACAGCATACTTGATTTCATTATTGATGATATTAGAAAATAATATAGCATTTATCAATACGTTACATTGAATTAGCACAATAAAAAATCTATTTGAATTATAAATGGATTAAAAAATTATAAATAGACTCCAAAAGAAATCTGAGTTTATAAAGCATTCAAGATAATTGTAACATAGATGTAAAATGGTAAAATGCTAATAGAAAGCAACAATCATATAAAAAGACATGAGAATAAATGTTGGGGATAAAAAAGAACTAAGGTTGAAAGTAACATGGGGAAAAATAGTTCACCAATTAGGTGTCAATGAAAAGAATAAGCTGAAAGAGAGAGGGAGAAAAACTGAAATAAAACAATAAAAATAGAATTTAGATAGTAATTAACCTCCAGCCTCAAATTTTTAAAAGAGCAGGAAAATAAGAAAATACAAAGGCTAGAATATAATATTTTCCACATCCAATAAGTAAAAATATAATCTAAAACTAGAAAATGAAGCAACAGATTATTAGTTTATGTTTATTCCAAAAATATGAAGAAGAGAACTGCTGTAGCTTGATAGAGATTCAACTTTTCAAATGAAATGTAAACAACAATTATGGATTTTTATTAATGCATTTCTTATCTTGAATGATCATAATGTAACCATCTATTGATAGAGAAACTTTAATTAATTTTTGTCATTATTGACGCATTTCGCGAATAACTAAAAAATTGTTGGAAATCAATTATTGATATTAATTTCTATAAAAGTAAATCATTAACTGAATGGAGAATGGTTTCAATAATTCTCCCAGTTTAGTAGGTACTGCACAGTGTATCTTTAATAAAACCTTCCAACTAGTTTGCGTTTATGTAATATCAAACTACCAGAATTACTATGTATTGGTATGACTTCAGTTTATATTAGATTAAATTGTTAAATGTATCTGAACTAGAATTGAATTTTTCAAGTCATTTATTGATAACCATTTATTGTTGATCATTATAGATTATCATTCTAGGGCCAGTAGTACTCCAAGTCATTGCTAGATATAGAAATTCTTATGTGATGATTATTATTGAAATTCAAGTTTGGCATACAAAATTGAATGGGTATTCTCATAATGAACACACAACCATAAGATGGATGACAAGAAACCATAAGTTATATTGCATTGCCATAAAATTATTAGTAACTTTAATATTGTTATCTAAAAGTTAGATAATAAAGAAGTATAAGAAAAGTATTGGTGCTTCTGCTCTATAATGTTGGTAAAGTCTGTTAAGAAAAATAGAGATATAAAAGAAAGAGGATAAGTAAATGCTGATGGAATTAGATTTGAATCTTTGTTTGATAGACAAAAAGCTATGTTGAAGTTGTCAGACAAATACTATAGACATAACAGTGCTAATATATTCTTCTATGTACTTAATGAAATGAAAATACAATATTTTCTTTGCTAAACTTTCAAAATAGCTGACAGTTTTGAACATCCAATAATTTTGTTTAGATCTATAAAATATTTATTGCATGTAAATATTTTTATCATAAAATTCTACATACAAATCAAATAGTTGATATGTATTAAAATATATAAATAATATATATACAATATTTTGCAAAAAAAAAATGCTTTTATTTAATTTGTTCAGTAATGCATCAAAAACCAAAAAAACTTTTTTTTAAACCATAATTTTGAATGATACATTTAATTTGAAATGAAAGTATGGGATTGCCATAAATTAATTCAATCAGTGGTTGAATTAATTAATTTATGGATATATCATGCTTTTATTGCAAGTTAGATATAACAACTAAAATTGTGATTGAATAAAAAATTTGTTTTGATTTTTAGTGCATTACTAATTAAATTAAATGAAATCATATTTATAAAATATTTATTATAATATTAATATCATCTATGTTCTTTATTATTTTTTACAATGCTTTTTTACAACCCACTATTGAAGGTTTCAATTACCCCACCAATCTTCTTCAGAATTTCTACTTATATTTTTTGATGGTTTCGATTGCCCCAGCAATTTTCTTCAGAATTTCTACTTACATTTTTAAATTTAAATCCAGATATTTTACAAGGAACTTTTTAAATTCAAATTTAAAAGCTGTCAATCAAAACAATAGTGTCATATTTTCAGTATTTGAATGAAAGTTGTATATGTTAACTAATCTTTTAAAAGATTTTTCTGTTTATATAAGTAGCATTAAAAAAAGACAAATTTTAGTTCTACAGACAAAAGAAATTAAGATTTTATCCTTTATTTCTTTTTCTTACCTAGAATTTGCTTTTTAGTGAATGTCTATAAAGAAGGCAAAACTCTCTATACAATAGTGCCACCCTGTGCCAACCAGAAAAATCAATGGATGCAAGAAGGCTTGTGCATAAAATCCCTATCTAATGGCTACTCATCCAATATCCCCAGACTAGTTTCTGGATTGTGGCCTTTATCAGTGAGGAGCTTTGGATCTGAGAGCACTGCACCTAGATCCAAGGATCTAATGCAACCCTCCAGCAAACACCTTTTTATCTCTAATTAACTATAAAACTATGATAATGAAATTGAAAACACAAATATTTTCAATCTAAGCTCAATAGCTTATATAGCCATATGGGTCTGAACTCAGTTCAGCACCCATACATTTTGGTGTCTCTGGCTTTCCAATGACCACAGACACCACTATCCCATTAAGCAGGATTAGTGTTAAACCATTAAGCATCACATGATCACTATCTCTTATATTAGCACATAATTGTTTAGAAACAAGGCAAAACTCTCTATACAGTAGTGCCACTCTGTGCCAAACAGAGTAATCAATGGATGCCAGAAGGCTTGTGCATAAAATGCTATCTAATGCCTACTCAGCTAATATCCCCAGAATAGTTTCTGGCTTGTTCAGACCCATATGGCTATATAAGATATTGAGCTTAGATTGAAAATATTTTTGTGTTTTTCAATTTCATTCTCATAGTTTTATAGTTAAGTAGAGATAAAAGGTGTTTGCTATCGAGCATTGTTAGCTGTGAGGTCATCACAGCTACCTTGCAAGCAAGTAGTTGGTTGCAGATGGTTGTGGATTCACCTCCCGTTCGATACTATGACATATGAAAAAAAAGGTGGTTGCTGGAGGGTTGCATTAGATCCTTGGATCTGGGTGCAGTGCTCTCAGATCCAAAGCTCCTCACTGACAAAGGCCACAAGCCAGAAACTAGTCTGGGGATATTGGATGAGTAGACATTAGATAGGGATTTTATGCACAAGCCTTTTGGCATCCATTGATTGCTCTGGTTGGCACAGGGTAGCACTACTGTATAGAGAGTTTTGCCTTGTTTATAAACAATTATGTGCTAGCATAAGAGATAGCGATTATGTGATGCTTAATAGTGAATTAGTCATAAATTCAATGAAAGCGTATTTTTAAAAAATATATTGACATCTAGTGTGCATCACTGAAAACATACTGAACTGATATCAATGCAGTTTGAAATTCAGCTTGCTGACACTGTTAGACTAAAATATCTGGAAATATTGCAGTATCATATTGTATTATACCTAATACTTATAAAATTTTAAAAAAATTCATTTGATAGTAGATGTTGAAAATCATTTACAAGATTTGATATGGACAAGAGTGAACAGAATTTTCAATTGTTTAATAATAACTTTATTAGTTTATTCTGCTTCTACAAATATCTATTTCATTCTTTTACTTAAGTTTTTATAAATCCTCCCCTCAATATTTATTTTACTTTATCAGCAATTTTGGCAAATCATCTAATCTTCAAATCTTTACCTCATAACTTGCCATCCATTTTTTTAGTCTTTTTTGTAGTCCATGACTCTGCTTAATGTATAGCTTATTTCAATCAAATACTTTTCATTTCTCTTTCATATATCCTTGAAATAATAAGGTTTTTATATTAAATTTTTTATAATTTCTTTTTCAACAATCAGTTAACTTGAATAAATGGCATTACCAGATTAAAACATTCTAGTCATATGGATTAGTGCAAGGATAGAAAAGTGGACTCCAGAAATCAAAATCTATGGATCACATTTTCTGTTTAGTCAGTTCATTGAACTTCTTATAAATTCCTTAGTAATAAACCAATTGATTATTATTATTGGTCTGTAAACCAAAATTGGTATTTATGACTGTATTTTAAAATATTTTTAGCATTGGTATCCACAAATAATTTGCAGATGCCTCTTTTGATAAAGAGATTGAAATTTGAGCTGAGGTCTTTTGGCTGGTACAGATCATCAAATCTATAAGAAATAAAGTATTAAATTGTTTGAAAGATCATGTGATGTTACTACTAGAGATGACTGGTTGTGCTTCAATGTAAGAACTTTTAAGTTTCAAATATATTATTCTAACACTGTTTAAATAACATAGGGCAAAAATGATTAGTTTCTCAAAAAGACATGCTGTTTGAATACCAGAAGATAGATGAACTTCAACTCAGGAACATTTAGCTCTAGAGTCACCCTATCACTGAACTAATTTACACAATGCAACATTAATTTGCTTGAGGTAAAATTACAAATTAAGGTTTAGTGATTATAGTATTAAAAATAAATAATCAAATGAGCACTAGAACTGGAATTGATTCTAAAATCTTATACTCCAGAGTTTGAAGCTCTACTATTGTGCCAAACCACACAAGATATCATATTATTAACAAAACTCTTCAAGTGTACATTCACTTATTCTAAGAAAGTGGGTGATGATCTTCTGAAAGTTTTGAAAAATATTATAGCATGACATCATTGGATTGCTAGTTACCTTTTTAAGATTTCAGGACCACTATTTGAAGCCCTTTGATGTATTACTACTAGAGTATTAAATTTTCGTGATATAAATTTTACTTAATTTTTATGCTAATGATTGCCTTCTTTTGATTTAATTAATAAATCATATTGATAATCATTTGAATGACCATTGAATAAGGTTTTTGGGTGCAGTCTGCTGTTAGGGTAGTTTGAATAATGCTTTAGTAGTGTATTGAGAACAATAGTTTCCTTCTACTTTCTGAACTCAGATTCATTTTCTTTAGTTGGTAATCAATTCTAAAACTTTTAACCTTTTAACATTTTATTAGTACACTAAAACACACATGTTAATATCTGAAGTTAGAGTTCCACATGAAATTGTTCCAAGAACTCTAACATAATTGGTAGGAGAGTTTAACAATCTACTTTATTCAGTAAATTAATACACTGTACAGGCTTACACACACCTGCACATATATAATGTAATATATGAGGGATTCGAACTCAATAAAGTAATTTTGCAATTTGTTCTAAAAGTAGAATATATATTTTCAATATGTGTCTGAAACTGTGTGATGATGGTATTTTAATAGTGAATATATAATGGACTATTTATTTCGTCTAATATTAATTGTTAAATGTCTTTATGCAAACTTTATTTAAGCTTTTTTCAGCTGATAGTAAAAGCAAACAGATTAGTATATAATACATTTCAATATGATTGGTTAGAGCATTTCCTTAAACAAAAATGAAACTCTCCATACAGTAGAGCCACCCAGTGCAAGCCAGAGTAATCAATGGATGCAAGAAGATTTGTACATAATATCTTTATTTGGTGCCCACTTATCCAATATTTCTGGATTATTTTCTTATTTGCAGCTTTCATCAGTGAGGAGCCTTGGATATGAGAACACTGTACCTATATCTTAAGGTGAATAAGCATTAGCTAGGGATTTTATGGACAAAACTTTCTTGAATCCATTGATTACTCTGGCTTGCACTAAGTGGCACCACTTTATAAAGAATTTTGTCACTATTTTAATAGCTTGTATAAGCACATGAAATGGTGATATTTACTGGTTTAATAGCACTTCCTTAAATTCAATATTCTTTAATCTAAAAATGCAGATTTCGTTTCCACACTAGTACTGTCACTAGTCAGGCCAAGAACATCTGAGGAAGAGAGAAGAAAATTCCACTCAAAGTGTTATATTATATACTAACATGTGTGATATTACTAACAGATGAATATATTTGAAAAGTTTAAATAAAGTTTATGGATTTTTCTAAAGACATTTAACAATTAATATTAGATGATGGAAATAGACCAACATAAATCACAATTACATCTTCAATGTTTATTAAAAAAGTAGAAGAAAAATTGTTGCAAATATTCTGGCTGTTTACTTCCTGCTGGAGGGTTGTATATAGATATATACTGTGTGTGTGGTTATTAAGTATTTCTATATTTATTTAGTATGCTTATTTAAAAATATGTATTTTTTACTATACTTTTTATTAAAAAAATAATATATATTTTTTTCACGTGTATAAATTTTTACAATATATAAATAAATCAATATTATATTTGCAAAACTTCCCACCTCAAGTTACAGTAGAAAAATATGAGTATTTAGAAATAGAGCATTAAAAATGTTATCTATTTATTAAATTAGTTATTATAAGGGGCTTTGAACTCAGACTTTCACTCAACCTTCAACTCTCCATGTTATGTCATACCACTGATACCCCTGACCCCACATATGTCTTAATATAAAGCTGAGCACCGATTGTATATATGTGTAGAGATAATAATCTGGACCAACTGACACGTGCTGGTTGAGCATGAAATACATAAATGGGTGATTATTTATCTTTTAGACATATGTGTGGACAGGTGTATCAGTGGTATGAGATAGCATGGAGAGTTTGACAGTTCAGTGAAAGCTTGAGTTCAAAGCCTCTTATATTTACATTTAAGGTACAGGTATGGATAAGCCTTATGTCAAATATTAGATGAGTTATTATCTAATTTGCTTTAAGCATCATATAACAGCAATTAGTGATTCTTTTTGGAGATGACTTAAATAATATTACCAGTAATTAATGTTTTACTAAAAGTAAGTATTTCCTTATAATGAATAATATTTCTGTAGTGTAATTATCACTACATCACTCTCATGAGGTAGGGACTGGTTTCTACCCACTTTTACCAACTTGTGGAGGGATGTAATTATAAATATATGACCAAAGATATGTGAAAAAGATGCCTGATCTCCAAGATGCACGTTTTATGCTGAACCAGCACTCATCAATTGGCCCAGATCACAATCTCTTGTACACATCTCTATCATTATTTAGTATATATAGACAGGAAATTTATGTGAAAAAGTCCCAATATTCCCAAGATGCACATTTTGTGGTAAAACAGCACTCATCAGTTGACCCAGATCATATTCTCTTACACATATCTTTATCATTGTTCAGTATTTGCTATCTGTATATACTGAACAACGATAAAGATATGTGTGAGAGAATGTGATCTAGGCCAAGTGATAAGTGCTGGTTCAGCACAAAATGTACATCTTGAAGATCATGCATCTTTTCATATATATTTGGTCATATCCTCCACAAGGTGTTAAAAGCAGATAAAAAAACCACTCCCTGCTTGCATGAAAGTGGTGTAGTGAGAATTCCATTACAGAAATATTATTCATTAAATGGATAATATTTAGTTTAATGAAAGACTAATAATAATATTTTTTTAATCTCTGTACATCTACTATAAAATGCGTAAGTGATTATTAAACTTCTAGCCAAGAAAGATTTCAGAATATTTGAGATGATTAACATTCATGGATAATATAAATTTAAATATAAACAATTTTTCTCAAATTTGCTTTTGTTATAAAACACTTTACAATTTGGTTGCTTATCACTGCTAGATGAAAATCAGTACTACCATTGCTTCACTGAAATATGAGTGATGTGCAGAGAGATTTGCATGCAGTTAAAAAGAGATCAGTTACATTTGGAATTCAGCTTTCATACAGTTATGCATATACAAAAACAACCTTTTAATAATTTTTTTTAATGGAACATTTGTCTAATCCAGATCAAAACCAAGAGAACAATTTCATATTCATGGTCAGTGCATGTATTGCAAAAATATAAGACTTCTGATTGTGGTTATAATGTAGAATAACAATCAGATATCAGAAATGTTTAAATTCGGTTTTTACCCCCGAAAAATATCTGAAAGTTTACTGTTGATGGTACATTTAAATTGAAACAAAAGTGTTATTTTGGGCTAAATGAGTCAATCTGTATTTGTCAGTAGATAAAGTGCTGGTACCAGTTTTGTAGAATGGAATAGACATTGTAGAGATTTTAATAAAAACAGCAGTAGGGACAGGTACACTGGGATAAGAAAGAAGATGGGCAGTTGTCAGTGGAAAAACAACAACTAAATAAGCCATTCATTCCATATCTTTATATTCCACAGAGTTGAAATTGAGTTATTGCTGCTCCTAGCAATACTCATTTTTATATACTCTTAACTGATGTTACTTAAGAAGATAATTCATTCATAATACCATTAAGCATCACATGATCACATTTCCTATACTAGCACATTAATTGTTGATTTGCAGAGCAAAACTCTCCATACAGTATTGCCACCTGTGATAAACAGAGTAATCAATGGATGACAGAAGGCTTGTGCATAAAATCCCTATCTAATGCCTACTCATCCAATATCCCCAGACTAGTTTCTGGCTTGTGGCCTTCGTCAGTGAGGAGCTTTGGATCTGAGAGCACTGCATCTAGATCTTAGGATTTAATGCAAGCCTCTAGCAAACACCTTTTATCTCTACTTAACTACAAAACTATGAGAATGAAATTGAAAACACAAAAAATATTTTCAATCTAAGCTCAATAGCTTACATAGTCATATGGGTCTGAACTCAGTTCAGCACCCATACATTTTGGTGTCTTTGGCTCTTTTACATATGACTATATAAGCTATTGAGCTTAGATTGAAAATATTTTTTGTGTTTTCAATTTCATTCTCATAGTTTTGTAGTTAAGTAGAGATAAAAGGTGGTTGCTAGAGGGTTGCATTAGATCCTAAGATCTAGATGCAGTGCTCTCAGATCCAAAGCTCCTCACTGACAAAGGCCACAAGCCAGAAATTAGTCTGGGGATATTGGATGAGTAGGCATTAGATAGGGATTTTATGCACAAGCCTTCTGGCATCCATTGATTACTCTGTTTAGCACAGGTGGCAATACTGTATGGAGAGTTTTGCTCTGCTAATCATTCATAATACATGAGTTTATCTTTGTAAAAATGTATTTGGTTTCCTCTTTTAGCTTTTTACAATGCTATCTCTGAGTCTATGTAAGAGTTACATAGCAGCATATCTTGTCTATTCATCCCTAAAATTTTAAGGTAGTATTTTTGTTTGGATCATAAGTTATGAGATTGAATAAGACAGTGTGATTCATGCATTTTATAGATCATATCTTCATCCTATCATCATATTATCTTGTCAACCAATTGAAAATAATCATTGACTCATTTGAAAAGATTCTTGTGATTTATAAGTTTCAATTATTTCAAACGTTTCAATAGTGGTTTTTGCTCAATTTAAGCAAAAATTAATGTTAGTATGTTGTACAATTAGGGACTATGGTACAAAACACACTTTGTACATTTCATGTCAAAACTCAAAAATGTTAGGATCTTAAAAATATAGCTATATATTGATTCAGAAATGATGAAGCAGGAAGTTGGAGAATTAGTCACTAGCTACTTTTTAATTGGAACACACTATATTGTACAAACAAGGTATCTCCTTATTAGTAGTTCTCAGATAAAACAACAACCATTATATTCAAATGTTCATTTATCAATCTTTTTTATTCGATTAAGTACATCAATACTAAATAATCATCACTATAAGCAGCAGCAGCAGGACTTTTAATAAGTATAGTGATTCTGATTTAAGAGAAAAAAGGATAAAAAGACTAAATAATAAATAATAATACACTAAATATGAGTTTTACAAAACAATTCATGAAACACAAATTCATCCACACATAAAACATGATGACCTGCAATATTTTGTGGTGCTGTTTTTCAAGTTCTTCTACAGCAAACTTTTTTCCTGAAATACTTCAACATCTTGTATAATAATAGCTTTCCATAGTAGTCTGTCCTCTGCCATATCTACCCAATTAACACATTGTATTTCCTTAGAATGTGGAATAATTTTATATTGTAGATGAGTTTAATTCTTTCATAAAAACTATACTCAAGTTCACCAGTCTTGCTGCTGCTCATTCATATCACATTTTCAATCTAATGACATGATTTTGCAGTAGTGGACTCTGTAATATCACATCCAGTATTAATCTATTGATTGGTATGCCAATCTCCCCATTATATTTTTAAAATTTTCAGAACATCCTTAAATTAAATTTCTGTAATGCCTTTATGTTTTACTGATAAGGTGTCCAAGTTTCACTTCCATACAATAAATTAGAAAATAACAGCTCTATAAACAGCCAATTTAGTTGTGGTCAATATTTTACTGTGGTGAAGTAACTTATCTTTTAACTTATTAATAGCAACAGCAACACATAGGAGTCTATTCTACATGTGGACATCTAAGTGCACTTTTCTACTTGAAAAGTTACCAAGAAAATTTCAATTGTATATATTCACAAGTTGATAAATATCTAAGCTAAAAATTACTGAAGATTTTTTCCCACCATCACTGGCTGAAAAAGATATTGATCTTTTTGAAAATTAAATTAAGCATTAAGTACATTCCTCTCTTTATACTGCTAAAAGCAGCACAATCATCAGCAGTGCCACTGTTTGGCTTTTGAGGTCCTGAGCACAAATATAGAGTAGAGACCCCAGTAAATAAAAAGTAAATAAGTAGAATATTTAATTTTTAATACAAGAAAGGAACATATACAACATTTATTATTATCTAAATAGTAATAATATATATTTTATAAAGTGCAGACAGTATTGAAATTAAACTGAGAGACTGCAAACTTCTCAAGCACATATGACTATCAACAGCCAATCAGATCACAAACACTGAGACAGAGAATTTATAAAATAAATATTATTTACATATATTGCTGCAAGTTATAACATTGAAAAACTACTGTGTAGTAAATCGAAAGATTTCACGCTGTATGTTTGTAATTTGAACTCAGTGAGTTAAGTGTGAAGATATTTAAGATTCACACTTTCAGATCTAAGTACTTTAGACTGGCTTGGATATATAAAAAGACAAGTAAAGAAGAGGGTGGAACCACTCTTTTCTTGTTAAATTCTCTGTCTCAGTGTTTGCAATCTGATTGGCTGTTGATAGGCATAAGCGCTTGAGAAGTTTGCAGTCTCTCAGTTTAATCTAAATAGTAATACTTATAACACATTAATATTAATATAAAAGAAAAACAAAATTAATATTACTTTATTTTCCTTGCTTTAATTTCTGCAAATTTATTTATTACCTCTTTTAAATAAATCTTCACATAATTTATTTTCTATGGAAAGCAATGTTAGGTTGTATAGTCTTTCTTGAGCCATTATGGATCTTAAATAGTTTTTTATTATTTTAAGCTTTGACAAATATGTTCAGACTCAGCTGTAGTTATCAGAATTGTTAATAAAATTTTTAAGATATATATATGTAAGATATATGTGCATAAGATATATATTGTATTGTTGATTAAAATAAGGTATGTGTGGGTCTCCACTAGCCCCAAGGCCACAGGCATAAGCCCAGTTGACCAACCTTAGTGATTCTATTGATCATCGGCACACTAAATCCAGAATCCAAGAAAATAAAGAGCTTGTTTTTGCTTTTAATAGATTCAAATAAAAAATACACTATAAAATCTGTACATCTTGATTCTTATTTCTTTAAGCCACCCATTCTAAAGACAATTGTCATAAAAATTGAAAACAATGTTGTAGCAAATACATAATTTTGTTTATTTCCAGTTTTTATTTTAAATACCTGACTGATCTTGTGTAATAATAACACTTCCTCTCAATCTATCATGTAGAAGCTATATAATAAGAATAAATTTTGATGGACAACCAACTAATTTCAAACAGGGTTAAAAATTAATTAAATCAAATGCCTTGATCTAATCAAAATATATATAAATCATATTGTTCTCTATATTTTTCTTGGCTGGCAACTAAAGCCATATCTATAGTTCTTGATTCTCTAAAATCACATTGAATCTCTGATAACTATACACCTATGACTGCAAACAACTAAGACAATTAAAACATCAAAAAATACTTTGTTGTAGTGAATAACTGATAATTACTACAAATTTTGCCTTTTCTCTGTTATTTTTAAAAGCTAGATTTGTAGAAGTATCCTTAATGTTAGGCAAAACAATTTCATGAGTTTATGTAATACTTAAAAATTATTGCGCTTTTTGAAGCTGATATATTTCTCTATTTTAAAACTTCTCCAGTTATCTCATCAGGACTTGTAACCATTCCATTTTTAATTTACAAAGAGCTGTTTTGAGTTTACTACACTGGATACCTTTATACAAATTTAAATAAGAAATAAAGTAGATATATTATTAAAAGTCATTATCTCAATTCTTATATCAGTATTCAAAAGATAATGTTTACAATGTTATCATTATCATACAATATAGTCATTAACAGATTTAATGGAATTGTATGTAATTTTCAGGTCCATATGTTGTTTTCAATGCATAAAACAATCTAATTTAATCACAATTAGTGAATGTCTGTATCTTTTTTGCAGTTTTAATCCATACATCATTTTCTTCTTGTCAATCACCAAACCTCTTTCTTTAAAGCTCTATATTTATTATGAAGTTCCACAATATTTATTATTCTGCCAAGGAGAAAATGCTCCGTGTTTTTTTTTTACGGAAGTTATTTGAAAAAATATTCGTCTTTTCTTGTGCTCACTGTAATTTATATTTATAAATATTTTGAATGTTTAACCAAAAAAAGGTAATAAAGTTTTATTTTTGTTACAATTTGCTGAATGTGCTTTCGATATTAATGGTCAGAATCATAGCCCTCGTCATTTGCCACATAAAGCAATAATGATGAGTACTATGTATGATTCTGCCCATTGACATTGAAAGAATGTTCAGCACATTATAACAATAATAAAACTCTATTACCTTTTCTTGGTTAAAATTTTTTATAAATATAAATTAAAATGAAAAAAAAATTTATAAAATATAAATTAAAATTTTTATAAATGTAAATTAAAATGAAGTTACTAATAATAATATTTCAAAAATCTAGTCATGATTCTACTTTTTAGTGAACCGAAAATTAATTTATTTGTACCTATTACACACTCCTTAAGAGAATTTTGTGTAGCATAAGAATCTTAAAAATCAAATTTGTAATGTTTAGTAACTGTTTTCTTGTGATATAACACAACTATAATTTTAAACTTAGAGCAAAATAATCTATAATCCATTCAACAGTCTGTACTTGTAAGTATTCACATAATATAAACTCTTGCATTCTAACTCCTAACTATAACACAATTTATTAAATGCCATTATTTTGAGTCTAGATGTATCCATGTTTTTTACAGTGATTTTTTTGCCCAAATAAAATATTTATGATTAGTCAGTTCACACCCATATATGATACAAAAATTCAGTAACAGAAGAGCATTTGCGTTTCCAGAAGTAGTACTATCATTTTCGATAACTTTTTTTTTTAAAATAAAAAACCTTTATTAACACAATAAATATTTACAATTTATACAAGTAATTAAACAAATGATAAATATGTTACAGTTTTGTATATCAAAATCCAAAGAATTTGATATATTCCACTATTAAGACAAAAAGTCTGCAGGCAATTAATTAGTTATCCTAAACTCAAGGAGATTGACTTGTATCACTGTAACAGAAGGAGATTCTAAGACATGCAACTCAAATGAGCAAAGCATGTAACAAAATGATTAATTGGCCCAAGGAATAAGCCACACATAAGAATTAAACCTTTATTCAAGAATCTCACACAGTTATTCTAGGACCACTCCAGATTCATTCATCATCTTCCTTGGCAAGTATCTCAGACATTGACTGAAATAAGTTCCCCAATTGCTATTTTCAATAACTTTTGGCATATTTATTAAAGCCTAAAAAATAAATCAAACTTTTGATGCTATTGCTGTAATAATAATATTCACCAAGACATAAAAAGGTTCTTCATCTGAATCAAACATTGGTGCATATGCACCAATAAAATGAGAATAGCTACTGTTGTGTGAATCAAGTTTTAATACCATTTAATTTTTCATTGATACATCAAGGAATTTCAAGAATAAGATATTAAGACTTTAGAACAAATCCAACATTATAACAATTTCTCTTAACTGGTTGGTTTGCCCTTTCAAACTAAATTGTAGCTATCCATCTGATCTTTTACATTTCCTTCTCCTGGAAGACAAATTTCACTAAAAAGATCCTATGTCAATCTTATGCTTCTTAGCCAACAGTGCTATCCTCCATTCAGGTCTTGAAGAGTTATTAAGTAAAATTGTACTTTCTATGTATATATATTTTTAAAAAGTTAGTTTTGTAATACATACTATTAGTAGTTTTACTGCTTCCTGATTTACCATTATTACTGATGATATTATTATCTCTATTTCTTTAACAGTAGTAAAGTATGTGGGCAATTTAGTATTATATGGTTTAATGAATAATCCATCAGGCATAGCAATCTAGCCAGACAATGTAAGGCAGGTTATTTTAAGGTCATGTTTTCACAGTCCCTTCTATTTCCATGGCAAGTGGTAGAATCCCTAAATAGATAAGTAATCTAATGGCCTTATTGCTCAGTAATTTATAAGACATTCAAGTGACAAAACTAGAATTGATCCAAGGATCATACAAATCAGAACTCTGCATTAAACCATATAGGGCAAAATAATTTAATCAAATAGCTTTATTGCTAAAGAGTTCACAAGAACTTTTGGAAATGCAGAACTGGAACTGATCTGGGGATCTTAATCCAATAATGCTTAACACCATACCATGGCACTCAAACATGCAGGACAATCCTTAAATAGGGATATCTAAATATACCATCTTAGTCAAACTGAAAATACTATCCTAAATCCAGTTCCAATCCAACTTATTAGTGATTATATGGCTTTAAGAAAATATCTCAACTAAGAATTGATAGTACGTTAAACTGGTTCTCATGATTATTTTTTAATTCTTGGGGGCTTGAACTATAAAAAAATTGAAAACTGAACTTGGAATCATATTTCTGTAAGCATGCTTAAAGGATGGAAATATAACTGAACAAACACAAGGTACATTATCACATTTAATATGGAAAATGCCCAATGGTAAGAAACACTCATGATTATTAAGATCTACATTAATTTAAGTGCTGAAAACTGCAAGGAAAAGAGGTAAACAAAAAAAAAACTATTGACAAGAGTACCTAGCCTTTGATAAACTAACCTAATTCTACTATGCAGCAGAAGATACTCTTGGTCAATCATCTATTTGTTTTTCACAATTAATTCTCATATCTGAAAGATTTAATCCACTATTTACTACTTATGGAGGCTGTTAGTAGCCTGAATATAGCATCCAACAATTACTATAATACTTACAAATAAATCCTTTTTAAAAAAATTATAAAATTTTCTGTTAGTAAATGCATTTTATAATGTAAGAGATACCCCAAATTATCAAACATGCTTTGTCAGTTGATTCCTACCTTATTCACTCTTTGGGAAAGAGATTATGATCTTTCTAACTACCCCATTATTATAATGATTTTTTTTTGGACAGTTTACAGGAAGCTTTCTAAAATGAGAATCGAGGTATCACAGATACTTGATGGTAGAGATTTTACTTTGAATCAATTAAAATCAAATACAAAAAGAATTTCACCATTTTGGCTTCTAGATGTATGTTCTTCTGATGATTTTTTTTATTCTTGTAACTACAAAAGATGAGATGAGAAGCTTCCTTATGTTTTAAAAATAACCTACAATGACTTGAGCACATTTGGAGGCTTTACTCTTCAGTGATGGAAGAAAAATATTCCACAATTTTTAGTTGGACAGGCTCATCAGCTTAAGAACATAAATCAATTAAAATATCCTGGTAGCTTGTTACTTTAAAAGATATGCTCGGATATATAGATAAAACACAGATTTCAGTGTATTACTACCCATCTAACCAGTTAAAAAATAGGTTATAATGATATTACTTTAACTTAGTCTAAAGATCTATCATTATGCTAAATGTATCATGTTGAGGTCGTAAATAGCCCATAATATAAGATCACTGGGAAAATTTTATTGAAAGATATTCTGTCACATTCTGAAACATCAGCTAATAAGTTCTTCAGCTTGGTAAGGGTGATGATATCGAATACAGTCTAGTGAAGATAAATCTTCTTTATATGTGTGTGAATTGAATGTGTGAAGTAAATATAACAGATTTTCATGGTAATCTTGAATATGAGTTTAATGAGATAGACAGATCTGAGTGCTACAAATATCACCCTACAAAGTTGACTATTTATTGCTTTTATTGGGAGGATAAAGCTGAAGAAGTTAAAGACAGTATCCGAAGATGATAAACAGAGTAAAAGAGCAGCATAAGATATATGTGAACATATTTGTGGTAGAGGATTAGTTTGTATAGTCATCACAAAATCTGACGTTTATTCTTTTTTTTCTTCACTATTTTTGCCTTTTCTTTCAATGAGTTAGAAATGGCACATGCTTTAAAAGTAATTATCATTGAAATGATACATCTATTAATAAATGCTCTCTATTACCCTTGGTAGAAATAACTTAATATTAGAAAGAAATATACCTATGTGTTTAAAAAAGATTTGAGCCTTGGACACTCAACAGAAGAGCAATACAAAGAGTTTAGACCATTCAATGAAGTACAGAAAAATATATGTTAGGAGTAATAAAAGATCGAAAATGAAATATAGGGTTGAGAGAAGAAACAGCTGTTACTGACATCACTGAAAGAATTGAGATTGAAGTGGAGTTGAACTGGACATATTGGTAAGAGAGATGATAATAGATGAACAGTTGAAATCTTAAACTGGATTCTAAAACAGTGTAAAAGACCTAAAAATAGACCACATATGAAATGGATGGATGAAGTAAGGAAGTATATTGGAGTGGTATGGAAAAGAGAGGCTAAAGATCAGAGATGATGGATTGAACGAGAGGCTAAAGATCAAAGATGATGGATTGAACTTGGAGAGAACTTCATCCTGCAATGGATCAATAGTGGTTGAAAATGATGATGATTGCATTTATTAATAACAATATAACTTTATTTGAACATCTGTGGAAATTCAAATCAGGTAAAAATAAATAACTGCTGTTTTTGAAAGGTTTCAGAACTTCTACTGCGCCTATCAGTAATGTAATTACTGATGGTTAAGTCACGTGCTCTTAGGTCCCCTAGGACAAAGAGTTTTCTAGATTCTGAGAATTTTGATATCTAGAATATGTAAGCAAGAAAGGAAACAATAACTGGAATTGTTATTTCTTTTGACCTTTCAACTTTATATCAGGTGGCATCAAATCATTTTAGTCTTAGTGATTGGTTAATTTTAAATATCCCAATTTTCTTACTGTCCATAACTTGCATTGTATTATCAAAAAAAAAAAAATGCTTAGGCTTGTCTTATATAAATTTGATCAAAGACATATAATCAGCTAACTCAGGCCATTAGGCTTGATCAGATTAGTAGAATATAAAATAATTTAGGTTTAAATTGATTATATAGAGCTTGTTACAAAGTTACGAGTCGAACTTCAATCAATGAAATACTGTATGTTTTATAAAAGTCGGTATCGTCGTTTTGAAAATGGGGCGTCTGTGATCATTGTAATGGATGAGCTGACTCAAGTCATTAAAATATGTTATTTAACAAACATCAAAATTATTTACTGAACAGATATTTATTTCAAGACATCTCTCCAATATGTATGGATATCAAAAGAGGCATTCATCAATTAAAATGAAAATTAATTAAAATTCAACTTGAAAAAAATTGTTCCTTTAAATTATTTTTAAATAATTTAAGTCAGTTTACATTTAAAAGTAAAATTTTTTTAACCACGATTTTGACAAGTTGGAAAAGTAATTACCATTTCATCCTTTTAACTCGGGCTAATTACGCTGGATGAGTGTAACAGAAGATCCCAGTTTCACGCTTTCAATCCCTGACTAAAATCCGTCCAGACACTTCGCAACCAACTGAAAGCTTCAAGTGTTACTTTAAAGAGATCTGCAGAGCAAATAGAGATAACAATGATTCAAGTTATTTATAAACAAGATTAAATCCATAAGAGGGGTACAAACTATACACTTAGTAGCTGTCATAATTTATACAATGTTTATGTATATAAATATAAACACACACGCACATACATATCTACGTTTAAACATCTAAGTAAACCGCACGAATACAGGAGGATATTGGAGATAAAAAAATAATTAATTATTGAGAGTGTCAGAATAAAAGTGATAGTAGATAATGATGTATATGCTTGAGGATTCATTATATATATACTCGGTGTTAGTCTCACAGTTCAGCTGGCAAGCATTGTCTCAGATATCAAATTGAAATAGGCACAAAACTGAGGTATTGTATTTTAATATGTATATTCTTAATAAATATATTTACTTTCATTCAATAAATATTTTAATGTTATGTGCATTGCTTTGTTCAGTAAACCAATTAAAATAAGCCTTTCAGCAGCTTTAAAATGCATAGTTTTTAAGTCTTGTATCTGACAAATCAACCATGTTTTGTATATATCTATCCATAACCCACAATACAAATTAACATTTCTATCTAATTTATTTTTTGTATTGTAGTTGAGATTTCAGTTATGTTTCTTTCTAGAGCTACTATTATTATTTTTTAAAGTTTATTTGGCTTAAATATTCTAACCGATTTTCAATATACTTCTATCAAACAAATTTTCTTCAAATTTGATACACATATTAAATACTGATGACAATACAATATTTCATACTTGTCTGCCTGGTTGTCCTGTCTAAAAGTATTGTTGGGTTGAATTTTGAAAAATGTTGATATAGGTTCGATAAGTTTTCAGTGATGCACAGTAAATGGCTGTATATTTTTTAAAAATATACTTTCATTGAATTCCATGACTAATTTGCTAAAAAGTATTTACAGCTAATTAATATAGAAGAAGAAATGAAAGAAGTTTTAATTTCTCTTGATCATGTAGTTAAAGTTAGCTTTTTTTAAAATGCTGCCTTCATAAAGGCACAAATCTTGGAAATGATTTTTAACATGTGCAAATTTCTTTTCAAATATTGAAAATATGGCAATATTGTTTACATTCTCAGTTTTTAAATATGAATACTTTATGAAAAGTTCATTGCAAAATTTCTGAATTAAAAAAAAAGTATTTTATAAAAAATGCCTTTGTTTAATTTCATCAGTAATTTACTAAAAACCAACAAATTTTTTTCTTTAATCACAATTTTTGGCTGTTATATGTAACTTTAAAGAAAAGTGTGGGGTGTCTATAAAGTAGTTAGATTAATTAAATTATGAATGCATATGCTTTTATTTCAAGTTATCTATAACAACTAAAATTATGGTTGGAAAAAAAAGTCAAATGCATTGACCAGGAAATGAACCCAGGCCAGCTGCTTGAAAGGTAGCTATGCTAACTACTAGGCCACCAATGCATTGACAAAAATGTTTTTTAGTGCATTACTGACAAAGAATACCTATTCTTAGATTATCCCCCCCCCCCTTACTTAAACTTGTTACAGATGCTGCAATTGGTATAGCTTTAAATTAAAGATGCTAGAATTATACTAAGAAAGTGGAGTGTAACAAGAGGGTTCCTATGACTTCATCCTTAAGGTAAACAATGTAGATACATATTTCTTTTCAAGAATCTATCTATTGCATATAAGTACTAGGTTGTTTCTAAATGTTTGAAATGATGTGGCAAAATTCAAAACATCCACTTTCTCAATTTGATTGTCTCAATTAATTTGATTATACCAAAATAGATGCTCATACTTTTTGCCAAATTTCTGAGTGGAAGTATTTTTAAACCTCCATATAATGAATGGCTAAGATATCAATTGTTTATATTTAGTTACTCTAATATCAAGTCATAAAACACTTCTGATATAGAAGAAAATTATTTATAATAAACTTCCTTCATTAATTATGGAACTTAATGTTTAGTATATATGTCCATTATCCCTCTTGATTCAAACACAGGTGGAGCTTGGTCATTTGCTATCTTTCAAATAGTAGTCCTTTTCTTTCTTTGTGAAGGGATGCTAGAGGAGTCTTTATTCAGCAGATAGTTATTTAAGGCTTTTTAAAGGGATTTGATACTGATGTACAATTCTCTCCACTCACTTTTTATTACCAGTGAAACTTTTTAAATTTTAATTAAGTGACCTCATATATTGAAGATTACACTCTTCAAGGCAGAAAAATCAACTTTTTTACTGATCATGAGAAACTGAAACTATCATTTACAATTTTTCCCATGTAATACTTATTTCTTCATTGTTTTATAATGTGCAGCTTAGTGCAATGATAGACCAATAAACATCACATGACCACCTCCTCTTATGCTTGTGTATAACTGTTGTTATAACAGGCAAAACTCACTATATATATTGCCACACACAGCAAGCTAGAGTAATCAATCGATGCCAGAAGGCTTGTGCATAAAATCCTCATCTAGTGCCTACTCATCCAATATCCCATAAGCCAGAAACTAGCCTGGGGATATTGGATGAGTAGGCACTAGATGGGGATTTTGTGCACAAGCCTTCTGGCATCCATTGATTACTCTAGTTTGCTGTGTGTAGCAATATATATTATGAGTTTTGCCTGCAATGATAGAGTAACAGACTCAATAATGTTGAGTTTTTGCATCACAGTTTGATGTCATTTAATGTTTGAACATCATGCAATCTTTCAAACAACAATCATTCAATTATTTTATTGATTGCCAGTAATGGAATATAAAGTTAATTGAAGGTTAAATGCTCCCTCTTTCTTTCTATTTTTAGGAGTGTTTTCTCAAGTTTCTATAATACTTCTTTTTTAAAAATAGAACAGTTTTTTATTTACCTTTATTATTATTATTATCATCATCATCATCACCATCATTTTAATGCTTGACACATTACCATCAATTCATTATTACAGGAGTAATTTGTCACTATTAGGATAATATAATCTGCATAAGAGGTTTTTTTATATTCCTGTGACTTTACACTAAACCTAATCTTTAGTTGAAACTGTATTTCATTAATAATAGTTCTGCCATTCTGAGTTCATATATAATTAAAAATGTGATTTAACTGTGTACCAAAGACCTTGTTACTTTGGAAAACTTTATAATTTGCTGGGGATGTTTCAAAAGTATCACATCAATATATTTAGTGTCATGATTCAGATTTGTCTAACAGGAATTGAGCTATAAGAACCTTTGTTTACCAATGACTTGCCCTACTATTGTTCTATCTTCTCTTCAGCAAGCTGATGTGAAAATGAGTTGTTTTCCATAAATTTACTGTACCAATGAGAAATCTTCTCACTAGAAAGCTACTCTGAGACAATTTTTCACTATCATACTATTACACTTCTGAGAAAGACCTTACCAACATGATACACAATCCTGAACTAAGTGCTCATCAAAGAACTACTCCCTCATTTTCCATAAAAGTGACAGAATCTAAATGGGGAATGTTTCCAACAAAATAAGATAAATATTGGAAAGATGGTTGAAGACAGTCTGAGGAAAAATTAAAGAAATGATGCTGAAAGATTTTCAGGAAGAAGAATAAAAATTGATTTAGGAAGAACAGAAAAAATAGAAATGAAAACCAACCACAAACTTACTGCACTGTGGTGCCATCTCTCTTCAACTTTAATTTAAAGTGCAAATAATGAATAAAATCAATGGACAGTAAACAGTGAAACAAAATCAGCTGCTAGTTTGTGATCTTCTATTGGTAGATATACTGAATTTAACAGTAACTTTTATTCTTATTTTGCTGCTCACACTGAAGGCTTGCAGTTAGCATACACCTTAATGTTTTGAATTCAAACTGTTTTTTTTTTAGAACTACATGTCTGACCAGAGTCATTAATTAATAATCTATTTACTTCAGAATCTAAGGTTTTTTTTTATATGTCAAAGCCTCGGACAGGACAACTGCTTGTAATGCAGCTGTGTTGACCTCTTGGCCACCAACGCTTGACAAATCTAAGATTTTTTGGCAAAAAAAAATAGTAAAACCTAAGAAACTATATTACATCACAATTGAATGTAAGTTTACGTTGAACTAAAACTACTATAAATAGATATATCTTGAGAAGTGATCTAAATAGAAGACCATTAGATTCCAACATTGAGTACATTTAACACAGTATAGATGAATGTTACAAAAAGATTTATTATTCTATGAAATAGTTATCAAAACAGAGTACATGGTGAGGGTTTGTGTAGCCCATCTAAAAGTTTTGATTTTCTTCGAGTGAAAAATAAAATAATTTATATCAAATGCCTACTACATATTTTAATTCTTAAACTAATTGATAATCTTGATATTATTACCTACTGTTTTTACATCCCTATGTATCACACATATTTTTGAATTATAAGATGTCTCAAATATTGCATTGTTTTAATTCAAAATGGATGTTCCAGATGTTCATGGTAAATGCATGCATGATTAGTTTTGTTCATTTGAAGTCTGTTTGTAATTAATAGTAGGATTCTAAAACCACTAAACATCACATTCTTTATGCATACACAAGCTGCTTATACAGAGGCAAAACTCTCAATATACTAGTGCTCTCAGATGCACTACTGTATGGAGAGTTTTGCCTCTGTGTAGCATAATTTTTGTATAATATTAATATATGTATTGTGTTTATTATTTTGAGTGCTATCCTTGGATAAATATATATATTTAATATTGCCCTTGGATTATTTAAGATGGGATATTCTTGATCTATAATAATATTTTGCAAAGTAAATTAATGAGTAGAAAATCCTACATTTACATATGAAAAATGGAGTTTGATTGAAGAAATCTACCTCTATTTATATCATTTGAAATTGCAATTAATTAGATGGACAAAAAATTAATATTTTATAATTTATATCATATAGAAAATATAATATTAATATGAAATTGATTATAAAAAATATATATAATTATACAGAAAGCATTCTTCAGTAGATAATTTTATGCCGTTTTCAATGCTGCACTGTTGAACATTATCTGTTTAACTATTAACATATTATTTGTCTTGCGTTGTTAGCCGAGAGGTATCGCAGCCACCATGCAAGCAAGTAGTTGGTTGCAGACGGTTGTGGGTTCGCGTCCCGGCCGATGCTATGACATAGGAAAAAAAAAAACTATTAACATATTATTGCATACTGGGTGATATCTCTTGTTTTATAATAGAAATAAAAATAATAACAAATAAGTAAATAAAACAAAATATGAATAAAAATAAAATGATAAAACAATACAGATTGTTAGAAATTTAAAAAAATTGAAATAAATTAATTATATATATATAGGAGAAATGAAAGTGAAGATCGATTTAACCAAAAAAATTCACAGGCCCCAGTTGGTTTGAAATTATTAATAGAGGGTGGGGGGGGTGATTTATTTATTTTTTTTCGGGGGGGGAGAATAAAATATATTAAAAAAAAAAAATAAATGAGTGAGGAAAAAAAAAAAAAAAAAAAAAAAAAAAAAAAAAAATATATTAATCTAATCTATGCTTTTGATGTTATATAATTAATTTATTTCAAATTGAATTACTAACAATCTGGATTGCTTTATCGTAATTTTATTCTTATTCATATTTTTTTATTTACTTGTTATTGTTATTTTTATTATAAAACAATAAATGTCACTTTGTATGTAATAATAATGTTCAACATTGAAAAGAACATCAAATTATGGTTGAAAAAAGCTTTTCTGTATAATTATATATATTGTAATTACTGTTTATATTAATATATTATTTTTTATAAATTTATATTAAAAACATCATAATGGATCTTGTTTTCATTTTTCACAATTTTTATAATTGAAATATTTGATTTAAAATACAGGTCATACTATTGTGATAAACCATCAAACATCACATGATCACCATTCTTTATGCTTACACAAACTGTTTTTCACAGAGGCAAAACTCTCCATACAGTAGCACCACTCAATGCAAGCCAGAGTAATCAATGAGTGGTAGAGTTTTGCTACTGTGATAAAAATGTATAAATACAAGCACTATGAATCTGGCTTCACTAACTGAAAGTGCACTCAGCTATAGTTAACAAAATTAATATACCGAAGAAGCCTTTATTTAGCCAATGTTCAAAATGTTAAAAAAAATTAATCATTAATACAGTACAGTATTCCCATTTTTAAAACCATCTCAATTCATACTATACTATCATGGAAGCTTTGATTGGATAGAAAGATTAGATGATTGTGTGTTGCTGATGTAATACTGAATCAAAAACCTTTTCATTATTTGTATACTTTCCTCCAGTTGTGGTGACAATTCAATAGATCTCTGAAGAATCTAGATGAGGCAATCATTTAGTTAATAGATGTTTATTTAAATGATGATGATACTAATACAAAAAAAATCAAAATAATTAAATTGTATATGATAAACTATAGACATATTGTTAAAGTATTCAGTAGAGCTGACCTTAGATGGCAAATCAAGTTCAGGTGAATTTTATTGTTTAGTAAGAAGCACAATTAATAATTTATCAATACATTTTAAAGACTATACAATATAAGTCTCATCATTGCCTTCAGAGCATAGACTAATACCAATTCACTGTGTTATAAATAGAATATTTATTGTAATTGCAAGGAAATCAAGTCATATATCATGTGACTTAATTTTGTATTACAAATGTTCTATAATGAGTGTACTAATTGCTCTTAACAAGCTTTTCTGAATACCTATCCTCAGACCAGTTTCTAGCTCTGGCTATCATCAGTGAGATGCTAGGACATTCAGGTACTAGATTTAAAAATACCAGGTCAAGCCCTAGCATTTATCTAATAGTTACCTATTGTAATAGAATAATTGCTGCATATTGTTATGTAATGATTAAAAATTATTTACACTCCCACAATGCTTAAAAAGATTAATAAATTTCTAATTCCTGTAAACAGTCAAGGCTATTAACAATTTGATATTAATTAATTAGTATCCTATATAGTTTGGCACAGAATGGCAAACTATTGAACTCAAGATCAATGATCTTGGTTCAGCTGTTTTATTTCCAATGCTCAAATGTTTTATAAATTCTTGACCAAAATCATTCAATTATTTTAATTTTTTAGTGAATTCATTTAGTAATTTTGAAAATATGTATTTGAGAAACATTTTTTATAAAATGGCATGATTTCTATTATAAAAAATATATTTTAGAAAATAATCATAATTAAATACTTTATCGCTCAGGAGTTCATAAGAAGTTTGAGCACCAGCAGTGGTAGAACTGGGCTGCGATCCATGAATTTTGAGCTATAGTCTCTCACTCTAACATTGCATCCACATATTGGAAGATAATGAGTATGATATATTTGTTTCTATTAATACAATTATGATTTTCATTTATGATTTGTAACATTCTTTTTGAGAAGAAACTAATATTTAATTAACTGGAAGTCACTCAAATACTAATTTCAATTCTATATGCTTTAAAAAACTGATAGCACTGTTTTGAGCATCTTGTCTTTTAAATCTATTTTAGAATTATACAGTGAATCCTAGTGAAAAAATAATTGGTTTTGCTCTAAGATGCATATAGTACCATCTCAAAATCAATGCATGTTATGCAATGACAATTTAATTGTTTACCACATGGCATCATATCTAGACCATGAGTTAACACATGAAATGTAATAGTGTGTTTAGTATCTTAAAACAGAAAATTATGCATAGAGGAATGCTATCCAGTGCAAGCTTTAGTAATCGATGGAAAGAAGAAAGTTTGCTAAGGCTTGCACTAGGTGGCACTACTGTGTGAAGAGTTTGCTAAAGATGGGTGAGAAAAGTAATGGTAAAAAATGTTTAGAAAAATTTTAATTTTTTTTTAAAAAAGGGGTGGGGGTGGTGTGAGGGGGGTTGTTGGGTGTTGTAGTAGGGGGGGGGGGGAAAAAAAAATTTTTTATTAAAAAAGAGGGGGGGTAGGGGGGGGGAAAAAATGGGGGGGAAAAAAGGGTACTGTTTTAACCGCTTGTGTAAATATGGGAAATGGTGATCATGTGATCTTTAGTATTATCTTTATAGATCATCTTCAATGCTCTCCCTAACATCACAAAATCTTGCAAATCACTTGAAAACATTCTTGTAATTCTTGGCTTCACTGCCATATACAGTTTGCATCATTTTAATCATTTCAGTAGCTGTTTTGCCCAACTGAAAATTATATTTAATATTAATGCATTGTTTCATCATGGGTTAAAGTACAAAATACAATATCACATGCATATTGTAATTCATGAACCAGGCATATTAGTGCCTTAAAATGTTTATGGTGAATAACTAAATTATATTGCTATGCAACATGTGTTGATCAAGATGACACTGCAATAATATTGAAAAGAGAACCAATCATCCATCACTTTTTCTTTGGTTCACAGCTAACCAATGTAAAATTGAAAATTATCAAAGTGTGTTTCAAAATAATATTAGATTTTACTTTAATCAGAATATTTTGTGTAAGTTAAATAATTGAATGGATTTGTAAGTAATAAATAAATGATTAATTACTAGACAGTATTATAACTTTCAACAACAGAAGCAGCAGACTGAGTTTAATCCAAAAGTCTTTAACTTCCAAGTCAATCTGGTGCTCTGTTAAACTATGCAAACAATTTATTTATAAAGGGTTTACAAGATATCTGATTTAATATAGGGGATTTGAACACAGTGAGACATTCCCTCTAACACAACCCATACACATGCCCATGCACATGTGAAAAAGATAAATGATCTCCCATATATGTATTTCATGCAAAACCAGAACTCATCATTTATCTTTTTTACATGTGTGTGGTCATGTGTACCAGTTATATAAGATGAAGTGGCTCACTGAAGGGAACTTAAAAGTCTGTGTTTAAATCCCCAATATTATATCCAAACTCCAAATATATATGTAAAAATATAATTGTATTTCAAATTTAAAGATATCTTATTGTAAAATGAAACTAATCTTTCAAACTGTTAAAATGGTACATTATTTCGCATTGCCAGTGAGTTAAACTATAATAAAAAATCAATTACTTTTGTAATAACTAAGTTTTAATAAGTCCAAAGTGTAACAGTTGGGTGTATATTAATGAAGAGCAGTATGCAGTCTATGATATTAATATATTTTGTACAATTATTATATTTTGATATACAAGTGTTAATATTTCTGTACTGATAACTTTGATAATAAACTCTTCAGAAAATGCATTAATGATTATTACTAATCTTTTATTAAACTAGAGATTATCCTTAGCCCATATACAAACTTTTAACATGTTTTAGAGATTAATATATGTTTTTTAATTAAATATGGAACAACTCAACTTAATCTCTCATTTCCCATGTGCAACAACTTTTTAAAATATAATTTAAACTGCTATACTCTCATACATTTTTGAAATATGTGAGTAAAGTTATCTGAAAAAAAAAAGACAATGCATTTCTCACTGACACAGCAATCTTCAGTCAACCAAATCACAATCTCTTATACATGACTTTATCATTTGATTAGTATTTATCAATACCAAATTAATACACTGTGATTTACAAGTGTCAAACTTTCTGCTCTCACAACATTGATATTGATCACTTCTGATAAATACTTTAGTGATTATTAATTATTTATTAAACTAAAGATTATTCCTAGAACAGTTTTAAACTTTAATACTCAGTTAAGGATTAATATACGGAGATAGTTATGTCTCATTGTATGCAATAACTTACATAGTAGTGTGTATGCTTATATATATATTATAATGGTCTGAAAGAAAGGAGTCTTATCATATCTGCTGACAGAGCGCCACTACGCTACTTAGAACCTAGAAAATTTATATAATAGGCAGATACGTAAGTTAAAAAAATTTTTTTTTATATATATTTTATTCCGACTGTTAGCCCATTGTCACTAGCTCAGGGAGATGCAGAGATTTATATAATATTAATTCTATTTAATAATATGTCATTTAAAAAATAAATAAAAAAAGCCACTGCCAATATTTAACACACAAACATTTTTTACACACATATAAATTTTGAATAATTTTAGAATCACTTTTACTTTAAAATTTTCCTTTTATAAAACATCAGAACTTTACTTTAAAATTTAACTCACATTTTAACTTTGTTTTTAGAATATAATTTACATTTAAACTTTTATTTTCTAAGTTTGCACAGATGAATTTAATATTTTCTTAAGTGTCGAGTATGAATAGACTACATAGATTGCATTTGGTAAAGAAAATATTCTATCCCTGATTTTATCTTAGGCCAAAGATTCGCAGCCAAACCAACATCAATCCATCTGATATATTGATGCATTCAATGCAGTATGAATATGACAGCACAAAATACCATACTGTCAAGAATGTACATCTGAACAGCATGGTTAGAAGACATTGACTCTCACCCAGACAGGAATGCTACATCTGTCTGGTAAGAAGAACAATAAAAAAAAACTCCACAGGAAGGACTACGGTCCTTTTTGCTGACTTACGATCCCATTCCATAGGCAAAAGGGGATGTGTAACATATGATACGATCCTGCAAGTAGCGAATCTCATACTACATCTACTAATTACACCAATATATCCAATCCATTGACCCAATTTAACTACAAAACAAATAATCTAAGATTACCTTCCCTTAAACTAACATATATAATTTTATAAATCTATGCAGACATTCACGCCTGACTTAAATTTAGCATTTATTACAAGTTGTTTTAATAAAAAAAAAAATCATAACAAAAACTTAAAAGAATGAAAAATAAATTAATGGAAATGATTTAACAAAATAATACATTCCATAAAAATAATTATTGAATAATCTAGTTTGGTCAGATAGAAAATACTATTGCTATCATTTAAATACTGGGAAAATTTTATATTTAATGTTCATGAATTATCTAAAGTTCTTACGGTTTTAAAAGGTCCATATTTTGTAGTTGTTTGTAATTTTGAACGTGAATTCCCACGCCATCCTGAAAATATTGGTATCCAGTTAACCATTGGTCCTTTATGGTAGCTGGTATTTTATTGCTGGGCCCAGATGTCCTATAGTCCGCAATATGAGGAAAACGATGTTTCATTTTTTTATAACAACTGAAGGAATTGAAAATGCATCTTTCAATCCCTTCACCTCCAACTCTCTGACTTAACATATCTCTGTCTTCTCTTAATTAATTTTTTTATTTCTAAACTTTTTCTTTTATTGCAAACTTTTGGATGCAGTGGACATTACGTCATGACGATGATGATCTTTTCATTCTGGTCCATTGCCTGAGGGATTTCTTTTATTGGCTATTAATTTCTATTGTTTTTTCTCCTATCTGTCCTTTGCTTATACATTTTGAAATGCCCAAGGGCTAGTTTACTTTTACTAATTAATATAATCATTTCCATTTTATACAATACAATTAATTAAATTATTTTACAAAACTTAGATATATTTTTATCTCTAAATCTTTTTAAGTTTTTGCTTTTAAAATACTTTTTCTCTTTTTAATAAAGTTTTATTTTAATAATTTTTCATCTGTGCGATTTTATATATTAGAGTTTAGATGATTTTTAATTTTCAATTTTTAATTCTTAAAAAAGTTTTTGTATGCGAACTTTTCAATGTCTAATTTTTAAAATAAATAATGTAACGGCATATGTGCCCACTACATATCAGTAAACTTGCTTAAAAAAAATAAACAAAAAAATAAATATTTTACTTAGGGTTAGTAATTATGGTACACGATTAATGAAGACATTTACAAAAACATTCGTTAGTAATTTTTACAAAAAGACTATATACAAAAAAAATGTTTACTATCATTTTCCTATGAACCATCTATGTTTATGTCTCCTCCCCCCAAGAATTCTATTTTCTCTATATTTCCTTTCTAACAAACGGCATGACAAGCAAATTATTTATTTAAGGAGGTTGATTTGAAGTAAATATGTTTTAAGGGATAATGGGTTTATACGTGTATATTTGCGGCACAATTATATATACCACCAACTTATTTATGACTGATTGAAATGCTTACATAGTGTTACACTGAAGTAAAATCCCAAAAAGTACTCATCTTAAGGTACCACATTTACGATCATAAACTTACGTGGCTGTGCGCGCCTATACACATTAAAGCATAATATATATTAACAAAAAAACATTAATTGCAACCTTTTGAATTTCTTTTTAACAAAATACAATTTAAAATTATTAATACTTTCTTGTGTTTAATATATGTGCTATTTTTTTCTGGCAGTGCTTTTATAAGATTTAAAGTATACGGTTTTATGTAAATAGATAAAAAATATTTCATTTTGAAAAAAAATTTACTCAAGGTCCTCGTGGTTTATTAAACATTGGCTCACATTGGGAGTCCAATTATAACGGTCCAAAAGAAAGGAGTCTTATCGTATCTGCTGACAGAGCGCCACTAGGCTACTTAGAACCTAGAAAATTTATATAGTAGGCAGATATGTAAGTAAAGAAAAATTTTTTTATATATATTTTATTCCGACTGTTAGCCCATTGTGACTAGCTCAGGGAGATGCAGAGATTTATAAAATATTAATTTTATTTAATAATATGTCATTTAAAAAATAAATAAAAAAAGCCACTGCCAGTATTTAACACACAAATATTTATTTACGCACATATAAATTTTGAATCATTTTAGAATCACTTTTACTTTAAAATTTTCCTTTTATAAAACATCAGAACTTTACTTTAAAATTTAACTCACATTTTAACTTTGTTTTTAGAATTTAATTTACGTTTAAACTTTTATTTTCTAAGTTTGCACAGATGAATTTAATATTTTATTAAGTGTCAAGTATGAATAGACTACATAGATTGCATTTGGTAAAAAAAATATTCTATCCCTGATTTAACCTTAGAAAAAAGGTTCGCAGCCAAACCAACATCAATCCATCTGATATATCGATGCGTTCAATGCAGTATGAATACAACAGCACAAAATACCATACTGTCAGGAATGTACATCTGAACAGCATGGTTAGAAGACATTGACTCTCATCCAGACAGGAATGCTACATCTGTCTGGTAAGAAGAACAATAAAAAAAAACTCCATAGGAAGGGACTGCGGTCCTTTTTGCCGACTTATGATCCAATTCCATAGGCAAAGGGGGTGTGCAGCATGTGATACGATCCCACAATTAGAAAATCTCATACTACATCTACTAATTACACCAATATATCCAATCCATTGACCCAATTTAACTACGAAACAAATAACCTAAGATTACCCTCCCTTAAACTAACATATATAATTTTACAAATCTATGCAGACATTCACGCCCGACTTAAATTTAGCATTTATTACAAGTTGTTTTAATAAAAAAAAAAAATCATAACAGAAACTTAAAAGAACAGAAAATAAATTAATGGAAATGATTTAACAAAATAATACATTCCATAAAAATAATTATTAAATAATTTAGTTTGGTCAGATAGGCAATAATATTGCTATCATTTAAATACTGGGAAAGTTTTATATTTAATGTTCATGAATTATCTAAAGTTCTTATGGTTTTAAAAGGTCCATATTTTGTAGTTGTTTGTAATTTTGAAATTGAATTCCCATGCTATCCTGAAAATATTGGTATTCAGTTAACCATTGGTCCTTTATGGTAGCTGGTATTTTATTGCTGGGCCCAGATGTCCTATAGTCCGCAATATGGGGAAAACGATGTTTTATTTTTTTATAACAACTGAAGGAATTGAAAGTGCATCTTTCAATCCTTTCACCTCCAACTCTCCGACTTAACACATCTCTGTCTTCTCTTAATTAATTTTTTTTATTTCCAAACTTTTCCTTTTATTGCAAACTTTTGGATCCAGTGGACATTACATCATGATGATGATGATCTTTTTATTCTGGTCCATTTCCTGGGGGATTTTTTTTATTGGTGCTATTGTTTTTTCCCTATCTAACCTTTGCTTATACATTTTGAAATGCCCAAGAGCTAGTTTACTTTTACTAATTAATATAATCATTTCCATTTTATACAATAGAATTATCAACCGTTTATTTTATTTTGCACAGCTATGATTATGAAGCCATAGAGCTTTGAAAGCACTAAGCTTTAAATAAATTTAATAACATATAACTTCTTTAATGAGCGTCATACGCACACAAGTATTGATACAATAGAATTAATTAAATTATTTTACAAAACTTAGATATATTTTTATCTCTAAATCTTTTTAAGTTTTTGCTTTTAAAATACTTTTTCTCTTTTTAATAAAGTTTTATTTTAATAATTTTTCATCTGTGCGATTTTATATATTAAAGTTTAGATGATTTTTAATTTTCAATTTTTAATTCTTAAAAAAGAAGTTTTTATATGTGAACTTTTCAATGTCTCATTTTTAAAATAAATAATGTAACGGCATATGTGCCCATTACAGTATATATATATAAAGTTGAAAGGAAAAGGAAGAATAAACAAACAATTTTCTATAGGTATTTTCTATATTACACTGGAATAACATTAAGAATTAAATAATAATTTTGAATTTAAAAAAATTATAAATTGAACATTAAAAAAGGTCTATTCAATGTTTTTACTCTGATTTTGGGAATAAGCATGTTTTTATGTTACAATAGATATACTGATAATTATAAAATTCCACTATTTATTTTAATAAGATTAAGAAATTTTTTAAAATTAAAGCTTGTATAACATATTTTGATAAAAATCCTACAAAGATGTTGAAATTATTAAAAAATACGTTCAGATAATAATTTGGCGTTTAATTAAGGTGGTTTAAAAAAGTCATTATTATTTTTTAAAAATCAAGATAAAGAAAACCTACTTTTAGTTACTATGTTTTTTTTAAATTCCATGATACAATATAAAAAGGTGGTTTTGAATCATTCATGATACTCCCAAGTTTTAGAGCATTATTATTATGAAGTTATAACTGAAGGCAAGAAGTAGAACTGTTGCTAATGCCACAATGATAGAGTTTGAATTCACATGGAATTAAGTGGCTACTTTTTCATAGCCCATATTGTGTATCATATGGCATGCTTAAAGTCTATCAAATTATAGACTGAATGTCAACAGTTACCCAATTTATACCATTCTGAAGATATCAAAAAGCCAGTCTACTTTTTAGAATAGACCAGTTTACCAAGTGAGCCCAGTACTAATCAGCTTGCTGAAGAATTATTGTGATATGATTTTATACATATGCTGATTAATCCAATATGAAAGGAAGCACAAACTAAATTATTATAGCCATATATAAGATAGTATGCTTACAGGAGATATACTTCACAAACACATTAGTTGGTGATTACAATATTTATTGAAAATGATGATTATTATAAATACTTGACCGTAGTTAAACCTTAAAATTACAAGATTTAAAAGTAAATAATTTTTGTCTAAATTATTCAACTAAAACTAGAATAACATAAAAGAAAAAATAAATGACATTTTCATTTTTATTTTATTAAAAAAATCTTAAAATCTTTTTTTAATTTTGAAAATAAAGAAACAAACGCCTGAACTTTAAAAGAACTTTTCAAAATGGATTTATCTATTTTTTGTTAAAAAAGAACTTTTTTTTTACTTACCATTAGAAATACTGTAATGGGTTAATTAATAACTTTGATTTGTAGGGGGATACTAATAATACACCCATACATGTGTATTTTATGTATATTTTCAACATGGAATTAATTATGTCTTGTGAAAATATAATATTATTTAATAAGTATTATTTTTGACAAATGAAAGATCCTAGGATATAAACATTAGTGCATACACACATTTCCATGTGTACACATATGTTAAAATTAATCATTTATGCATTATTAAAATGAATTGAGTCTTTATGGCAATTCTAATATGTTGCAACACATCAGTGTGCATAGACACATCTCATGTAGACACATATATTAAAATCAGTCATCAAATATATATATGATAAAATTAATTATGTATTATAAAAATGAATTTTTATTATTGGTTTATGACAATTCAAAGAGTTAATTTCAAATTATTATCCAGCACATCTGTGTGCTTATATATGTAAGTGTGTTTGTGTAAACATCTAGAAATATATGTAAATTACAATGTTATAGCATATTTTTTGTATTATGCTAATCAAAATCAGAATGCTAAATCTATAGTGTACTTAATAGTTCTTAATTTTGTTGTTATTAATACATTTATATTTTATTAAGTTATTCCAGCAAATTTATTTAATCCTAGACTAGGTTTAAAACATTATATGTTAGTATAATCTCTTGTTCATAATAACAGTTATAGAACTCTTGCTCCCTAATCTGGATTTGTGCATAATGATCAGTTATATGGATTGTGTTTAGTGTTATGGACATCCAGATGATAATGATGAACCTGGTTGACACAAAAGGATATCCTTTAAAGGTCATGCACTACATTTTATTTACTTTTTATTATTAAAAATTATTTATAGTTGGTCAGTACATTAATGGTATTAAATGACCAGGACATTGATGATCAGCATGTTTCTGTATCCCAGCATCATTTTTTTAATTGTTGTATTCTAAGTGATTAGCACTTAAGTTTGTGCATCCAAATTATTGTTTATATAATCTGCCTCAAGTTTGACAAGAGCTAAATAATTAACATTCTCTGTAGTGAATTACTTTAAAATCTAATCACAAGGTTGACTGATTTTTAATTTTTGATTATTCATGATAATAAATGATTATTTTTCTCTGTAATGCTGGTGAAATTATAGTCAGTCTTTGTCTTTGCTGATCTCTTATGCTCATATTCATTTATCCTTTTATATTGAAGTGATCAGTGTGTATGCACAGACAGAGCTTCATGATAGTTGTTTAAAAATAAGATATATATACATAGATTTTATAGATCAAATATCTAATTTTCATTTTTTTGTTAGAAAATAATATACAGATGCATGTGTGTGAGTTATTGAATGAGAGGGCATATATATTATACCGAGACAAAGTCGGTACATGTAAATACGCACACACACAACTCAGTTACAGTTTTTTACATTCTGTGTTTTGTTTTGCTTATGCTTATAGTTTTTTTAAATTCCTCCGGAAGCTACAACTAGAACTTTCTTTTTTTTTGCTATCCGGTTTATCCAATATTAGAGCGTCGATCGTCATGATGGGCTAAGAAACCCCTCAGTGATTGATCAACACTCCGCTGCCAGAACATCTCCACAGCTATGAATGATCAACAACAGTGCCATCCAAACATCGTACTCCAATCAGTCCAAGGACGTTGTTCCGTTTAACATACAAGAATCGTCCAAACATACTACGCTGAACTTATATATAAAATGAATAACCATTTATTATGGAAACAGTATCCAACAGGTTCGAACCCTCATCAAATTAGAAGCAGCAGAAGACTACGCAAAATCCTAGGTAAACACTTTATTTCTTTTACGCTCCCATTCATTCTTTACGTAGACTTTAAAAGGCAATCTCATAATTAATTTAATCTCAACCTTCATAAATAAGAAAATATCAGATGCTACATAGTTCCCCATATTTAAATCTTAGGACTTTTCCTGTTACGAACTTTGATCATAATTATTATTTTCTTTCGCAAATAAATTATAACACACTTAATTTCAAATGTAAAAGAAGGAAACATATTTTATCATCCATGTTTATTATGCATAATATGTTCTTTTCTGTGCGAGTGCGAGAATGCATGTATGTGCGTGCAAATAAAGCAATTAATTAATGTTTCATTTTTTTTATATTCAATAAATTCTTTTTTATTTAAACAAGTCGAGCATTCCTCAAATCATTCTCTATAATTAAAATATGTTTTTTAAGTATTATAATCAGCATTTATTCATGCGATTAATTATTTTTTACTTTTAAATTTGTCTTTCTTATTTTTTTTGTTTTGTTTATTTCTTTAAATTTCATCGTGCCGTAAGTCACGATGTTTATTTACTATGTAGTTAAGATAGGTTTAAGAGTTGGGAGGGCCTATTATTAATAAGTATAAGTAAATGTCAATAAAGCTAGTATGAATAATTCTATTGGACTGTATGATAACGGGGGGATGATATTATAAGCTTCTAATTTTTATATAAGGATGCATAAATCAAACATTCGTATTAGTTGCAAATAACCAATGACCCGGTCCAATATTTGGACCGATCTGTAAATCAACCAAGCTTCTTCTCCATTGGTTATTATTGTGTCTTTTGCCAGAATGATATGCTTGAAACAATTTCATCGCGACCCTGAGTGACCCTTATTGGTCCATGCTGGGAGTTTGAGCTTATGGGTGGGGATTAGACTTCAAAATCGTTTTGATATGACGTAAGGTGATGCGAGAAATTAAATTGTAATGTGATGTGATGTGATGTATTATGGCTTCTCCTTAAACGAAGTCAAGAATATCTCAGCAATTAAGCCCAGATAAACCTGTTAGCCACTTTCTTTTACATTCCCCACTCTAAATTTACCCATAATCTGCTCTATCCCATTTCCACAACATAATTTTTGTCAACTCTATAACCTTTATATCTAAATCCCCCTTATCTTTTCCCAAACCTAGCATAAAAACCAATAATTCACTTTCTGTATAATCACTCTTCATATTTATTTTTCCACAACTTCATTATATGTACCCTTTCTGTTTTCAAACATTTACATTCAATTAACAAATGCCTAATATTTTCAATTCCTTCCTTACATAATTTACAAAATAAATCACCCATATTTTTCCATTTACATGTATATTCTTTTGTAGCTAAAGATCCCGTTCGAGCCTTAAACAATAAACTACTTTCCTTACTATTATCATATATTACTACTTTCCTTACTATTATCATATATTAACTCACACCTAATATTCTGTTTAGTTCAGACGTGTGCTCTTCCTTTTTACTCTCCATACTATTTCTCCATCTCTCTAACTCCCTAGTCTTTATTAATAAATTTATTCTTTTATCCCATTCCTTACTACTATAACACTCAATAATCCTCTTAACACAATCATCCCATCTTTTGTACAAATATACTGATATAAATTCTTTATCCAAATCTTTTGCATAGCGCATTACCTTTCTCACCCATTTTGTTACCTGTCCTTTACTCATAACCCAATTAAATACTATTTTAGCTATTCTTTTATTATCCATAAACTGCAATCTACCAAACATTTTCATTTTACTTTTTGCATCTCTCATATGAAAACTTGACCATCCCATTTCTCCTTGAATTGCCTCCCTTGCTGTCCACACTTCTGCATCCAATGCATGTCTTCGTACTTCCCTTTGAGCTTTTTCTAAATAATCTAATATCTTTTTACTAACATATAATGCATCATTACCATATGTTAACCCTGCTACTGCAACTCCTTTCCATATAATTCTAGCTACATCATATTTATTATATGAAAATACTGTTAATTTCTTTATCAATCCCTTTCTTTTCTTTGCTTCATTTATCAATTTTTTCTCCCATTCATCCAAATAATTTTTCTGATTACTTAAAATAATTCCCAAATAACTATATCTATTCACCACACTTAACTTAATATCTCCCAATAAAAATTCTACATTTTCTCTTTCCTCAGTATTAACCATCATTATATTTGATTTTTCTTCACTAAATTTAATCCCCATCTCTTTACCCACCCTTGCACGTCCTCAACATAACTTCCATATCTTCTCTTTTTTCTGCACACAAAAATATATCATCTGCAAAAAAGACCTGACAAAATATATACTCCCTTACTACCTATTAACGGTATCTCTATCCCTCTTCCTAATCTTTCTATTGCTCTTTCCATTTCACTCAAATACAACACAAACAAAATAGGTGACATAGGGCATCTTGCCTTAGTCCCACACCATTTTTAACTTTAATTGATTCTATATTCTCTAATTGATATATATAATAATTATTTTCATATAATTTCTTAATAATATCTATTAAAGCTTCATCCATTCCCAAATTTGCTAAACTTATCCATAATCTATTTCTATTTACTCTATCATATGCCTTCTCTATATCTATAAAACTCATATATAACTGTTTATCTGATTTTCGGACTAGTATCCATAAGTTGTGTAACTACAAATAAACTATCTCCTATACGCCTATCTAATCTAAAACCTCCTTGCATTTCACCCACTACATTATTCCCTTCCATCCATTTTACAACTTTACTAGCCACCATATATGAGAAAACTTTATATAAAACTGATGTTACCACTATTGGTCTATAATTATTCAACTTTCTATGATCCTTACCCTTTCCTTTAAATAATAACCTTACTCTTGTATTACTCCAACTACTTGGGAAAACTCTATTCTGTGCCATTTTATTAAAACAGGATAGTAACTTTACTTTTGCCCTATATCCTAAATTCATTACCATCTCTGCTGCCCATCCATCTAAACCTTTTGCCTTCCCACTTTTCAATTTCTTCTCTACCTCATTTAGTTCATTTTCTGAAAAACTAATATTCCCATTATTATATTCTTTCATATTTTCTAATATTCTATCATTCACATCTAACTTTCTATATTCATTACATAACTATTTAAGATTCTCTCTAAATCTTCTCTAGAACTACACTCAGTTCCCTCATCATCTAGTAATACTAACTCTCTCTCCCCTACATTTCTCCTTTTAATATAATTCCAAAATTTTTTACTTCCATCTCTTCCACTTTTATTAATATCCTCCAACAATTTACTATTCAATTTTATTCTCTCTCTATAAATATCTATTTTAGCCAACTTCTTCTTTTCTAAGTACTTTTCCCATTTAGCATTAATATCTTTTTCACTTTCCTTATTCTTAATAGCACACTTATATTCTCTACATGCTTCTTTCCTTTCTTTTACACTTTTACTAATTTTAATTTTTTATTACTTTTATTCTTTTCAATATTCTCACCTAAAACCCTATTTGCAACTTTTTCTACTTCCTTACCCAATCCTTATACTCATCCCCAACCCACTCTTCCATTATTTCTTCAACTTGTATTTTATACTCTTCCAACTTATTCTTATCATTTACTCTCCATCCACATCTTTTACTATTATTTCTACTTTTATTTCTATTCTCCATCACATTACTAACCATTTCAATTACAATGAAATTATGATCACTAGTGCATACTTTTTCTTCATTATCAAATACCTTAATTTTCTGTATTTTATTTATTCCCTCTTTCTCTACCAATACATAATCTATTGTGTGAAATATATTATTTCTGGACCATGTGTATTGTCCCTCATAAATTAAATCATCATATCTGGCGCCCCCTTGTGTTGATAATGAACAATTATCGGTATAGGAAAATAAATAAAGCTTTACGCTATATCATGTTTGTTTTGGAGCTCTCAATCCCTATATGAACGGTTGAATAAGGCGACCGGTCACAAATGGCGCCCAACATGGGGCTCTCCTCTGTCTCCTCCCACGCAGTATCGTTATTGCTGTCCATTTCTTCCTTTTATCTATTTATATTTAGAATGTTACAATTTTTTGTTGTTGCCTAAAGGAACATGATTATTTTATTTTTTATTTATGATAAGAAGTGATTAATCGACGTCCGCGCCTCCATCTCCCGCTATGTTCTCCTTTGCTTTATTCATTGTCCATCCATAATTTTTCTTTTTCCCTTTTTTTCTCTTTTTTATTCGTCCAAACTTTCGTTTACATGGAAAAGTTTTGCGTCTTTTACGAGGTTCGGCTGCTTTTGGCTAATGTCTTGATTTGCTTCTCTCCAAAACATTATTTGTATTAGCCTCACATTTGGAAGCATTTGGTGGAAATCGATACAACAAAAACCAAAGACATTTAGGCAGTATGAAGAAATGATAAAGGAGAGCTATTGGGGGAAAGCAAGACAAATAAGAGCCTTATGTGAAATAGAAAATGAGGAATGGAAAACAGGAGAAACGATGGAAGATTTTTTTCGTAGGAGAATGGCACAGCTAAGACAAATAAACTTAGGCACACCATCTGAGGAATGGTTGATCAGAATAGCACGAAGAGGATTACCCGCATGGGAAAAACGATTTTTGACAGGGATAGATAACATGGACAAGGTAATAAGGAGGTTAGAAGAGATAAAGGATGAAAATGAGGAAGAGGGAGAAAGTCAAATAGCCAATATAGGAAAGATCATAAAGGAAGAGGGAAGAAGTAGAAATGGACCTCAATGCCCTAAAATAGAGGTTAAAATAGGGGAAATGAAGACCCATGCACTACTCGACTCAGGGAGTCAAGTATCAGTTTTGTCACAAGAAACATTCAGCAAGCTTACCCAAGAAGAACCAAACCTCAAAACACTACCGCTTAAGATAATGCGCATAACCTTGGCAAATGGGAAAAGGGCCCAGGCGGAAGCAGTACAGGCATGGGTAGACATAAAAATAGCAGGAAACCAACATAACCAAATCATGCTGGTAATGCAGGGATTAATACACGATGTTATATTGCGATCCGATTTTATGGGAAAATACAAATGTAGCATCGACTACGAAACAGAACAAGCCCGGATCTCAGGAAGGATGGTACCTTTTATAGAACAAGGTCAAACAAAAAACATGGAACAGGCCGTACATAGTATGGAGTTAGAAAAGAAAATGGTAATGGGGAAGATCGGAACAAAGCAAGAGGGAGAAGATATGGAATTGGGAAATGTCCTTGAGGAATACAAGGACGTATTCTCCGACATACCTGGAGTCATCAGTGGTTACGAACACAGGATAAAACTCTTTCAGGATCAACCATATCAGTCTAGATCATACCCGATCCCCTTTCAATACCAGCCAGAGATAGGCAAACAGATAAATAACATGCTGGAATGGGGAGTAATCTCAAAATGCTCCTCACCATATAACAACCCAATCGTCATAGCAAAGAAAAAAAAGGATGGTTCGGTACGATCGTGTCTGGACGCGAGGCTCCTCAACAAAATCACAATCGCGGACACAAATGCACCGCCCCCCATGAGCGAATTAATAAATCGGTTCAACGGGAAAGGTGTTTTTTCTACCTTAGACATGACCAGCAGCTACTGGCAGATCAGCCTACACCCAGATGACTGCCAGTACACTGCATTCCGATATAATGGCATCACATATCAGTTCAACCGGATACCATTTGGTCTGAAAAATAGCGGAGCAGGCTTAATACAATGCCTTGATAGAGTGCTGTCAGAGGAGGTGAAGGGTTTCAGCACTATGTATGTTGATGACATCATCATCACATCTAAGGATAATAAAGAGCATATTAAATGCCTTCACAAATTATTTCAAGAATGTTGAGAGAAAGGAATCAAAATAAACCTGGGAAAAAGCAGGCTCATGACACCCGAGGTGAAGTTTTTAGGGCATATTATCAGTAAAGAGAGGGTATCACCTAATCCTGAAAAAATACAAGCCATACAAGAATTCCCAGAGCCCAAAAGGAAGCGTGACATCAAGGCTTTCCTCGGACTGTGTAACTTCTTTAAACAATACTATCCAAATTTTTCAGAAGGGATAGAACCACTACTCAGACTTCTGAGGAAAGAAACACCATGGGCATGGAAAGGAGAACAGGAGGCTAGCTTCCGCCGAATAAAGGAAGGGTTCTTAAAACACGTAGTGTTGGCACACCCAGACTTTGGACGTACATTTTATGTACAAACGGACAGCAGTGGGATAGGAATGGAAGCAATGATGTTTCAAAAGGATAGCAAGGGACAGAGCAAGGCCATCGCCTTCATAAGTAGACTTTTTACGAAGGCCGAGCAGAACTACACGGTCACAGAGAGAGAGGCCTTGGCCATTGTATGGGCTTTCAAGAAATTGAGGCAATACCTGGTAGGATCAAGAGTGGTGGTCGTGACCGACCACCGAAGCTTAGAGTTTCTGAACAGGAGTTTTCTGACAAACAGCCGCCTAATAAGGTGGAGCCTCACCCTTCAGGAATTTGATTATACGGTAGAATACTGTAAGGGGAGGGACAATATAATAGCAGATACCCTTAGCCGATATCCCATGGGACGAGGCCTTGAGGAAAACGGGGAGTTATACATAGCGATGACACGAGCCCAAAGCAGGGAGCATTATAGCCTTCAGAAAATTAAGGAAGCACAACAGGAAGATAGAGAGTGTAGGCAGGTCATGGATTTTGACAGGTACCACGTGATACCAAATAGTCAAGGAAATACATTATGGGCCCATCGAAAGAAATGCATTGTCAGAAACGGACTTCTTCAACGACAGACAAGAAATGGGCAGAATTATCGGGTGATAGTACCGAGAGCAATACGACGGAATATTATAGCCCAGGCACATGATGAAAGAGGACATTTTGGGGGCAACAAGACCGCCGGATGGATTGAGCAATGGTTCTACTGGCCAAATCTCCACCGGGATGTGACCCAAGAAATAAAGAAATGTATGACATGCGCCAGAACAAAGCCAATGAATAGATCGAATGAGGGAATATCGACACCCATCCTCGTGTATGAGCCAAATGACACAATAGCTATTGATTTCTACGGGCCACTACCAATGTCAAATGGAAGGAGGTACCTGCTGGTGGCATATGACTTGTACTCTAAATTGGTATCAGCTTTTCCGATCAGTCAAGCAAATGCAAAGCAGGCGATTCGAGTTCTGGAAAATCGACAATTTAGGGAGGTGGGAAAACCAAAAAGAATTTTGTCTGATAATGGAACTCCATTCGTATCCAAAGAATGGGCACAGTGGACAAAAAAAATAATATTAAGCATGCCCTCACATCTATTCGAAATCCTCAAGCCAATCCATGCGAGCGAGTGATGCGGGAACTGGGACGACTTTTCAGAATATACGTGCATGGAAACCATAAGGCGTGGGTAAAGGAAACACCACGGGTTGTGAGCATGATAAACGAAACCCGGAATGAGTCAACTGGTTTCGAACCTGACTGCCTTCACTTTGGGAGAAGAAGACCATACCCATATGCCCAAGGACCCTGGCCCCAAAAAGAGAAAATAAATCGGACAAGGGATGCCCAAGAAGCTAAACGGCAACTGCAGAAAATGAGCCAAGTTCGGAGGAAAAGACAGGGAGTCGTGGTAGGAATATTCAAGGAAGGAGACAGAGTCATGGTACGGACAAACCCGGTCAGTCGGCCAGAACAGGCCATTTATAAAAAATTTCAACCCTTATATGAGGGACCTTATGTCATAGGACGCGCATACGGGAACAATGCCTTCATATTGTATGAAGGGACCCGAAGGATTGGGACATATAATGCCCGGGCCTTGAAATTAGTAAATGAAGTTCAAACCCCTCACCATATGGAGGAGGAGCGGGGTAAAGAAAAAGAGAAAGGGAAACAAAATAAATAGTTTTATTGTGAAAAAATTAAAATGCCAAGCCTCGCATTTTAATTTTTGGACGGATCGCGGGGATATATACCGAGACAAAGTCGGTACATGTATATACGCACACACACAACTCGGTTACAGTTTTTTACATTCTGTGTTTTGTTTTGCTTATGCTTATAGTTTTTTTAAATTCCTCCGGAAGCTACAACTAGAACTTTCTTTTTTTTTGCTATCCGGTTTATCCAATATGACCAATGTGAAATTAACCTTTAGAGCGTCGATCGTCATGATGGGCTAAGAAACCCCTCAGTGATTGATCAACGCCCCGCCGCCAGAACATCTCCACAGCTATGAATGATCAACAACAGTGCCGTCCAAACATCGTACTCCAATCAGTCCAAGGACGTTGTTCCGTTTAACATACAAGAATCGTCCAAACATACTACGCTGAACTTATATATAAAATGAATAACCATTTATTATGGAAACAGTATCCAACAGGTTCGAACCCTCATCAAATTAGAAGCAGCAGAAGACTATGCAAAATCCTAGGTGAACACTTTATTTCTTTTACGCTCCCATTCATTCTTTACGTAGACTTTAAAAGGCAATCTCATAATTAATTTAATCTCAACCTTCGTAAATAAAAAAATATCAGATGCTACATAGTTCCCCATATTTAAATCTTAGGACTTTTCCTGTTACGAACTTTGATCATAATTATTATTTTCTTTCGCAAATAAATTATAACACACTTAATTTCAAATGTAAAAGAAGGAAACATATTTTATCATCCATGTTTATTATGCATAATATGTTCTTTTCTGTGCGAGTGCGAGAATGCGTGTATGTGCGTGCAAATAAAGCAATTAATTAATGTTTCATTTTTTTTATATTCAATAAATTCTTTTTTTATTTAAACAAGTCGAGCATTCCTCAAATCATTCTCTATAATTAAAATATGTTTTTTTAAGTATTATAATCAGCATTTATTCATGCGATTAATTATTTTTTACTTTTAAATTTGTCTTTCTTATTTTTTTTGTTTTGTTTATTTCTTTAAATTTCATCGTGCCGTAAGTCACGATGTTTATTTACTATGTAGTTAAGATAGGTTTAAGAGTTGGGAGGGCCTATTATTAATAAGTATAAGTAAATGTCAATAAAGCTAGTATGAATAATTCTATTGGACTGTATGATAACGGGGGGATGATATTATAAGCTTCTAATTTTTATATAAGTATGCATAAATCAAACATTCGTATTAGTTGCAAATAACCAATGACCTGGTCCAATATTTGGACCGATCTGTAAATCAACCAAGCTTCTTCTCCATTGGTTATTATTGTGTCTTTTGCCAGAATGATATGCTTGAAACAATTTCATCGCGACCCTGAGTGACCCTTATTGGTCCATGCTGGGAGTTTGAGCTTATGGGTGGGGATTAGACTTCAAAATCGTTTTGATATGACGTAAGGTGATGCGAGAAATTAAATTGTAAATTAAATCATCGTATCTGGCGCCCCCTTGTGTTGATAATGAACAATTATCGGTATAGGAAAATAAATAAAGCTTTACGCTATATCATGTTTGTTTCGGAGCTCTCAATCCCTATATGAACGGTTGAATAAGGCGACCGGTCACAATATATATATATCTTATTTTATTGAAATACATTTTTTTAGTTACATATTTGGAAAAGAAAATATATATTTTCTTTTGTCTTATATGTAAACAAGACATTTATTTTATCTAGTGCAATGTTTTTATAAACTGTAATACTAATAAGCTAATGCACATATGCTTTGTAGATGCAAAGAAAAATGGAAAATATAAGTTGACTCATTCTTTCTTTGGAAATAACATGTTTATGAGTCTATTTTTTAAAACATTCATATAGTAGCATGGAAATGCTAATTATTTCTCATCTTTAAAGGCAGTCAAAGTTTTCATACCTTAATTTAATTTTAATAGGATTTTGCTAACTAGTTTAAATTAAAAATCAGTCAACCAGTCTATTTTCATTTCTGAAAAAAGTTAGAGTCTGAAGTCAATTATTATAGCTTTGTTAATAAAGAAATGACAAAACAAAGACTATACAGAATTTTTGGTTGTGCTGAGTAATGTTTTGTTTAAAGTTACAGGCTTATAAATACTGGGCTATTTTTCTAGCCAGGGTAGTAAAAATCGAAGAAAGTCAGAGTGAAAGTAAAAAGTCAAAAGAAGAGTAAAAAAAAGTTTTTTAAGAGTCAAAAGAAGAGTAAAAAAAGTGTTAAGAGTCAAAGTGAAAGTGAAAGACTCTCTCTAATAGACATTGAATGTAAGCTGATATCAGATAATCACCATGACCTCTGAGTAGACACTTTTATCCTTCCCCTCAGGGGAAATCTCCAGAAAGTGCATCTATGGAGGGAAAGAAATCTAATTGATTCTATGCTGCTGCTGAGAAAATGGAGAACCAACTTCAAATCCAGCCTGTCCTAGTCCAGTGAAACCAAAGGTCGGTCCTGAAACAAGTGTGAACCAGTAAGAAGATAGTTGCCTCATCAAAGTGACATTATACAGCAAGTATGAAGTTTCAATCTTTAAAGAAAAAAAATATTAAAAATGCCTTCTATAAAAGCTCTAGAATATTTAATTTCCTCAGATTTATAACTGCTCAGTAAAAGACTATATCTTAAAAAAAGGGCTGTGTTTCAAAATACAGTGATGTATATATGAGTGTTTTAATATTTTTTGTTATTATTTTTTTTAGCAAGTCAATCTATGTTGTAACTATATTTCTACTTATTAATAGTAAAAAAAAAAATTTAATGTCTAATTTTAAATGGAACAAAAATGCTATAAAGTTTATAAATACAGCTTTTATTAATCATTTTGAGATATGCCAAGTATGTTTTTTTCATTAGTTATAAAAATCTATACTTTATTGATTAATTTTATTTATGCCAACCCAGCCAAGTATGGGATAAATGATATTTTTACTATTAAACCAATTTATGCATAAATTTGTTTATCTCAAATCTTAAATGGGAGAAGTGTAACTATTTTAGAATTGTAAAGTAACAAACAGTCAAACTTGAATTTCTTAAATCATTTGTCCAATTCTTGCTAGGAAAAATGTCATTTATTTTTTTAAAAAGAGAGAGAAAATCAAATATCCGAATTAAAATTTTCTATCTACTCATATATACCTTGTTAATAAAAATTAAGAATATAAATGATTGTTAAAATCATTATCTATTTAATTTTAATTTGATTAAGATTCTTTATGACATTTAAATGAAATAATATATATATATGTTTATTTATATGTTAAAAAATAGTAATAATCATGCTTCTTTTTCTTAAATATAAAATGGGCAATATTACTTATTAGAAAAGTATGTGTTCATCTCACTATATATATATATATATTTAGTGATGCATACATTTAGGGGAAAAGTATTATCTCAGCAGTAGTATTTGTTTTGACTCCTTAGCAATTTATGATGATAATTTTGTAGTTGAGAATTATATTTAAGCTCGTGGGCATTTTATAGCCTACAAAATATGGTTATCTTAAATTTCCCCTTTATTACTTATTAAATACAGGCTTAAGAAAATATCTATACAAATATTAGTTAATGCTTTTTATGGGAAAATATATCAGTGTTGCTTGGTAGAATGATCTGTGCTTATACAGCTTTTAATAATGAATATATGTTGAGTAATGCTATATGAGCTGCCAGACAGATATTTTTTACCAGTCCTGGAGATAGCCGTGTTTTTGAGCTGATAAATGGGTACTCTATGATGATAGGGATTCAAAGCCCATGCTCCATTATTTCCTACACAGGCCACACTGATTGCAAATGGATTTTCATAGGAACTTTTCTATATATATTGTATTGCTCGACTTGGAAATTGGCCATCTGCCAATGCCAATAATAATATAGCCAGCATAGGATTCAAACCCAGATGCCACTGTCTTCTGTAATTAGATTTCTTGATCATGCCTGTTAATAATGCTGTGTGGGATAGATAAACCATATTTATCATATAACTGTTAATAATAAAGGGAGCTAGAATTATGTTTTGGTCCATAACTCCTGCTGGGAATACTAAAAGTAAATATAACAATAAAAAATTTACTTAACTTCCCCTATGTATGTAAACACGCACATAAATTTATTATATATATATATTTCTGACCTCTAATTTAATATAACCAGGTATTGTGTTTGCTCTTGACCATTGGCATATTAAAATTATGGTGGCATATTAAATTTATAATGGCATATTTCTTGGTCAAATATTATCATTTCCAACATAAAAATTTGTTTTATGCTCACACATAAATATAATACTGATATTTACTATTTGTTGTAATTATTATTTCTGGTTAATTTGTAATACCCATACAGTATCATACTGATTCATAATTGTTGTTGTCATTATTATCAGTATGACTTCATTGTAATGCTCACACATATCTAATACTGATGTTTAAATATTATTATAATTATTGTTTCTGGTTCATAACTTTTGTTGTCATTATTGATAGGTGATTTCTTCGTAAAAATCATACATATATCCTAGTGATATCTAAATACTGTTAACTGTTATCAATAAACTGATAGTTAATATTGTAATTATTATTTCTGGTTCATAACTGTTGTTGTCATTATTGACATGTGATTTCTTTTTAGTCATCATACATTTATCCCACTGATATGTAAATACTGTTACCTTTATAAATACCTGATAGTTAAATATTGTAATTATTGTTTTTGGTTCATATGTAATGCCCATACATGGATCATAATAAGATCCAAACATTATTATTATTATTTCTATCTTCTATTGAATTGTGTTAATAAATCATGTATATTTATACAGTTGTCATGTCATTCTCTGGTTTATCACATCCACCCAACTATATCCACACTTAAAAATAATCTATATGTATATTCAAAACCTATGAAATATTTGAAATAATATTCTGAGCTGTATCAAAGTATTTGGTGAATATCTTAGATTAATTTAATAATTCTAGTGCATAACAGACTGAGTTTAAATTGATAGAATCCTTGTTTTACCCTGACCGAAAAAAAAACGATTACCATTAGTAGCATCAGGAGCATTGGTTGGATAGTGGAGATTTTGGAGCACTGGCAAATAGGTTAAAGCTTAGTACTGTTCCCCAACTACCATATCCCGAACATGCTGGGTTTGAAGTACTTTTGCTAGGTCTCTGAATTTTGTTGGCTGATCACATGATTCTGACCATTACAATATTAAGATTGATTCATTAACTGGGTTTGATGATGGTGAGTGCCATCACCTCAGGTTCTCCATTTTGTTACAATATGTTTTTAAATGAGCAAAAAGTTTAGACATTGTGGCTAATTATTCCAATGTATAAATATATAAAATGCACAAACACCCAAAGCTGAAGACAAAGAAATCTTAATATTGTACATTGATATAAACTAAGTATATATAAGTATGTGGTTAAGCACTTTTGAGGGCCGAGGTCCTCATATTCATAGCCATATTGTAAATAAATAGGTTGGCTCTATAAACAGAAAAGACTCTTGTTATAAGATCTCCAGGAAATGGAATACTTAATTACCTCATTTACATAAATTTGCATCACTTTTAACCAACCTATTTATTTACAATAATGCTATGAATATGAGGACCTCGGCCCTCAAAAGCACTTAGACACATACTTAAGATACATATATCTAGTTTATATCAATCTACAATATTAGGATTTCTTTGTAGCTTTGTGTGTTCATGCATTTTAGCACATTTTATATATTTATGATGTTTTTAATTAAAAAAAATAAATGGAATAATTCAAATTCACTTTTTTCTTTTTCTCTTTATAATATCTTTTTTAAATGTACTTAAAAATGTAATTTAGTTTAGATTTAATTCTTTCTTAATTGCATTGATGTTATGCATTATTTTAATAAATAAATTTAAGGGACTTTGATATTGTAAAATTTAAATATCAGGCAATTCATCATCGTTTTAAACCTTTGGAATAATTATTTTAAGTGGTCTTCATATATGTGTATATAGCTCGACCCAAGTCATTATACAATGGCGAACAAAAGCATCAAAAGAAACTTTGAAGATTTCAAAAGATACTTTGAAGCATCACATGATTACCATTTCCTTTGCTTACACAAGCTGTTAATAACAGTAGCAAACACTCTGCACAGTAGTACCACCAAGTGCAAGCCTTAATAATCAATGGATGCAAAAAGGTTTGTGCATAAAATCCCTATCTAGTGTGTACTCATCCAATATCCTCAGAGTAGTTTCTAGCTTGTGGCTCTTCACTGATGAAAGCCACAAGCTAGAAACTAGTGGCACTAAATAGGGATTTTATGCACAAACCTTGCATCCAGTCAACCATTGGTGGTTGAGAGGTCAGCAATGGCTGCTTTACAAGCAGTTGTCCTGGGTTAGCAGGTTCGCTTCCCGGCTGATGCTATGACACATGAGAAAAAAAAACCTTGCATCCACCGATTACTAAGGTTTTCCACAAGTTAGAAACTAGTTTGGTGATGTTGGATTAGTAGGCACTAGATAGGGATTTTATTCACAAACTCTTGATCTATTGGTTACATTTGGTTATTAGATGCAGATGTGTGGATGGCAAAGGAAGCAATTCAAGAAAAATGGGATGGTCAATTTTTTTTATGAGAGATGCAAAAAGCAAAATGAAAATGTTCGGTAGATTACAGTTTATGGATAATAAAAAAATAGCCAGAATAGTATTTAATTGGGTTATGAATAAAGGGCATTTAACAAGATAGGTGAGAAAGGTAATACAGTATGCAGAAGATTTGGATAAAGAATTTATGTCAGTATACCTATGCAAAAGGTGGGATGATTGTGTTAGGAGAATTGTTGAGTGTTATAGTGGTAAGGAATGGTACAGAATAGATGCATTAATAAAGAATAGTGAATTGGAGAGATGGAGAGTAAAAAGAGTTTAAATATATATAGAAGTAAATGGTATATTGGATACCAGTTAATTTATGATAATAGCAAGGAAAGTAGTTTACTGTTTAAGGCTCAAATGGGATCTTTAGTAACAAGGGAATATACACATAAATGGAAAAATGTGGGTGATTTAGTATGTAAGTTGTGTAAGGAAGGCATAGAAAATATTAGGCATCTGTTAATTGAATGTAAATGTCTACTAGCAGAAAGGATACAAATAATGAAATTATAGAAGAATAAATATAAACAAAGTGATTATACAGAAAGTTGGTTATTGGCTTTTATGCTGGATTTGGGAAAAGATAAGGGGGGTGGGTTAGATATAAAGGCCATGGAGTTGACAAAGATTATGTTGTGGAAATGAGATGGAGCAGAATATGGGAAAACATAGGGTGGGGAAAGGAAAGGTAAAATGGCTAACAGGTTTTTCTGGGCATAGTTGCTGAGAGATTCCTGACTCCGTATAAGGAAAAGTCTCAGTGCATCACACTCCATACTGTTAGAAACTTTGGATATTAAACTATATAGTTTATTATTACTATTCCATAATAATAAGAATATTTGGAGATCAGATTATTCAGAAATACATATGTTAAATTCTCTACCTGTAAGCAAATAAAGTTATGGATAATCACATCATATCATAATCAAATGACATCATAATCATGATAGTTTACCACTTTCTTAACCTAATTTATTTTATTAACTCATGAATTAACAACATGAAATTTAATGAGACCATGGCATTTTGAAAAATATTTAGTTTATTCAAAAAAATATTGAATAAATAATAGGATATTTTGAATCACTTTTAAGATACCAAATTTGTATTTCAAGCAGCAATACAACCTTCCTCAGAATTCTTACCCAAATAAGTAACAAAAAGGGAGAGATATATGCATACAAATAAAATTGTAATTTTCTAAAAAAATTCGTTAGAAATTTTTATAACTCTTATACTTAAAAGTAGTATTGTATTTTTTTTTCTTTTAAAATAAAAATCTTGGAATGGAGACTTTCAGTCCTATAACTCTTGTCAGGAAGTTGTCAACGTTGAATTACTACATGAGTTTTGTTTATCCGTAATTTATTTTTAGATTCACGTCATCTATAAACTCTTATGTATAGTTTAGTGATGACAGAGCATTATTTTGCAATATAGTTCTCACGAGATAATTTGCCTTAATAGAAGGCCAAACACCACTAATTATCTGATGGACTTCGCCACAGTGCATATACGCCATTGGTATATTTTTTGGTGCATAGGAATCACGCAATAAACTAGGATTAGTGTGGGTGTTTGTATATATACAGACAACATTCCACAGATGTACTTTTACCGATTAAATCTCTATCTTCATAAATCGCTATTTAAATGATGCGCTTAATCAGTTGATGACTTCAATGCTATCACGTGTCCTTCCCCGCCCACTTGTCAAAAGATAGCGAAAGCATTACAAGAATCTACTCTGCTAATGGGGAAACATGTTGACTAGTTTAAATTAAACGACAGTTAGATTCAGCATTCTTTTTTTTAATCTTCGAGATTTTTTTTCGCCACTAAATTAATTACACTCAAGATTACTTTCTTTTTTTTGCCTATTTGTGCACACAAATCATGTGGACGTCATGTTTTTTAAGGATAAAGTTTAATTGAGGTTAGTTATTCCGATTAAAATGAAGTACAACAGTTTAAAAAGTCGGGGTTGAAAACAAATCTTGAAAAAGATACAATATTTCTTAAGCTTTGCTAATCGTGGAGATCATTTACACCACTTGACCGGAGCTACTCTTCTGCAATTAGATGCTACTGTTAGACAAGTTTTGATGACATGGGTAGAAAAAATTACCAAAATAAGTCCAATGTTTGTGCGTGTTTTATCAATATATTTTTTAAAAAACTTAGGGCTATAAGTCAATATAATTTACTCTCATCAGGGGAACTAATTTTTCTTTGATAAATATGCAGTTAAGTTTATAGGAAGATAAATGGTGATAAATCTCTGCTCGCACTTAATTAGCTTTCTGCACTCTAAATATATTCACACTAGGTCTAAGAATCTTTCTGCCCACGAATGTGTGGTTAAATATATAAAGAAAATAGATAATAAATTTTTAATGTTCATATTGTGTTATTTTTTCTACATAGATAAGTTCTGTGTCAGAAGGCAGATTGAAATCACTAGATAAAAACCAAAACGATAGCAAACTCTCCATACAGTAGTGTCATTCAGTACAAGCCATGGTAATCAATGGATGCAAGAAGATTTGTGTATAAAATCCCTAATTAGTGCCTGTTTATCCACTATCTAGTTTAGTTTCTAGCTTGAGGCTTTCATTCCCTATATTTACACAAGCTGTTAAGACAGTAGCAAACTCATACAGTAATAGCACCTAGTGCAAGCCATGGTAATCATGGCTTGCACTGTGTGTCACCATTATATGGAGAGTTTGATATTATTTTAATAGCTTGTGTAAGCATAGAAAATGGTGATCATGTGATGTTTAGTGGATAAAAACTATAGCATTATGACCAAATGAACACTTGGTTATTTCTGATTAATTTGCAATTATTTGCCATCATCTTAGAACATACACAATGTGTCCTGGTAAAAAAGTGATTAGCTCTCTTTCCAAAGTATTCACCTTGTTAACTACATTATTGAGTTATTCACCACAATCATGGCTGTATCATGAATTCTGATATGAATTGTATCTCAACCCACAAAAGAACAATATGCTAATATTAATTTTATTTTAAATTGGCAAAATTTCTACTGAAAGAGTCAAAAGGAAGTAAAACTGTGTAAGGCAGTGAAATCATGAGTCTCAAGAATGTTTTCAAGTGGTTTGCAAAATTTCATAATAGCAAGGAAGATGTGAAACACATTGCCATATTTCATATCATAAAGCATCTCCAAATTTTTGTGGTAAATAGATAAACTATGTCACCATTCACAGATGGTACATATGGAGAGCGATCACCATTTCATTGAGATGATTAATTTTATTATCTCAAATTTATGAGCTATACAAAGGCCATTAAATCTTACTAATAATAGAATATAAAAAAATCTAAGATTATGTGTAATCTACAATCTCGTATTCAATCTTAAGAGAGATTCAACAACAAGCTAAACTATCTTAATATTACAGATATTAACATCTGGAAAGTTATGGCATAGTAAATCTAAGATTTTGCGCTGTACTTATGGCATAGTAAGTCTAAGATTTTGCCTTGTACTATCGTAAATTAAGACTTGGTGAGTAATATATGAATACATTTATAACTTCACGCTTTCAAGCCAAGGTGTTTAAAACTGGCTTATATATATAAAAAGTTGAGTAGAGAGAAGGTGGGACCATTCTTTTCTTATCAAAAACTGTCAGGTGTTGAGGCTTGATCGCTCTTCAGACTGCTGTCTTAACATTGATTGGCTGTCTGAGACGCAACAGTAAGCACATGTGAGATACTGGCAACCTCTCAATTTATTACATAAAAGAAAAAGACTATGCATAAATATTTGTTTCAAGGTTTTTTTAAAGACCATTAATAAGTCTTATTTTACTTGACCAAAAAAAAAAAATTGATATATATATATAAGAATACAATTAAGTTTTATATATTATTTAGTAACCCATAAAATGACTCATTGCTATATGCTTATAACAATATATAATTTTCATAATTTTTTGCTTTAAAAAGTTCATCAAGATATAAAGTCTAGTTTCCATGTGGAGATAATTGGTTTTGCATGCTAATGCATGTTACTTGCTGATGTTCTGCAAAAAGGTTACCAATAGATTCAGGACCAAAATTGTTGCACTCATCAACTTTATATATGGATTTTAACAGCCTAAATATGAACAAACACAAATCATGAGACACATAATTAATGACTGTCAAATTTATGTGTACAATAGTTAAATTGAAGGACTTAATAAAACTACAAGTGAATTTATCATCTGTTGAAATTTCTGTAAATTCTTTCATGAAATTTTGTTAATAATTAAACTGTCTAAAAACTAAAAATACATTAAATATCTATAAATTAATTCAAGAGATTGTAAAAGACCTAGAAAGACATCACATGTGAGATGGACAGATGAAATAAGGAAGTGTGCAGGGTGATGTGGAGAAGAGAGACTAGAGACTGGAGAAAATGGTTTGAACTTGGAAAGATCTTCATTCTGCAGTGAATCGATAATGATTGAAAATGATAATGACATATTTTTATAATCATGACAGATGTTTTTATTTATAATCTAACCCTAAAATAATAATAATTGATTGAAAGTATTAAAACAAATAATATTTTTACAACATATAGAAAGATAAAAGTGAAAAATTCAACTTTGATTCTTAATGTTTCTAAGACAAAAACATTGATTATATATATATAAAAAAAACCAATTTAAGCAGTTTTATAAATCAAGATGTTTTTTTTTTTTTTTTAAAAAAAAAAGAAAGAAACAATTTGCTCCTTTTTTCAATTTTCAGCAATGAAAAAACTGTATCATAATACTAGCACAGGAGTAATCTTCATTACAATGGTGGGCTGCATTTTTCTTTATGCATCACAAGCCAAACTACAATGCACTCTGTCGACATTAGCAAACCACCATTTTTTATTTATATTTAGTCTAAAGTTTTTTTTTGTCAATTGAAATATTTGGCAAAGGTCTAAAAAATTACCACATACTTTATGATGTCAGAGGAAGATTGGTTTAGGAATAAATGATTTGAAAAATCTTAAGAAGATCAAATGAAGACATCAATGTTAATGTGATGACAGTGGAGGGAACAAATAAACGTAAAATAAATCTAATAATTACTGCTTGGGAGGTCATGTGATATTAACGCCCCAATGAACTTTGATCCAGAAATCTAATTAAATAATGAAGCAATTTTTGTTAAGTAAACTTAATAATGCATATTACTAATAATATTAATAAGTTTATAAATGTATATACAAAATAAGTGTTAAGCAATCAGTCATATAATGTGGATCTCAATAAAAATCAAAAATAAAATGAGCAGAACATTTTGTTTCTAATATATATTAAACTGTAAATGCTAATAGGTAATTATCATTTGTAAATCACAAGACCACAGACAATGCATAAACACCCAATAGGAGAACAAAAATGTGTTGATAAGGCACAGTTATTTTTTTTTTGATAATAAATGCCATTTATGTCACCTTGACAACAGATTGTTGATATTCTATTAGTTTATTTAAGCTTTATCTGCCAATATGTGATCTATATATATATATATAATTGAAAAGAAAAAAGACTTTCTATACTCTGTAATAAAATTATACAGTTGTTTTTTCTTTATTCACATCTATAGTAAGTATCACCCTAATTATCAGTGTAATTTTGTTAATATAAACTTCTAGATAATTCATTAAACTGGATGTCTAGATGATGACAAAATTAAGCACTTATTATTCCTATATATTATAAATCTATTCTCAGAATCAAAACTAATTTATATACTAATATAATTTGTTTTTGGTCTCTAGAAAAAATATCCAGAGTCTAAAAGTAGTAAGGATGGTTAATTTCTGGTGGAAGAGGTTTATATTATGAGAATTTCATAAATTTGAACAAACAAAATTTTTTTTTTTTTTTAAAAAATTAAATCAATAATAACCTTATTATTTATTTTGAACATAATGTTCCTATTCTTTTCATGTCGTAGATTTATATTATAGTGACTGATTTGTGATGTCAAGAATTCTGAGTTTAATGGTTTTGCATTTCAATTTTGGGAAGGCTGGGAAAGTTTAGATCCACTAAACATCACATGACCACCATTTCTTACACTTGCTCATAACTGTTATTAAAACAGGCAAAACTCTCCATACAGTTAGTGCCACTCAGTGCAAGCCAGAGTAATTAATGGATGCCAGAAGGCTTGTGCATAAAATCCCCATCTAGTGCCTACTCATCCAATATCCCCAGACTAATTTCTGGCTTGTGGCCTTCATCAGTGAGGAGCTTTGGATCTGAGAGCACTGCACCAGGAGGGTTGCATTAGATCCTATTATCTAGGTGCAGTGCTCTCAGATATAAATCTCCTCACTGATGAAGGCCACAAGCCAGAAACTAGTCTGGGGATATTGGATGAGTAGGCACTAGATAGGGATTTTATGCACAAGTCTTCTGGCATCCATTGGTTACTCTGGCTTGCACTGAGAGTTTTGCCTGTTTTAATAAAGTTTAGATCCATTAGTATGTTTTTTTTAAAACTCATGTTTTATTTTTACACTACTTGATCAGTATTCTTTTTCTCAATACCCAAATTCGACTATATAGTTCTTTGTCAGATGAAAACAATTCAGCAAGTTTTTTTAAAATTAATGTTTTTATCAAGGATTGATGAGGTTAACTAGTTTAATTTTTCTTAAGTACAACAATTATCTACTTTTTCCCAATTCTTTATTATGATATAGTAGTAGCAAAACCTATCAAACTGCAAACAAGTTTGACATATTTTCATTAGTCTTAGTAATGGTCATAATGAAAACTTCTAATGCTTTTCCTTCCATGATAATAATAAGACTTCCATTTTTGATTATTTTATATAAAAATGAATTCCCCATTTACTGTAAATTTCCATAGATTACATGGTACTGCATGGGATTACAATTTCTTTTTGTCTAATATTTTGTTGGTTTAAATAGGAGTTATAAATCAGCAGTTATACCTTTTCACATCTAATGTATATATATTTATTATTCCCTATCTCATTGTGATTTTATTTAAACTCATATACTATTGTGATAAGCCAAAGAGTGTGTATATATATATATACTTTGTAAAGGAAATGATGCTGTATGGCCGACCATTATATTACTCTATGAAAATGAATATCTGTTTATTAATGATTAGCAGGTAACTGTGGACTGGCTACAACTTAAGATATAATTCTATTTGAATACAACTACAGATAATGACCAGACTGAAGATTAAATCATACAGATTCAATCATATTTTCTGATCATCATCCACTCCACCTGTATATTATGTCAGATGAGAAATTAATGAAAAAACAATACTTTTAAATAAAATAATATGGAAGCACTGAAAACTCCTGTGAGCTATATATGTAAACTAACTGTCAGTAAATATAAAATGTAGAATGAGCCAACCTATACTTTAGCTTTGCTTGAGTATAAGCATACCATTTACTCATGTACTTACATACAGAGTATGAATTATCTATACAAATATAATTTCAAGATAACTATAAGCTATTCTGAAATCACTATAATTAATTAGAGGGAAAGACAGTTTCATATTTAACCATATTTTAATGTTAAATTAATCTTCAGTTAATAGATGTGAATATAAATTTTTAATAGCCTGAATTAGATGAAATAATGTGATATATAGGGTATATGAGCACAGATTTTCATATGACCCACCACTCTCCACTCTATTTTATAACACTGATACACATGAACACATATATGTCGAAAAAATAAATAATCACCAATACACATATTTCATGCTAAACCAGTAATCATCAGTTGGTCCAGATTATCATCTCTACACATATATGCAATAAATGCTCAGATATATATTAAGATAGCCAATCCTCATATTTTAATGGACAGGCTTCAATCCACTCCACACTCCAAGTCTTCAACAATCCATCCAATTGAAAATCTGATGATGGAATGCTCAAAGGCCACCCTGAGGCCAAAATTATGAAGATTGGCTATCAAAATATATATCTAAGCACTTGTTGCATATATGTCTTATAACGGACAGAACGATTCACTTGGATATATTGATCAGATTCAACAATCAGCTGGTTCGATCACATTGTATGACCAACTTACACAAAGTATTTATGTGGTGATACACCTATCTATCGAGCCCCAAACATTGCTGGTGCCAGATATAATGGATGGAACAATGACCACTAGCCCCAAAAGTTGATGACGCCAGGTATAATGAATGGAATGATTACAACTAATCCCAAACATTGCTAACATCAGTGTAATGGATAGTACTCTTCATCAACAGTCATAAACTAACCAAGCCCAATGATGATGCACCAGATGTAATAGATGGTCAACTAACTTGCAGACTGTACTACTATGCAGATGTAGCAATATGGTGTGGAGATAAGTTAATATGCTCTAATTTATTACCCCTAATGAAACAATCTGCAGAGACCTACCAGGCTTAGAAGGGAAAAAAGTTGCATCCAACTATGTTCAGACTGTGGGTCTTCTGATAGAAAGCTAATGAGAACCTGATGAAATGCTTAACAAATGATTGCATACACTTTAATTGACTAACTCTATCCCTATTTAATCATATTAAATGTAATTTAGGTTAGTTCATCCACTTTCCCCCCTTGTTAATTCCATTATGCCCTAATATTTAAGCCCAGAGAGAATATTGCTTTTTAACTCCTTTAGCAGGTATGAACAGATACACACAGCAACACCTGCTCCTATATATAGGTTACAACTAGCATTTATTATATTTGTTTTATTTTCAAGCTTTTATATGATAAGAAAAATAGATGTGTATGCATGCCTAATTGTTTATAGACTGTGGAATGTCAGGACAACTCAATAAACCAGAGACTGGAATAATACAAACTCTCAAACATTTATTAACAATAAGAAATATCAAGTATAACAACCATAGTAATGATAAAAAAATAATAATAATAATCATATGTACATGTGTCACATGTGAACCTCTACCATTTTATTAATTAATTATCCTCCACATTTAACTCTTATACCCCATGGTAGAAATCCACCTATGTCACTCATTCTCTACAAATCATAATTATATAGAAAAATAAACTTGGGTTATTTAATATAATTGAGATGCTGGCTAGCTAAATTATATGTTTGCAGATGTTAACAACCTATTTAACAAGTTTCCCCAATTTATATATATGATAGAGACAGATACTAGTTGATTAGTCAAACATACTGGAAAATATATGTACAAGGTTAATCACAAAATAAAACATAATATGTATTCTGTATAAGTGTTGTAATTTAACCTATGAAAATAAATTTAGAGAATCTTACCTTAATATTTATGTGGATAACCAGTTGTGAAGCAGTTGGGTTAACCTAAATTTTATTTACAATGAAAATAGAAAAATATCAAAGTGAATAATCCCCCCTTTCTTCTTTCCCAATTCTCAAAAAAAAATGAGGCTTCAGCTTCAGAGCATGAAAATACAACAGATAACATGAATAAAAAAAAATAATAAATAAACCAAAATTTACAATATTGATTCTTTGATTAAAAATTGTAATTGCAACAAATTTCATAAAAATCATCATAATAGAAGTAGTAGTAGTTGATAGTTAGGCAAGTTGTTCTTCAAAGCAGTTTCACTTAGTAAATCATTTTCCTTAGCAAGGATAGATAGGTACAATGGTGTCTCCTGTAGTTATGTTTAATGGTAAACACCTTGATCCTCACTTGATTCACCATAAAGTATTCCAATCCTTGTTTACTTGGGACAGCAGGCATCTTCTTGTGTGTTTACAATAAAGTAGAAATATATATATATAGAGAGAGGTTTAATGCAGCTGGTAGGAAATACCATGACACACAATAGCATGTTTTGCTCTAACCCATTTTCATATTAAAGTACAATTTAATAATGATTTATAATCATATATTTGTATTGAATAGTATTGAAGCATTTTAAATATATATTAAGAAAATTATTTCATTTTTTTTCTTTTCCAATTTTCAGCAGACTTAATTCTCGTTATTCTTTTTAAAAAGATTTAAAATATTCAAACAACTTTTAAAACACGATTTAATTATTTAAGAATTTATCAATTATTCTTACTTCTTATTTCATTTTCTTTCCTCTGAATTTGGTAAACTTTTAGTTACAGCATTTGACTTTTAAAATGTTTATAATTTAACTAAAAGAAAAAGTAAAACTCCATTTTAGTATTCTAAATTTTAGTTTTTAATTGCTGTCTTTTGTTACCAGTGCTATAACAATAAGAAAAATGATTTGTAAACTGTTTTTTGTTTTTATACATTTCACACACATAGATTTCCAGGAATGCTAAGATTTTTAACTGCCTATTGTTTAAATTCAGTTAGATTTTTATATGTATTGTTTAAATACATTTCATTTATTACAAATAAAAAATAAATAATAAAATCAGTTTTATTTTCACACACATGTGCCCACCCAATTAACTTCAGGCCATCCTTAAATCATTTGATTATATAATTAATATTTAATTTTAAATTAAAAAATATATATATATACATTACAGTTTATTTAATCAAATAGTTTTTATATATATACAATATTACTTTGTAAGATATTGATCGTATTTTATTTTATAAAATAATCTAGTGTGCATTATATGTATATATGTAATAAATAATAAACAAATAATCTTCCCATTATTAATATAAATTCCAAATGGATTGGGTTCAATAACTAGGCTTGATCTTTTTAGGAATGTGTGTATTGTAAGCTACCATTTACAACTCCCTCTCCTTACAGAGTTAGAATTTTAATCTGTCATGAAAATTTTAACACTTACACAAGGTTCACATTTGAAGTTTGATGGGTTTTTTTTTCAACAAATATAAGAAGGGTAGCAAAACCTTATTTTACTGTTTTCTACACTCAACTACACAAATTGCTTTCTATTCTTCCCTACTCACTCTCAAGAAATACTTTTCAAGGTGGGATTCAAACATAGGTTGTTTTTTTAAAACTAATGATGGTTATGTTTTGAGCACACTAATAAAAATGTGTTTCTGTTTCAGATAGCACATATTTTTTTCTTGTTATCCTCTATCCTGATCCTATTGAGTCTTATTGGATTCCCTTTGAAGACTAACAGAAGATTGGAGCAACCATCACTTAGTGTGGTTTAACTCTTTTAAATAAAGTGGCTCTAAAGAATCCTACTATTTGCTTTGGCATCCATTAGGGAATACTCTCATCATAATTTTTAACCTAACTTCATAATATCTAATTTTTTTTTACTTATCAACATTCATTTTTTTTCCACACATTAGTTGAGTATGACAATTCTACAAATACGAAGATTGTCCATAGTATGGTTTCGTAATTCAGGTATTAAATGTGCCCCTAACTTGTCCTTCCATATCCAACCAAAATGCATTAGGACTCGATTGTTTAACTATTGTGTAAGGTCCTTCATATAGACAGTAAAACTTACTGTACTTATTTTAAATTTGCTTACTAACATGAGAGTTTTTTTATTAAAAGTTGATCTCCTACTTTGAAAGTATATGGAGTTCTAGTCTTATGATTGTTCCTTTTATTGGCCTTACTCACCAATTGAAGATATGCTTTCTGCACATTTTCCTTCATCTATTTTGATTATATCTAGTTATATGTTGATATTTAGTGAACAACATGGGAATTGATTGATTAAAATGTAGTTCAATGTGTGTGAATCCAGTGGATTCATTCACACTCCAGTCGATATAATTAACTATCTGGTCTATCTGTCTTATCCTATCATTTTCCTATACTATCATAAGTTGTATTATATATATATATATATGTAAATTTTCCTATACTATCATATATATATATATATATATATATATTGTAACCTAGTGTTATTGACACTTGGTTTACTTGGCATTATTTCTGCAGGAAAACAATGCTATTCTTTAAAGAAATAAAAAGATAAAATAATAATAGTAATAAGTGATTAATAAAGTATGCTATTCACTCACTTTGGCATGTTTTGGGTGAATAACTAATAGATTTAATAACTCAATGTCATTTTAAAGAGAGAACATGAATAATTTAATATTTAGATATTAATAATTAGAGCAAATTAATATGGTATAAAAGCTAAACAGTAATTGATTTTGGATGGGTAGAGGGGAGTGGATGAGTGTCTTATCATAAAGCACAATAACTTCTGGTAATTTCTTTTTGTAAAAAAAAAATATATAATGTTTAAAGAATTATACATCACTGATTGTTAATTTAATGTATTTATTATTATTTTTTATATTGTCAAATTACTTTGTAATCCAGGTAAATAATACTAAAACTATATGATTGTAATAGGTTTTTCCTTTCTTTTGTTTATGTTATAATCAAATGATTATTTTTCTGGAAGAGGTCGCTAAAGTAAAAAAATAAAAAAAAACAACAACAACAAAACGAAACAACCAATTTCATAATCAAGATCATTTTTTTGAAAAAGATAGTCTGCTTTTAGTTTTCAAGGAAGGAACAGTGCTGAAATTTGGTAACTCAATTTTTTCATTTTATTTTGCAGAAATAAATGTAATCAAAGTAAAATTTTAATAATATAATGTGTGGCTAAATTTTTTTGATAAGATATCCTGATTTTCTTTGCCATCTACCTATTTAAAGACCTTTTATACTTAAAAATTTCTTGTCTCGCGCTAAAGTTCAAAAATGACAGATGTAACTAAAAGAGTCACGAAAAGTGTTATTATGTCTAAATTAAGGAAGATAAATGATTTCCAAGAAAGAAATAATTATTTATTAACTTTATGTCATTTATTGATATTTTCTTGGTATAGAAAGAAAAAAAAAAAATAATTGAAAGAAATATTTTGAAACGAAGGAAAATCAACTAGAAACATTTTCGCGCTCTTTTTCAATATTGTCTGCCTTTACAAGTAATGTAGTTACATACGTTAAAATATGTTTTATTCACCAAGAATTGTCTGGAAATAATAATAATGATAAATAAGATTAAATTATGCACCTGTATATTTTTTTTAAAAAAATATAAAAAAGAATATAAACTTTCTCAGAGTAAATATAGGAAAAGTTATATAGGGGCATTCTTACGGAGAAGTTACCGTTTAAATAAAAAATTTATAATTCCTAAAGTATGAACAAAACCAAATATCTTAGTGACTTAATGATAAAAATAAATGATATATTATATTATACATCAGTTGGAATTATTAAAACTTCATGTACAAGTAAATTGACTGCAGTTATTATCATAATAATCTCTCGGAAAATTGCGCATTTTCGTCCATAAGTAAGCTAGCTAATAAGTATACGTATCATCAATAAAAAAAAAAATATTGTGTATGTTTATCATCTATAGTCAAATATTCGTCTATGTTAGAAGTCTATTTTTTTTTCTTGGATCCCAAAATTGTAGTAGTTTAATTCAAGTAAGAATTAATCTTCAATTCTGCTATATTTTTCTTTACCTAATTTATTAAGCGCACAAAATAAGAGAAAAACTTTTATTTAAAGGAAATAATACCATGCGTTTATTGTTTTTAAACTTGCTTCGTGAAATACGACTGGATAAAGCTCTTCACCTGGACCAATTGCTCAACAGAAAAACATTTTCTAATGAGAGAGTATGCACTTGTTAATTAATGATTGTTTAAAACTAAGTTATAAATGATATGTATTTTTTTTATATCACATAGATTAAAGTCTGTATGGTCAAGTGATATTTAATAGCCTTGTAATGACAAAGGTATGTTTTAATATAATTATTATAGGTTAAGTTGATATTTAACACGGAAAAAAAAAAATCTATAAAATATGTTTTAATTATTACATACAATTGTAGGTAGAAATTTTGTATGTTAGATACGTAAAAGAAAAATATTTAGATATTTAAGGGGTAAAATAAATATTGAAAATTATCAGAAGTAACTAAAAAAAAAAAAATGCTATAACAAAATATTTCTTGTTAAAGTTTTGAAACGAATTTATACTGTATTAATTGAGGAAGTTATTCCTAATTATTCTTAAATAACACATCCACTTTATTTAGTTTAAGATAGTATGCTACCAACTATTTTGAATGTTCCTTTATTAAAATTAAAATTATTATACTTTTATTCTATGATGTCCATTGATTTCAGATGTTGATCAAAGTATACCCGGTAACATAAGTTTATTATAATCAGTGTATTTACTTATCCTGCCCAGATATAGCATTGGTATATGCTTAATATTCGCATAGGTAATAATTATAATGTATTTATTTTGTGGGATGAAAAATGATCTCCCCAAAAGCTTTGTTTTCCATGAGAGGAAGATTTTAAATATAATGTTCGGGTATGTTTATAGCCCAAGTGATCGATTCTCATAGATAGGACGATCAAGAATTTATCTAGCATTTAGTATGCTTCATTCGTTTAAATCCCAGGAGAGGATTGTATTTGGTGTGTGTTCGTTGTATGCCCAAGTAAGAGGCAAGAAACCACCAAAATATTTTAATGTAGTAGATTACTTTACAAACCTTCGTGGTTATTCCATATTCCTCATGTGAAAATAAAGATAGCTCTACCATGGAAGGTGTTGATTATTGTGCTTAATTTTGAAAGTTCGGGCAAGATAAAGGTTATATTGGAGGTGTTAGTTCCTCAAGATCCACTTTAGTATAAATAGTGCGTTAGTAACTAGGGTCGATATCTGTATTGTGCTGCTAAATATTGCTAGTATTTGACAAGTAAATCAATGGAGAAAGTAATTAAAATTGCGTCATTTAAAACGCTTATTTACTGAAGGAATATTCAAATGCAATATTTAATTCTGGTTAGTAATTAAATAATACTCATATTTAAAATTATACGTATGAATAAAATTTGTATCATAACTTAAGTTAGCATTAAGTTAAATGTAAGATGGTAAGTGTAACTTCTGATAACTGGCCTATAATTAGAATAGGTTATCCCATTAAAGACCATAGATAAAGTAAATGTATTATAAATAAATTTAATATTTTGCGTATTGCATATGATTGGATTAATCATTTTTAAAAAAAAAATGAAAAAAAAAAAATGAACAAAAAAAAAAAAATAGTTAGTCAATAATTTTGAATAAAAGCTTCTACAAGGTTATCAAAATTTAATAAACAATGTATTGGTAATGAAATGTATTTTTAGTTAATCAATCCATATGATTGCATACAGGAGAAGTAGTAACCTCTAGTCCATAACCAAAAGAGTATACAGATTAATGTCAGTTATATTTTATATTTTTGTATTACTATGGGATTATTGAATAAATGTTCATATATTTTTTTTTTGTGATAATAATAAATTATAGTCTTGTTAAAATTTGTTGTAGATTCATTTTTTTGTTTTTATATGCTAAATATAAGTGTTTGCACAATATTTGCAAAACCTTTTCTTGAGTCCGAAATCATTCTAAATTCTTAAAAACTTAATATACCAGATAAATAAAGTTAAGCAGATCGGAATATGTCATTATATTTTAGTTTAATGATAATTATTTATGGAGTTGAAAACTTAAGACTAAACATTCACCTTTGTATAAAAAAAAAAAAAAAAATGAATTTATTCCCAAACCATTAACTTTGGTTGCACATTATTCCATTCCCATTTAATTAAATTGTCTAAGTAATAAATCTTAGTTATATTATTGTGTTGTCATGGATGATGGAAGGACACAAAAAGCACCCTTGTCTTTTTATTATTCTGACTGAGATTCTAAAAAAAAAAAAAAAAAGGCTGTGTTATTCAAAATTATACATCATTATTGAATAGAATTATCATCTCTTTAAATAATATAGCAGTTGATATGAGAGATGAAGACACATTGAATTTAAGTAAAATAAATGTTTCCTATAGCCGACCAGAATGCCAGTCATATGCGACAACACAATACTGCCGAGCATTTCCTTACATGAAACAAAGAACCCTGAGATTAATATTATTATAATTATTCTTTAAATTAATAAGTGATCAATTATTGTTGTTATTACAATCGTGGCATGGCTTAAGAGAATTGAATGTACAATTGTATTATATGAAAAGTATTTTAGATCATATTGGAAAATTAATGGATATGTTGCTTTTATTTTGGTTGCTTAAAAACAACCTGTGTAAAGTAGTGTCCTGGGTGCAAACAAATAAATAAACAAGTGCAAAATAGATAAATAAATAAGTTCCCAATAATAAAAAAAATACTGGGTTAGAATATATATATATACACCATTTGATTTATTCATTCATTTATATTTTTTCTTTCTTAAAAAATATATACATCTCTTGAGAATTCATCCATGGTACAAAAAGTCCATTTTATGTGTCCAAAGTTGCATCATTTGAAGTCCTTCCCTTGTTATGTACTTTTTCTTTTAAGTACTGTCATTTACATGCCTCATAAATGTGAAGGGTCCTTTATGTATGTTACATAACTTGTGGAACTGAAAACCTTTCTGTTTGATGAACTGCAACATGGTTATCTCTATTCTCATCATATAATTTTCTATGTTTTGATCATCTTGTCGATTATGGAAAGATTCTAATTTCCATAACACACAGCTAAAACGATCGAATTCACCGATTTCTTTAATGCCTTCAAAAATGGCATATGTAGTGTTTACAGGTGGGGTCAATGTATGATCATCATAGTATGTTCTATAACTATCTGGAATTAAGCCTTCTAAACTAAAATTAGGAGGATAATCTTCTGCCTCAGACAAAATATGACGTGGGAGGAGAGTTTCTTCACAAGGATCACTTATCTTCTGTGAGTCCTTAAGGGCCATCTCTAGGTGATGAGTCCTATGATTCCTTATTTTATTATTACTGTGCATCCTTACATCAATTTCATCATGTTTTCCTCCACTGGTCGGCATCTCTTGGTAAAGTTGAGACTCAAGCACTACCAATCTCTGATTAAAGGCTTCACCGATTTTATCAATTTCATCTCTCATTAAATGAGCACTTTCCACCAACTTTTCAATATTGGCTTTGTCTACAGTCATGTCCATTCCCCCTTTGACTATTCTACCCTCAACTCATTTAAGATGTTGATCCAAATCTACTAGCATCTTGTTGCATAACTCAACCTGATTATTTTGTTATATGGAAAGTTGTTCTATTCTCGATTGAATTCCTTGAAATTCATCTTGAACCTCAGTTAGAAATTTATCCTGTTCCACACGCACCTCATGTTTTAATGTTTCCTGACTCTTACATGCCTCATCATATGTTGCATTCAATTGTTCCATGACACTGGATTTAAAATCATCTATTTGCTGTTGGCATTTTGTATTCTTTTCAACAATTTCATTCATCATCTCTAACATTCCTTGCTTTAATTCAATATTGTCTTTTTGAACATTTCCTAATTTAAGGGAAAGTTATCCCATATCTTCAGACAGCTTAATTTCAACATTATCATTTTTGTTTCCATTTGTTCTTTCATATCATTCACATCCTTCTCCAATTCTTCTTTTATTTTATTTATATCAGCCTTGGTTGCCATATTATCCAACTTGCTATTTATATCACTTTTCATATTCTCCATATTACTATTTATATCACTTTTCATATTCTCCATATTGGTTGCCATATTATTCATATTCTCCTTCATACTATTTATATCAATCTTCATCCCCATGATACTATTTATATCACTCTTCATCTCCATGATACTATTTATATCACTCTTCATCTCCATGATTGCTTGGATCAGTTGAGCCAATGTTGTAGGGTTTTGCATAGCCCGAGTTACTCCAACTTCAGGCACTTGAGTAATCTCACTGGGAGAAATCATCTGAATTTGAGAAACTGTTTGACTCCCTTCCTGCATTTGGGAGGATTGTTCAATTTCCAGAATAGACCCCCCCAGGTATATGAATCATCACAGATTCTACCTTATTACTGGTAGTATCATCTACCATCTCACTGTCACTACTATCTTTCCCTATCTCCAAATGTTTTTGATTCCATATTACTTAATTGCTCACCACTTTGGGTTATCATTAAATATTTATTTATTTGCAAACTATTTATAAAATATTTATTTATAAAACTATAAATAATCACATGCCACAGTGCATCATGTCACTCCCAACCATTGCACTTATCTTTAACTCTTCTTTTTAATAGCTCTACTTTTAGCATATGTCCTTTTACATGCCTAACTCTACTATTTTATTATCATTTATTACTCACTTAACTATTTATCATCGGTCTCTGTTTATTGTCCACTCCTCTATATTTCCAATTTACACTCAATACTTTAGATCTCTTATTGAAAATTGATTCAAGTTTATGTGATCTATTATCACTATTACTATTATTTTAGGTGAAAGTGCTAGTTGTTTGTCATGTGTATAAGTTCATTTGGGTTTATGTTGATAGAAAAATATAAAATGAAATGTGCTTTAACATTTTTAAAAAAAAAATTAAATACCAGTCCAATGGCTGGACTTCCTTTACAATTAGAGTATATTCATACCTCAATACTGGATATACATTTGGATATATCTATCAACTGTAATATCTTTATGCCTAACACATTGCGTCAGATATAACTATTAGTAAATATACTTGGATACCTCTAACAACTGTAATATCTTCATGCCTACCACGTTGAGCGATATAACTATTAGTAAATATACTTTGATACCTCTATCAACTGTAAAATCCTCATGCCTACCATGTTGCATGCCAGATATAATGGACAGAAGAATTTACTTGGATATATTGATCAGATTCAACAATCAGCTGGTTCGATCACAATGTATGACCAACTTACACAAAGTATTTATGTGATGATATACCTATCTATCGAGTCCCAAACGTTGCTGGTGCCAGATATAATGAATGGAACGATGACCACTAGCCCCAAAAGTTGATGACACCAGATATAATGGACAGAATGATTACAACTAATCCCAAACATTGCTAACATCAGTATAATGGACAGTACTCTTCATCAACAGTCATAAACTAACCAAGCCCAATGATGGTGCACCAGATGTAATGGATGGTCAACTAACTTGCAGACTGTACTACTATGCAGATGTAGCAATATGGTGTGGAGATAAGTTAATATGCTCTAATTTATTACCCCTAATAAAACAATCTGCAGAGACCTACCAGGCTTAGAAGGGAAAAAAGTTGTATACAACTATGTTCAGATTGTGGGTCTTCTGATAGAAAGCTAATGAGAACCTGATGAAATGCTTAACAAATGATTGCATACAATTTAATTGACTAACTCTATCCCTATTTAATCATATTAAATGCAATTTAGGTTAGTTCATCCACTTTCCCCGCTTGTTAATTCCATTATGCCCTAATATTCAAGCCCAGAGAGAATATTGCTTTTACTCCTTTAGCAGGTATGAACACACAGCAACACCTGCTCCTATATATAGGTTACAACTAGCATTTATTATATTTTTTTTATTTTCAAGCTTTTATATGATAAGAAAAATAGAAGTGTATGCATGCCTAATTGTTTATAGACTGTGGAATGTCAGGACAACTCAATAAACCAGAGACCAGAATAATACAAACTCTCTAACATTTATTAACAATAAGAAATATCAAGTATAACAACCATAGTAATGATAAAAAATAATAATAATCATCATATGTACATGTGTCACATGTGAACCTCTACCATTTTATTAATTAATTATCCTCCACATCCAACCCTTATACCCCATGGTAGAAATCCACCTATGTCACTCATATTCTACAAATCATAATTATATAGAAAAATAAACTTTAGTTATTTAATATAATTGAGATGCTGGCTAGCAAAAATTATATGTTTGCAGATGTTAACAACCTATTTAACAAGTTTCCCCAATTTATATATATATATGATAGAGACAGATATTAGTTGATTAGTCAAACATACTGGAAAATATATGTACAAGGTTAATCACAAAATAAAACATATAATGTGTATTCTGTATAAGTGTTGTAATTTAACCTATGAAAATAAATTTAGAGAATCTTACCTTAATATTTATGTGGATAACCTGATGTGAAGCAGGTGGGTTAACCTAAATTTTATTTACAATGAAAATAGAAAAATATCAAAGTGAATAATCCCCCCTTTCTTCTTTGCTAATTCTCAAAAAAATGAGGCTTCAGCATCAGAGTGTGAAAATACAACAGATAACATGAATAAAAATAATAATAAATAAACAAAAATTTACAATATTGATTCTTTGATTAAAAATTGTAATTGGAAGAAAGTTCATAAAAATTATCATAATAGAAGTAGTAGTAGTTGATAGTTAGGCAAGTTGTTCTTCAAAGCAGTTTCACTTAGTAAATCATTTTCCTTAGCAAGGATAGATAGGTACAATGGTGTCTCCTGTAGTTATGTTTAATGGTAAACACCTTGATCCTCACTTGATTCACCATAAAGTATTCCAATCCTTGTTTACTTTGGACAGCAGGCATCTTCTTGTGTGTTTACAATAAAGTAGAAATATATATATATATATATATATATATATATATATATATATATATATATATAGAGATATATATATATAGGATTAATGCAGCTGGTAGGAAATACCATGACACACAATAGCATGTTTTGCTCTAGCCCATTTTCATATTAAAGTACAATTTAATAATGATTTATAATCATATATTTGTATTGAATAGTATTGAAGTGCTTTACATATATATTAAGAAAATTATTTCATTTTTTTTCTTTTCCAATTTTCAGCAGACTTAATTCTCATTATTTTTTTTGAAAAGATTTAAAATATTCAAATTTACTCCAACAACTTTTAAAACATGATTTAATTATTTAAGAATTTATCAATTATTCTTACTTCTTATTTCATTTTCTTTCCTCTGAATTTGGTAAACTTTTAGTTACAGCATTTGACTTATAAAATGTTTATAATTTAACTAAAAGAAAAAGTAAAACTCCATTTTAGCATTCTAAATTTTAGTTTATAATTGCTGTCTTTTGTTACCAGTGCTATAACAATAAGAACGATTTGTAAACTGGTTTTTGTTTTTATACATTTCACGCATGTACATTTCCAGGAATGCTAAGATTTTTAACTGCCTATTGTTTAAATTCAGTTAGATTTTTATATGTATTGTTTAAATACATTTCATTTATTACAAATAAAAAAAGAATAATAAAATCAGTTTTATTTTCACACACATGTGCCCACCCAATTAACTTCAGGCCATCCTTAAATCATTTGATTATATAATTAATATTTAATTTTAAATTAAAAATATATATATACATTACAGTTTATTTAATCAAATAGTTTATATATATATACAATATTACTTTGTAAAATATTGATCGTATTTTATTTTATAATAAAATAATCTATTGTGCATTATATGTATATATGTAATAAATAATAAACAAATAATCTTCCCATTATTAATATAAATTCCAAATGGATTGGGTTCAATAACGAGACTTGATCTTTTTAGGAATGTGTGCATTGTAAGCTATCTTTTACAGTGTAGAGATGATAATCTGAACCAACTAATGATTGCTGGTTTAGCATGAACTATGTATATTTTGGTGATTATTTATCTTTTCGACATATATGTGTTCAAGTGTATCAGTGTTATGAGATAGAGTGGTGGGCCATATGAAAGTCTGTGCTCACATACCCTATATATTACATATATTGATTCAGGTATATAATAAGCCTGTATTTCAGTTATGAAATAATGTATAAATTCTGAAAATCTCCAGTGAGCTATATGTAAATTAACTGTCAGCAAATGGAAAATGTAGAATGATCCCACCTACACTTTAGCTTTGATTATACATAAGTATACTATTTACTGACATATCTACACACAGTGTGATTTTTATATACTATAAACTATTTTGAAATCACTATAGCTATAATAAGCAACAATAATAAAATGTAAACAGCTTAACAACTTTTATATTTACATAACCAATAAAATGAAATATATGTGAGAAAAAAATATTTAGAATTGAACTGAAAAATCAATCAGACATATTTTTAACTTGCCCTAAAATTTGATGCAATTTCTTAGCCTCAAGTTTAATAATACAATGTATCCACTCTACTTTGAACACTCTTTAGCAAAAACCTTTTATTATACATGCATGCATACACAATCTTACCATTTCATGTGTCCTGCAGGCTATTTCAGAGCTATGACATAATGACAAAGTAAAATAAAACACACAATTATATAAATAATACTATAAAAAATGTAAATAAAATAATTATATCACAGCTCTGAAGAAAACTGCAGGGCAGTCAAAACATAAGATTGCATATGCATATAGGTACAATAAAAGCTTTTTGTTAAAAAGTGTTCAAAATAGATTGCATTTATATAAGATATTACATTGTAATTCAAATCTAACTCAAAAACTTTGCATGCGAATAAAAATACTTGCAAAATAATATAGGCACTATTGCACCTGAACACAAAGCTATTTTATACTTAAAACAAAATAAAATTATACTATTCTGCAAGCGCGTTCAAGAGACATGCTCTCATCTTCATAGCTCTAAGTGAATTAATTATATGCAATTATGCAAAGTTCAGGTTTATTGCTCCATTTACTTGAGATCATGAAACATGTGTCCTTGTGGTTGATGGCGTTGGAAACCATTGCTATGAAGCAGGCCTCCTTCACGTTTCTTTTTAAATCATGCCTTTCTTTGCAGACCAAGCTGACATCTTGAGGTTCACACTGGTGTCCTGTTAATTTTTGATGAATTGCAAAAATTGAATGTGATGGATCTGACTGAGCTTTAATATATGCACATTTATGTTGTTGTAATCTGGTTTCTATTGCTGCCTTGGTCTTCCCATAACATGAAGCTCTACAAATTGCATGAGTGCATGCAATATTATAAACGGCTTGAGGTGTTTGGGACAGTGCTAATTTATCTTTAGTGTTGTTAAGCAATCTGTTAGAACTAGGGGGAGGGGGGTAAGAAAGGTTAGTTGAAACTGTCTGTTAAATATTTCATAAAATTTATTATGTAAATTAGGAATGTATGGCAGCAGCAGCCTGTGTGTATGCACATTGAGTGTATTGTTGGTTACTTTATTGTTGAAATGTCAGCCTGGTTTGCAAAGAAAGGCATGATTTAAAAAGAAAAGTGAAGGAGGCCTGCTTCATAGTGATGGATTCCAACGCCATCAACCGCAAGGACACGTTTCACAATCTCAAGAAAATGGAGCAATTAACCTGAACTTTGCATAATTGCATATAATTAATTCACTTAGAGCTATGAAGATGAGAACACGTCTCTTGAAAACGCTTGCAGAATAGTATAATTTTATTTTGTTTATAAAATAGCTTTGCATTCAGGTACACTAGTGCCTATATTATTTTATAAGATATTACAGCAAAATAAAGAAAGTGGTGAATTTGGTAATATTTCTAAAGTTAGTGTAACCTGTTACATTTTCATTTACCACTGTCAAACTCTTTCCACTCTCAACTTTGATGCTATCCATTTCAGATAAATACAATAATGATTATTACTAATCATTTTCAAAACTAGAGATTATCTCTAGCACAGATATAAACTTTAAACCTCAGTTGCTGTAACTTCTATATTTAAAATGAATATTTCTCATTCTTTTATATCACATGTGAGTTCAAATATGTAATTAAGAAAAATGTCAATGTATTAATTCTAATTTAAGATGAAAATAAGTATTTTGCAAAGTAAAATTGCTTTTGATATTGTAATTCAAATTACTATTTATTCAATAAAATATCATTTAAAAACTTAACCAACTTTTCTTTTATTTTGTTTTTCTATTGAGTTCAACATGTTTAAATTATTAACTCTTAATTCAGCATTGAGACATTTACCTATTGATAACATATCATCATCGTTTCACTTACATATTTATAAATGGTAAAATTAGAAGATTTTCTAAGAAACAATATGTTTAGTCATGTATTATAATAAAGAAAACCAAATGTGCTTAATATGTGTACAGATGCCTAATCCTTGATGATTTTTTCTCATAATCCATGGTTGAATTCTTCTTAATTTCTTTTATTTTATATAGTTATTTGGTTTTGTCACTGCTCCTGCAAATACAATCAAATATTAGTAGTTATGAATAGGCATTTATTTTCAGTATTAGGGCATTACCACAGTTTCATACAGAAAGGGACATTTTCAGAAAGATGGAATAAGCACTCCAACGGATTTTTAACCCATCATGGTAAATAAATTCAAATATCCATTAACATGTCATTTTACAGCTGCTAATTTGTAAACAGTACAAAAAACTGTTAAACAAACAGTTATGGCAACCAAGATGCTTCTTTTCTTCTTGTTGCCTAGCAACTTTCAAATTCCCACAGCAACAATACAATATGCTACCATTGTCTGAAAATTAATCTGCTTTCACATTTTTATATCATTTATAATTTTTGCCAACAATTAATCTTATTTTTAAATCAAATTTTAAAAGTAAAAAAGAAACACAACTTTTCATTTCTTATAATTTTTTTTTTTTTGGGATTGTTAACATGTATACCCATTTTTTTTTTTATGAAAAAAAAAAAAAATCTTTAAAAAGATTTTTAAAACACACAGCAAACCCTTTCTATTTGTTTATTTTTAGAAGTTATACATGTGATCTATGACAGAAAGATTACAATATAGAATTTAATTAACAGGAATTTAAGTAGAATAACAATGAGATTAATCACCTGCACTGGCAAACTTTTGTAAGTTCCATGGAAGTCAGAATAATCATCACAGAAGATAGTAACTCATACTCAATTCTCACTCTTTGATTACATTAACGCCTATGGTGGACACATTAGGTGAACAGAGCATGAGATGCAAAAAATTGTCCAGGGAGTTTATAGTAATAACACATTCATGGTTTTAAAAAAATCTTATAATATTGTCAAAAAACAATATACAACATATATAATTAAAAACCAATCAACATTTAGACAATATCAACAACAATCAACAATTTCAAACTGTTGTCAAGGTAACCTCCTTTTAACAATAAAGGTGTAATCCCACTTTTATTAATGGTCCAATATATTTATATAGACACTAAAGATTGCAACTTGACTACAGATTTTGAAATTATTGATACAATCAAGTTTAAATAAACCTCTTTAAACAGGCAAATATAACTTATTCTGAATGAAGACTAATAAATAGTCAATTATAACATTACATAATTAGTAACAATTGCAATTATAACATTACAAACTGCAATTAGAGTTTTCAAATTGCACCTAAAGTATTACTTGAATAATAAGTGTAATAATGCTCAAGGCTAAATGGTTATGTAAGTAATCATTAAAAATCAGTCAACACTTAGACAATTCCAATGTCAATAACAATCAACAATTTCAAACTGTTATCAAGGTAACCTTTTAACAATAAAAATGAAACCCCATCTTTATTAATGGTCCAACATTTATATAGATACTAGAGATTGTAACTTGACCACAGAGATTGAAATTATTGATACAATGAAGTTTAAATAAGCCTCTTTAAACAGGAAAATATAACCTATTCTGAATGCAGACTAATAAATACTCAATTATAACATTACAAACTGCAATTATAAATTTCAAATTTCACCAAAACTATTACTTAAATAATAAGTGTAATAAAGCTCAAGGTTAAATGGGTTTGTAAGTAATTATTAAAAACTAGTCAACACTTAGACAACCCCAATACCAATAACGGTCAACAATTTTAAACTGTTGTCATGGCAACTTCCTTTTTACAATAAGGTGGAATCCCATCTTTATTAATGGTTCAATATATTTATACAAATACCCGATGTGGTTTTGACATTCTTATCTTAATAAATCTGTCCTTTACTTTTATAATACATAAAAATATAATTTTAAATTTCTTTAATAATAAATGACTACTAATTTTTTACCGTTATAGGAAAATTAAAAAAAAAAATCTTTAAATAAACTGTGGTTAGTATTTATTTGTCATCATCATGCACATCAATCCATACATCTATAAAACAATTACTTAAAGAGTATGTTTAAGGATAATACATATCATTTTAAAACTTGCATCAGTTACTTCTCATCAGTATTTGTTTACTCAAATACGCTAGGTAATTGTTAGTTAAAATATGATTTACCTGTAAATTTGGGCAAAATTCATGAGTGATATTCTTTTAATCAGTACTAAATGATAAGATCATTCCTTAAATTTCACATGTGAAGACATCGTATCTTTATAATCATTTATTGTATCTGTCTCTGTTATACTAAATTATATTCTAATGATTTAAGAATAAATACAATTCTGTAAAAGTATGAGTAAACAAATATCAATTCACGATGACTTTCTGACTTGTCCAAATAAAAAAATGCTTTCATTTTATATAAGTATGTCTCTTCATTTAGGTCTTTCAGGGTCTCTTCCAATATCTAAAATAATTTATTATTTGTGTCATTTTGCATAGTGGCATTATACGATTCTGGATTAACATCTTAGGATTGTTTCCAGTTCAGGAACTTCCAGCGCTTTAACTTGTCAACTCCTGAGCAATAAAGCCACTCAATTATTAACATAAATGTTAAATATCCACTCTTGCATTAATATATTTAAAGACAACAAAACAATGCCCGATAATTATATTTCTTATTGCCGTTTCATGGCAAGAATATTTAGTTTATTCTAAAAATAAAAAATATTGATTTTGCAGTATTCCTAATTGATACATGTATGCTCATTTTTGATATTTATTAACATATAAAAGAAAACCCATAATATTTTCTAGACATGTCCATTATATTTATGTTTCATCTATTCTAGAGTTGTCTAACACATAGCCCATGAACCATATGCAGTCTAGGATGGATGTGAATGAGACGCAACACAAAATCGTAAACTTGTTTTAATCATGAGATTTTTTTTGTGATTATGTTTCACAATGAGGTAAAATAAATATAGGTACATTCAGTACATTCTCAATACAATATCAAATATCTTATTGTTATGTTGCCCTCCATCCTTTTACTTTTACAATGAAAAATGAATGAATAATGGTTGGCCAATGGGTCTCCTTTGAGCGGGATTGTCTCCAACATTGTTTTAAATCACTTTGAACAAGTGCTTCCAAAATTCCAAACATCAGTACCAGGTACAATTTATATCAGATAGGTAGATGATATATTCATAGCAGCACTGCAAAACACTACTGCAGATATTTTACACAAACTCCACACTCTTTCTGGCTTAACTTTTAATTGCACATATGAAGACAATCAAAATGTAGTTAAGTACTTTGACTTAAAGATTAACAGAGAGAATTCTGCACTCAATTATTGCATGATGATCAAGCCCTTGCACATCAGAGGTTACCTCCATCCACTCTCAAAATCCCCAAATCACATATACTTGCAGGATTATCTGCTTTTTTATTTCGCAATCATCATCTATGTAAATTAGAAACTGATAAAAAAAACATCACCAGCTACATCAGAGATTTAATAGGTATGGGTTTCCACTATAGATCAATAGCCAACAGGATTGAATGCTTTCATTAAAAAACAATAAGAAAGAAGATAGACACACCTAACTGTGCCATACATTCCTGCAGTGGTGAAAAACTTTAGTAAAACTTTTACATAAAGAATTCAAACTGGGATTTAGAACCCCTCCAAACACCAATAGGCTCATCAATAATACTAAAGACAAAAGAAGCATTGAAGCAATCCTCAGGTGGTATATAGAATTGTGTGCTCTCAGATGGGGTGTAGTTGCTGTTTACTATGGCAAGACGCATGCCACAATTTGCAGTAGATTGGCTCAACTCATACACCAGAGAAATAACCAAAAAAGAAGGCAGTTCCATGTTTGGTGACCATCAGCAAAAGCTTAATCTAAGATTTGATCCCTCCAATGCTGATATATTATGCACAGAGAAGAATGATGTCAAGAGAAAGATCAAGGAAGCTTTTTTTATTACTAGTGACACCAACTCTATAAATAGAAAAGACACTTGCTTTGCCATTTTCAGAAAATGGATAATATGAAAAATATTTTTGCATATAATTACATTGACAATCTACAAGGCTATGATTATGGAGTAATGAAACTCTGAAAGTGCTCAGCCCTAATAAATATTAATGCTCATAAATTTGGAATTTGCTCGATGATTTTAAAAGAGTTTCTGAATAAACTACTGCATAATTATGAATATTATATAAGCCATTTTTTTGCGGCCCAAGACAATTTTTTTTGAATGCCGTTCAAAGATTCCAAAAGGTTGGACATACCTGATCTATACTTTTTAAATTATAAACAATGTATTATAGCTATAAATATGCTTATGTTTATAATTTACATTAAAATTTTATATATATCACTATAAGTAAGATTAACAACAACATAAACCTCTCAAACAATAACAACAAAAAATGTAAATACCTGATTATTGAGATCCTTTTAATAAATCTACACTTAACTTTTGTAGAGATTAATATATATATATACAGTAAAAAATTTGTAATATTAAATGGATACTAAGGAAATACAAAAATGTGGGAAATAAATTGTGACTAGAGATTATTTCATGCACTCACTTTGATCTACATATCTTTAAGATAATTATTTGTAATACACTTGTATCATGACCATTTGCTTTTTCACATATACTATATGTCAGTTGAAATATAATTCATCTATTTCATTTAATCAATATTAATGATAATATTGCTGTTTCTTAAATTTTAACTTGAAGAAAACACATTGTAACTGTTCTTTATTATATATACTACACTCTAATGATTTAAAAATACATTGCTATAATGCTATGAGTAAACAAATGTCAATTCACAAAGGGATTATATATATATATATTGGACTATTTCCATTATCTAATATGTGTGTTGAATGTCTTTAGAAAAGCTTAATTTTATTTAAATATTCCAAATGCATTCAACTGTTAGTAATATCACAGCAAACAACTGTTAGTAATATTATAGCAAACAACTGTTAGTAATATTGCAGCAAACAACTGTTAGTAATATTACAGCAAACAGGTTAGTATATGCACTAACTGTTAGTAATATCACAGCAAACAGGTTAGTATATGCACAATGTTTCGAGAAGTATTTTTCTCTCCTCTTTTTTAGGTGTTGCTGATCTGACCAGTGACAGTACTAGCATGGGATTCGAATCTGGGTCCTTAAATTCTTGATTATTGAATTTTAAGGTACTATCACTGGTCAGATCAGCAACACCTGAAGAAGAGGAGAGAAAAATACCTCTCGAAACGTTGTTCATATACTAACCTATTTGCTGTGATATTACTAACAGTTAGTGCATATACTAACCTGTTTGCTGTGATATTACTAACAGTTGTTTGCTGTGAAATTACTAACAGTTGGTGCATACAGTAACCTGTTTTCTGTGATATTACTAACAGTTGAATGCATTTGGAATATTTAAATAAAATTAAACTTTTCTAAAGACATTCAACACACATATTAGATGATGGAAATAGTCCAATATAAAAATACAGCTAGAACACCATCATCACAAATCTTCAGAAAAACAGGATTATATATATATTTAGACAATAATAATTGCTTCACACCCTTTTTTATATAAAATATAAAACAGTTCTTGAATAATATTTCTGTAGTATAATTTTTCACTACACTAATATCATGACGGTAGGGAGGGACTGGTTTCTATCCACTTTTAACACAAAGATATGAAAAGGATGTATAATCCCCACATGCATGTGTTGTGTTGAATCAGTATTTATCAATTGGGCCAGACCACAATTCCTCACACATATCTTTATCATTCTTCAGTATATATAAATAGCCAATTACTACAGTTTAATTGATGGGTCAAACTTACTGCCCTCACAACTTTGACACAAATCACTTGATGGAAGTATATTTATAACTTTTTATTAGTCATTCATTAGACTAGAGATTATCCACTTAATGATAATATTTCTGTAGTATAATTTTCACTAAACCACTCTTACACTAGCTATTGGTTTCTATTTACTTTTAGCATCTTGTAGAGAATGACCAATCTCTCCTTACCTTGTATGAGAATGATATATTGAAAATTACACCACAGAATTATTACTTATTAAGTGGATAATCTCAAGTCTAATGAATGACTAATAAAAATTATTAATAATTAAAACAGGCAAAATTCTCTATACGTATTGCCACTCACTGGAAGGCAGAATAATCAATGGATGCCAGAAGGCTTGTGCATAAAATTCCCATCTAATGCCTACTCATCCAATATCCCCAGACTAGTTTCTGGCTTGTGGCCTTTGTCAGTGAGGAGCCTTGGATCTGAGAGCACTGCACCTAGATCTTAGGATCTAATGCAACCTTCCAACAGCCACCTTTTATCTCTACTTAACTACAAAACCATGAGTTTCACATTGAAAACACAATATTTTCAATCCAAGCTCATTAGCTTATATAGTCATATAGGTCTGAACTCAGTTCAGCACCTATACATTTTGGTGTCTTTGGTTCTTTAATAACCATAGCCACCACTATCCTATTAGGCAGGATTGATTTTAAGTCAATAAACATCACATGATCATCATTTCTTATACTTGCTTATAACTGTTATAAGTGCTGAACTGAGTTCAGATCTATATGACTATATAAGCTAATGAGCTTGGATTGAAAATATTGTAGTGTTTTCAATTTGAGACTCATGGTTTTGTAGTTAAGTAGAGATAAAAGGTGGATGCTGGAGGGCTGCATTAGATCCTAAGATCTAGGTGTAGTGCTCTCAAATCCACGGCTCCTCACCAATGAAGGCCACAAGCCAGAAACTAGTCTGGGGATATTGGATAAGTAAGCCTAGATGGAGATTTTATGCACAAGCCTCTGTCATCCATATGTATAGAGAGTTTTGCCTGTTTTAATAACAGTTATAAGTAAGCATAAGAAATCATGATCATGTGATGTTTATTGGCTTAAAGT
>JAQFVV010006253.1:2207513-2515013 GCA_028023455.1 Epiperipatus broadwayi
TTAAAAATTAAACCAATCTTTTATTTTTGTTTTTCTGTCTCAGTGTTTAAGATCTGATTGGCTGTTGATAGTCACAAGCGTTTGAGAGGTTTGCAGCTCAGTTTAATTTTAAATCTTTGATTATTTTCTTTACAGAGGCAAACCTCTCCATATAGTAGCACCACTCAATGCAAGCCAGAGTAATCAATAGATGCAGAAAGGTTTGTGCCTAAAATCCTATCTAGTGCCTACTCATCCAATATCCACAGACTAGTTTTTAGCTTATGACTTTCATCAGTGAGGAGCCTTGGTTAAGTAGGCACAGATAGGGATTTTATGCACAAACTTTCCTGCACCCATCAATTACTCTGGCTTGCACTGAGTGGCGCTACTGTATGGAAAGTTTTGCCTCTGTGAAAAACTGCTCATGTAAGCATATAGAATGGCGATCATGTGATGTTTGATTATTTTTTTTATGAGCATTTCTTTGTGATTAATATTCAAATTAATTAATAAAGTCTTCTCTATTGATATTAATGTTAACGTTGACAGGCCACCTTGTCCAATAGTATTTTGAGCATGATTTTGAATCCTCTTCAGCATTGAAAAGATTAATCTGCTACATATAATCTGGTACAAGATAGTCGAGATTAAGATACAAAAGAATTCTAAATGTGGGAAGGTAGAATTTAAATCTGTTGAATTTATATTTTCAAAACGTTTATTAAGATCTTTTTTTTTTTAAAAAAATCTGAATTATAAACACCTAGTAATTCATTTCCTAACCTTGAAAAATCAAAATATCCACCATAAATAAAGCTTGAAATTTCCATAAGGATTTTTAAAGAATTTTGAACCATAGGTTTTTATAATTTTTGGATTAATCAGTTGAGAAAAAATAAATTTAATAAATTTTTAAACTATTCACGTATATGTATGAAAAGATTATTTAAATTTTTAAACCCAAGGTTCTTTTAGTTGCTTTTTTGGATCACTTACATTTTCAATTGTAATGTTTTTTCAATGGAATGTACATAGACATTTTGTTTGATTTATGACAGTAATTTTCAAATTGATCACATTTACATTTTTTAAACTTATCTATTTTTAATAAACAATGTTTAATATCATTAGTTTATAAAATATTGTTACAAAACATCAGTCAAAGAAAAAATAGATATAAGAAAACAGAAGTTGAAATCATTTAAATATAAGTGACCGTTAAACATCTCACGATCATCATTCTTCATGCTTACACAATGTTTTCCACAAAGGCAAAACTCTGTATAGAGTAGCACCACTCAGTGCAAACCAGAGTAATCAATGAGTGCAAGAAGGTTTGTGCATAAAATTCCTATTTAATGCCTACTCATCCAATATCCCCAAACTAGTTTCTAGTTTGTCATTCATCAACGAAGAAATTTGGATCTGAGAGCACTGCACCTAGATCTTAAGATTGAATGCAGCCCTCCAACAGCTACCTTTCACCTTTTTAACTAACTATAAAGCTTTGAGTACAAAATAAAAAAACATAATGTTTTTAATTCAAGCTCATTATATAGTTATATAGATCTGAACTCAATTCAGCATCCATACTTTTTGGTCTCTTTAATAACAACAGCCACCATAATCCTATTGGGCAGGATTGGTATTAAACCACTAAAGATCACATGATCATCATTCTTTATGTTTACACAATCTGTTTTTCACAGAGGCAAAACTCTCCATATAGTAGTGCTACTCAGTGCAAGCCAAAGTAATCAGTGGATGCAGGAAGATTAGTGCATAAAATCCCTAAAAAATAATAGGATTATGGTGGCTGTGGTTATTAAAGAACCAAAAAGTATGGATGCTGAACTGAGTTCAGATCTATATGACTATATAAGCTAATGAGCTTGAATTGAAAACATTATTTTATTTTTATGCTTTGTAGTTAGCTAAGAAGGTAAAAGGTGGCTGCTGGAGGGTTGCATCAGATTTTAAGATCTAGGTACAGTGCTCTCAGATCCAAGACTCCTCATTGATGAAAGCCACAAGCTAGAAACTAATCTGTGGATATTGAATGAGTAGACACTAGATAAGGATTTTATGCACAAACCTTCCTGCATCTATTAATTACTCTGGCTTGCACTGAGTGGCGCTACTGTATGGAGAGTTTTGCCTCTATATATAAGTAATCATGTGGTATGTTAAATATTTGTGTCCCATTTGTCAGGATTTTCTAAAATCATTTCAAATATTGCCTTTAAATCTTTTCTGCATTAAAAAACATTTTGATATTTTTTCCATTATATGCCTGCTCTATTGTAGTTACAAACAGAATCATCTTTTAGCTTCTTTATTCAATTCATTAGTGCATTTTACAGAATTACTAACAAAAATGTTAAGCCACTAATTGTTTTAGAGATTTTTTTTTTTTTTCATATGTCATAGCATCGGCCGAGACGCGAACCCACAACCGTCTGCAACCAATTACTTGCTTGCATGGCGGCTACGATACCTCTCGGCTAACAACGCAAGACTGTTTTAGAGATTTTGCATTCCTAGATTTACGATTTTTCAAGAGCTTAAGGCAAAATAAGATTTAATCTACAAGCACAGCAATGAATAAAGAGAGCTTCATTTAGTTGTTGCTGTAATTTGCTTGAAGCCCCAATAAATGTCCAGACATCAAAGCAGTGCCATTATAGGTTTGTTCAATTAGCTTTTGCTTACAATCAAATTTAGCTTTTGCTTACAATCAAATGTTTTAAAAGTTGAAATATATATTTAGGCAAAGCAGATAATGTTATATCATGACCCATATGTACATATTCTATACATTGTTCATAAACTTTTTCATTTAAAGGTGCCTAAGGTATATATAAATATCCTTGCAATCAGTCGTTTCATCAATCACAACAAATAAAAAAATTTTTTATTTCATTATGATTGTTATTAAGAATAAATATGTTTAGCAGAACCTGAATGACATAACAATAGTGATCATAGTTACTTGACAAATGCATTGTATCAATATGGTTACCTCTATTGCAGGCATCACCATCTTCTTCATGATTATGAAATGCCCATTTATGTATTCCCATGTGACATAAACACTGTAATTAAATTTTCCAAAATTTTTCCAATTTTTAAGTTTTTGATTCGGAATCAAAATATTTAAAGCTGTTTGTGTATTTGTAACACAATCATTTGTGAATTGAATCAAATGTTTGAAATGAAATCATCATTTTAAGAAGATTCATGATGTTTCAAATATCTTTATATTTATAACACAATCATTTTTGAAAACAGTAGCAGCTCTCCATACAATAGTGTCACCCATAGATTTGAGCATAAAATCCTTATCTAGTGCATATTCTTCTAATATCTCCAGACTAGTTTCTAACTTGTGGCTTTCATCAATGAGGAACCTTAAATGTAGGAGCACTGCATCTAGAATCTTAACATCTAATGCAATCCCCTTTTACTTTTTTGGTTAACTATAAAGCTATAAGTCCTAAATGAAAATACAATAATGTTTTCCAACCAAGATCATTCACTTGTATGGTCAAACAGATCTAAACTCAGTCTAGTAGCTATACATTTTGGTGCCTTTGGTTCTTTAATAACCATAGTCTCCATCATTTCATGGGCAAGATTGGGTATTAAAACACTAAACATCACATGATCACTATTTCCTATGCATACCCAAGGTGTTGAAACAGTAGCAAACTTTCTAAACAGTAGTGCTATATGGCTTGCACTGGATGGCATTATTGTATTGGAGAATGTTGTTTTTATAGTTATTTAAGCATAGAAAATAATGATCATGTGATGTTTAATGGAGCAATGTTTGAAATGAAATCATGATCATGTGATGTTTAATGGACAATGTTTGAAATGAAATCATTTGTAAAAGATTTAATAATGTTTCACATCCTTTTTTTTAACTTTCAGCAAATTATTTAATTCAATAAAACCAGTTGAATTTCATACATTTTCTTTATTAAAAAACATGAATGACAAAATAATTTGATTTTCTTTATACCCTGTTAAACCAAGATATTGTATTGCAATAGGTGGTAATGAAATGCAAATACAGATTTTAATTTTTATATTTAAATTTATCATTTCTGATTTTGATTTTTATAATTCTTTCCTTATCAATAAAAATCATAGATCCAAATGATTTTGTTGATAAAAAAAAAGTTGTTTTAGAGCTCAGAAGTTTTTAAGTTTCAGAAGTGCCATAAATGAAATTGATGTGAGAATTGTATATTCAAGAGTCGACACTTTACCAATTAATTAAATCACATTTATCGATAGAATTATTTATTTTGAAATTATAATGAATCTAAAACATGCCATGCAAACCAAGAAATAAGCATATATACCTATAAAGCCATTTATAACAGAACTGGGAGAGCTTTAATGATGAAATAGACTTGTACAATTGGACAATCCAAACACCTTCTCATTTATAACAGTACTGGGAATGCTAAAATGGTGAAATAGACTTGTACAATTAGACAATCCAAGGACAATATTCTCACTGCAACTGAAGCGGTTGCCTTGTTTCTTTCAAGTTATGGCCCCAAATAATAATGAGACACGAATAGAAGTGTTCTGAAAGTGTAACATTGCTGTTAATATAACATTTTTGTCTCCAAATAACTAATGGAGAAATGGACATGTATAATTGGACAGTTTTGTGAACAATAATTTCAGCATAAGAAGTTGGGTTTATGTGTGTAAGTCTGGAAGGGCAGGTGAATTTTGTGTCACTGCACTTCTGGAACTATTAATATCCCACTCACCTATCCATACATTTATACTTGAATATTCAAAATCATATGCATTGAATCAAGTGTATGGGTGCGGATGCGCTTGACACACACCGACACTCCCTAAATTTCTTTGTAATGATTCTTGTTGATTGCATTGTAAAACTTATGCCTCTTGAATCGTCTTGAGGCACAAATAAGGCATTTGAAAGTAAAAAAAACGTTATTATAAAAATGTGCATAACATGAAATAAAGAGCAGACTGAAATATTCTTATCTTACTAATGTTTGAGTAACAATAACAAATTTATTATATGCTCAGTAATAACTGAAACACACAAGCTTTTTATATACCTGTCTATATATATATATAGGGTATATGAGCACAGACTTTCACATGACCCACCACTCTCCACACTATCCCATAACACTGATACACTTGAACACATTTATGTTGAAAAGATAAATAAGTTATTCAAGATGCAGAAAAGATATTATAAATGCTGTTACAAATATCTTTAAATTATTTTCATACTGCCGTCAGTATAACGTTACTTTGGGGATTTAATTAATTGTTCCAAGAAAACAAAATACTATGTAAGACTATTTCAATATCTTTGCCCTAATGTCACACTATAGTGGAAAATAATGACATAAGTTGATCATGTTGAAGGGCTCATTTTAAAAATTGCATTGTCTTGCTTATGCAGGACAGCAATGTGAGAAATAATATCAGAGCAAAACCACTCAGGGGGCAGCAATTACATAACATTCAACAACCAACTAGAATCAGATAACGATTTTTGTCCTTTTATTAAAACAAATCTCAAATATTATAAATGTTACATAAAAAAATACAATCATTAGACAAAAGCAATCTTTACCTTGCATACAGGGACCTCACATCACTGTCTATTATAATACTTGTTTAGCCATACACATATGGCTGCTGTTTAGCTGAAGATAAATTTCACCAAGACAGCTCAGACTTATTACTTCCTTTCGCCAGCTACCGAGATATCACTGCTGCTATATAGTTTACTGTTGTACTGTAGTTTATCTCACTCCCAATATCTGTAGAGTTGACTCTTATTGTTTTCAGCTTTCTTATAGCTGACTTCACTTGTGATTGATTAATCTTTGTCATTCTTATTACATTCGAGTACAATTTCTTGCAAAAATACTTAGACCATTTGTTTATTTGATTGGCTATTTGATTTGTTTATGTCAATCCCCTTATCTGGCAGTAATTACTTTGTTAATTATATTGGCTATTCTGTTGGTAGTGGTACATTTATGATTGAATCTGCTACATTCTTTCCTCCTTGGCAAAGTTTAATTTGTAATCACAAAGACATCAAGGTAACTATGTTGACAACAGTTTATCTTAATTTTTTTCTTAGTTTGTTATTAGCAGTGTTCCTGATCTGGTTACCATTTCATCTAGGCTGCCATCTTTGGGGAACTGATGCTTTGCTTGACTGATGTCTTCTTAGCTATCTCTGATAACTGCTTTGCTGGTTGATGTTTTCTTGTGGTAGCACCTGCTGGATCTAGTCTTTTTCCTGCTAACATTTTCATCATTAAAATCAGGATTAAGTTGATCTCTAATGTACATTGGTGTTTCTCTTTTTATATCTATTATGTTTGAGAACTAGCTTACTTTAACTGTTATGTAGACTAAGTGACTAAACCAGTCGTAATCTAATAGTTTCCACCTTTGCTTCACCAAATAACAAAACATGGTTACATTGAAAATTTTAATTATTTGATTGTTTAGCTAGTCTTTTTTTTTTTACTAAATATGTTTATCATAATCTGGGATTTGAAGTTGAATCAGTTACCGTAAATTACTGTTTAGAGCCTCTTTGAGGAGATTTGGAGCAGGACCATTATTCTTTTTAATGACTGTGTCTTCTTTTTTGCATGCAAGAAACCTCAATATATCTACTCAATTGTAATATCAGCAAACAGTACATCCATGTGGGCATTTAGTGTGATTCTTAATTAGAAGTATTACTATTCTTATCTTTTTTTCACTTTCTTTGCATTTTTTTCTTCATATATATCCAACTTTTCTCTATATTCCCCTCTTATACACTTCAATGCAATTTTCTTAATATATAACTCCTCCTTTATTACAATTTCAACTGTCCTTAATTGTAACATCTATGACAAATTTTCATAGGGGTTACAAGTACTGCTTTTAATAACCATTTTTGTTTTCCAGTATGCCCATTATAATTTGGGCCTTTCCAAGATTTTTACTATCTTTCTAAATTTTGAATTCTCATTTTTTTAACAGTGTCAAATTACTGGCTTTCTGCTAACGATACCCAAGAGACTGCAAAACTGAATGATTTACCTGGGTCTATTAAGAGCTCGATCCTTAAGCTGTGATCCATCATTCTGCAAATGAACCAACTCCTCAGGACTCTTCTAGAACTCTTTAAAGACACAAACCAGCATCAAATTTCTGAGTTCAGCTGCAAAGTTCTTGCATTTTTAAAGTGTTCTCTTTGCAGACTGGCTAAGTGCATCAGGAAGAATAGGTAATCAGCAGATTAAACACCTGTTTAATATTATGCTCTAGAGGTGCTTGTGTGTACAATATTTCATACATAGAAGAAACAATTACAAATGCAGTTAATTTTGATCTAGTTTCATTATTTGATTTGTCTTTATAAAGAACTGTACTCTGTTCATATATCAAAGCGAAGTCTTAGACAACTCAAATGTTTCAGACATCCAATTCTTGCTAGCATGGTTTTTTTCTTTTGATGGCAAGAGAAAAAAATTGCATTATAGACGTATTTTAATTATGGCAAGCAATTTATTTCCATCTGTTATGTACCAAATCTACTATCCAAATGGAATCCTGTCTTACTACACTAATTCTTTTGTGTCTGAACTAATTCCATTGGCTCTTAGTTAATAAAGAAATAGTAAATATTTTCAAATTACTTTATTTACAATTAGAAATATTCCCTTCAAAACTGTTCCAAGTTCATTTAATTTATGCCTAATAATTACAAGATATATGCAAATTGTAAGTCTACATTATGTATAAAACATCATGTTTTTAACATATATAAAAAAATATACATACTCTAATCTAAGTGGAATATATGCCTCTTGCTTAGTTACCACTTCTTTAGATTTATACATATGCCTGCTGATGAGCCAATGAAGTTTAGTAGGACAGTTAAACTTACTATTAAGCCTATAAACATCACATGATCACCATACTATAGAGAGTTTTGTCTGTTTTTAAACTTACTATTCCCTTTTCTCTGCTAGCTCTATTATACTTTCCCTTAACTCCCCATTCAGTCTATTGTTTCTTTCAGATTTCTTGTAGATTATGTTATTCAATTTTCATGATTGCTACTATATCGAAGTATAGCTTTTGACAACTTCTTACCGTAATAAACTATCTCTATATACAGATATATGTACAATAATGTAAAATCAGATTATACGACTAAACAAACTTTATTGCTTATATATTTATTTATTTAATTATTTGTTTTATTTATTTCAATCTTCTTTTCTAATAATAATTCCTTTGTTAATTATGGTGGCCTCTTCTCCTTTTAGAGATTTTTTATTGCACAAATCCATTGTAATAAATATATAATAAAGTAGTTTTGGATTCAAATTTTTAGACCATGTTTGAATTTCCTGGTGTTAGTTTGCTAATGTAATGGAATTAAAAGTGACTCTTAGACATATAAGAGAAAATAGCCGAAATTCCCTGTTGAAAGCCATAAGGTTAGAAAGCAGACTGGAAATAGGAATCTTTAGCGTTAACATCCAGGGTCCAATGATTACTTTAACTTATGTTAGATGTCTCTAGAGTAAATAACTGCTCTTAACAATATTTATTTCCACAAGATGTGACTGATTAATTTGTCATTAGCTACTTTCAAGATTTAACCAGTTGACATACAATACATTTTTTGGAAAAAATGCTGTGGAAACAATACATAACTGAATAAATTATTATGATTTGTTACTTAAATGAATGAAAGAAAAAAAAATTTTTTTTCTCTTTCTTTATTTACTTTAATGAAGGTTTTTAGGATGAGAAAAAAATCATTGCCGATATTTAAATATAGCTCAAAACTTTCTAAAATATTATAATTTACAAAATTTTTGTATTATATTTAGTTTTTCCATCACTGTTAATATAAAACTGTAGGAAACTTTATTTAAAACTCATTTCAAAATAAAAAAACTAAAAAGGTTCAAATTAAATTTTTTAGAAACCTTTATCTATAATTAAATAGTACTAAAAAAAGGTTATTTGATAACAAATAATATTATTTAATACAAAAAAGTTATTTTAGCAATGTTTCATTATTCTCCTCAGTATAACATATATATATTTAAATACTAAATATCACATGATCACCATTTCTTATGCTTGCTCAAGCTGTTAAATGAGGCAAAACTCTCCATACAGTAGTGCCATTCAGAATAATCAATGGATGCAGTGCTCTCAGATCCAAGGGTCCTCACTGATGAAATCCATAAGCTACAAACTAGTCTGGAGATATTGGATGAGCAGACACTAGATAGGGATTTTATGCACACATCTCTTTGCATTGATTACTCTGGCTTGCACTAAGTGACACTATTGTATAGAGAGTTTTGCCTGTTTTAATATGTAAATATATGTATACTGTCTATACTAAATTTAATGTACTTATAAGGGACTTAAACTCAAGACTTTCAAACTCCCCATAGCTATCCAATCGATCTTACACAACTGATACACATGACCACATACATGTGAAAAAGATAAATGATCCCCAAGTCATATTTGCACTGAACCAGCACTCATCATTTGATTCAGATCACCAGCTCCCACACATACACGATCAGTACTCAGTTTATATTAAAATAATAAACGTTCAAACTTTAACGGACAAGCCTCAATTTTTTCCATTCTCTAACTCTTCAACCATCCATATCATTGAAAATTTGAGAAGGGAATGCCCAAAGACCTTATTGATACCAATATTATTATCATATCCATGTTGACTTTAAATCAATCTGACCCTTCACATAGGGCATTTGAAAGTTTGAAGTTCAAGTCACTTATAATTATATTAAGTTTAGTATAGACAATATACATGTATTTAAATAATACATATTTAGCGTGTATTCTGCCATCCCTCTTCTGTATAATTAAGTGAACATATTAAGGTCCTATGTGTGAGGGATCAGATTGATTTAAGGTCAACATGGGTATGATAATAATATTGGCATCAATAACAGCTTTGAGCATTTCCATTCTCAGATTTTCAATGATGTTAATGGTTGAAGAGTTGGAGAAGATTGAAGCTTGTCCAATAAAGTTTAAACATTTGCTATCTTAATATAAACTGAGTGCTGATTGTATATATGTGTTGGAGATAGTGATCTGAATCAACTGATGAGTGCTGGTTCAGCATGAAATGCATATATTGGAGATCATTTATCTTTTTTTACATTTAGGTGGTCATGTGTATCAGTTGTATAAGATGGATTGGATAGCTATTGAATGTTTGAAAGTCTGAGTTCAAGTCACTTATAAATAAATATATATATATATATATATTGTGAAAGTTAACAAAACAATACATATAGTGACATCTAGATAGTTTTTTTTTTAATTACAAATTTCTTTATATAATTACATTTATAAAACCACAGCTAACTATTTAAAAGTAATATTTTTATTTATTTATAGTTCATTAACATAAATTTGTTTGAAATATATATATAAATCTCTTAATCAATTGATAAATTTTAAAAATAACATCTTGAGAAAATTCATATTAGAACAAATTAAAATAAAAATTGATTTGATTTTAAGTTGTATAATCAATGAGTTGTCTATTATTTCAATTTATTTATAATATATCGATTAAGAGTTTATAATTTTTTTTGATATTATAGTCATATAATTTATTGAAAAAATATATAAGAATTAAAATGATGTCTTCTTTATATATATATATATATGTATGAATCCATTCATGCATAAGTGAAATAAATAAATTATAATATACAGACATGTATATACATAAACCAACAAATATAGAATTTAGAAATATTATATGTATGTATGCACAAGCATTATATATATAATTTTCTTTTCATGTTTGAAAAACCAAATATTAATTAATGAAATAGCACTGTGTAGATTAGTGCAGTGATAGAGTGCCAGAAATCCTCGGATGGAGTCCAGTTCTTGCACTTCCGGCACTCAAACTCCTTATGATCGCCAATCAATGAAGCCATTTGATTATTTTTTAAATTTTTGATTAATGGTACAGCTGTTTTGTATATATGTATTGTACTGGGATGTAGTTTTTTCATCTTTTATTTTTTTAATTACATTTATATAGATCCCAGTTATTAAAAGGGTTTTGAATCATACTATACATACAAGTATAACTGATTAATGTTTATGGTATGACAAAATTGCTCCCTCCTTTTTAATTTAATAAATAAATATTAGGTAAAACGAGATTATATTTCCTGGTCAGTCTAACCTAGAGTCATATTATATATGATATAAAAAGAGAACTATAACTCCTGACAGCTTTTGCTTATTTATTTCAGGCACCAGCGTTCAGTTGACAATATAAGCAAAACATACCATCACAAGATTAATTAATAAAGATTGAATTTTTACCTCTTCTTTCTAATTACAGTATTTTTTTCTTGGATTTCTATTTATGGAGATTTAGTAAATTAATTAATTACCCGTATTAGCATTCATACATGGAGGAATCTAAATAATGAAGATTGCTGAATTTAAATTATCACATAGATATAATACATAAGGTTTGAAATACCAGGCATTCTTAAACCTGGAGTCTAATTGTAAATATTGGGATTTGAACTCAGATTTTCAAGCCCTTTCACTATCTCATACTTCTGACACACATGACCACACACATGCAGAAAAGATAAATAATCACCAATATATGTATTTTGTGCTAAACCAGCACTCATCAGTTGGTCCAAATTACCATCTCCCATACATATATATAATCAGTGCTCAGTTTATATTAAGATAGTAAATCCTTACACTTTAATGGATAGGTTTCAACCTACTCCAACTCTTCAGCTATCCATACCAATGAAAATATGATAATAGAATTCCCAAATTCCATGCTGATGCCAATATTGTTGTCATGCCCATGTTGACCTCAAGTCAACAATATTAGCATCAGCATGGGATTTGGGAATTTCTATTATCAGATTTTCAATGGTATGGATGGCTGAAGAGTTGAAGTAGGTTGAAGGCTGTCCATTAAAGTGTAAGGATTTGCTATCTTAATATAAACTGAGCACTGATTATATATATGTATGGTAGATGGTAATCTGGACCAACTGATGAGTGTTGGTTTAGCACAAAATATGTATATAGGTGATTATTTATCTCTTCTGCATGTGTGGTCATGTGTATCAGTAGTATGAGATAGTGTGGATAGTGAAAGGCTTGAAGTCTGAGTTCAAATCCCTATACTTAATACATAAGTAAGTGTATACTATAAATACAAAATTACTTATTAATTAAACATTAACACATGGACACATTCTTAATTACAAATTTAATTAGATATTCTGTTAGCAATAATAAAGTTTAGTTTATCTGTCTTATTAGTTCATTGAAAGTTTATATTATTAGTTCAGATAATCATTAAAGTTAGGTATAGGGCTCTCATTAATCTTACCTATTATTTCTTTGAATGGGTTTAATGACTGATATAATAGCAGTATACCATATGCCATGGGTTTCAAAAACCACTAAACATCATGTGATCACCATGTCTTATGCTTGCTCATAATTGTTATTAAAACAGGTAAAACTTCCCATACAGTACTGCTACTCAGTGCAAGCCAGAGTAAAAAGCTCCTCACTGACGAAAGCCACAAGCTAGAAACTAGTCTGGGGATGTTGGATGAGTAGGCACTAGATAGGGATTTTATGTACAAGCCTTCTGGCATCCATTGATTACTCTGACTTGCACTACTGTATGGAGAGTTCTATGAATTATAAGATCCACTATGCCTAGTTGAAGTGTTGTTTTTCTTATTAGTCATGGCATTTCTGAATCAAGGCATCCTCTTAACTTTAGGCTATGAAAAAGGCTACTAGTGCATCTGATTTGCATTATCCCTGCATGTAAAAACAAACACGTAACAAAACATTTTTCTACAGCTTTCTGGATTTTTCTTTGCAATAAATCACTCAATGAAGAATTCAGCACTCTAATTTGCAAAATTCACAAACAATATTAACGAAGCAAAGAAGGAATGAATCAAAGTTTTCGTGGTCACCTTTTTATACTGCCGGTCTGATTCCATCGTACAAGTACCTATTCATACTTTTCTTTTATCTCTGCAGGAATATAATTTCCCCAAAGCTTATTTTTATTATAATTAATTATAATATTAATCATAACTTACATATAATACATGATTTTATATTATCTTTAATATAGCATTCATTTTTGGTTTGTCGACTAACATTATTTCATCAACCAAAATAAATGAATACTTTCGAAATTTAAACAAGGATTTGATTTTATATAAACTTTAACTTTTTTTTTCTTTTTTCATTTACTAATACCGATCGACCATATTTAATTAAGGAGAAGAAATATAACACCTCCTTTTTTCTCTAATTAGTTAATTGTATTTTTTTCTTATTTTAAAAAAAAATCTACATGTACATTTTTTTTGATTATCAGAGTGGTTACAATAGAAATAATAAATTTTATTTATTAAAAAATATATATACTTTTCTCTCAACTATCTTTTTTCATGGTAGAATGCCAAACATACGTTGTACCAAAAATAATGGTACAGTAAGGATATGTGCTGCATATATACCATACTTACATAAATCTACGTTAATGATAAATAATAATGAAAACTATAAATAAGGACTTTACTTTTATCTTGTCGATATGGATATGTAAATGTATATATTTTCATTTGCTAGTGTAACAATTCTCTATATATGTTTTACTGAGAAATGAAATATTGTCAAACCAAATTTTTTTGTATTAAATAATATTTGTAAAAAGGTATGTAAAAATGTCACAAGTATTAATGGTTATCACTATTTTTTCACCATTATATTTCTTACAAACATTAATTTATATTTCAAAGCGAGCTATTCTATTCTATTATTAAACCAAACTATGCAGTTGATTTCAAATATTTAAAAAGTATATTAATTTAAATAATACATTTGTTGTTAAATTAATTTTTTCAGACATTTATTTGTTTATATGCATGAAGAACAACAGAAGAGATTATGTTTATATGTTTTATGGGTATCTATGATTTTACTTAATGTTTTCATGCCTAAAGTCAGAAAAACTACTTGGTGAAAAAATGTTGAATTACAAAAGCAGCCCTGCAAATCTTCTGGATTTTTATTTACCCCCAATGGCTACAACCAATATATCCAGACGAATATAAATTTTCAAATGCTTTAATTTTATTTAATTTTTTAAATTGAACAGGTGTTCATCTTAGTATCTTTTTAAAGTATATCTCTATTTTTCAAAACTCAAATTAGTTAGAATTTAGCTTATATAGTATAAATTTTACAAACCCTTTTTAAGGTTTAGTGATATCTCATAACACTTGTAGTCTAAATAGCAGTAAGATTTTTGCATCTTTTGCAAATAGACACTATTTTTTTTCTACTTTTTAAGACAAATATTACAAAACTTATTATAACTAATGCTTACAAATTTATTTCATTATAATAACTGACTTTAAAAAAGCAACCAACTGAATCCAGTTAAAGAAAAGTAATTTTAGTTCTCCATTTTTGCAAATTTATAGCTATATTTGTTTTAAATTTTTTATACAAACATGTTTATTGTAAATAATGCTTATGATTAAAAAAAAATCAAATTTGAAACAATATTTATATTCAAATACTCTTCTTAAGATGAGTATGAGATAATACTTGTAATATTTATGTTATTATATGGCATAGTAGCCGTTGCAGGTCAAAAAGAACTTATTTTTTATGAATTTAAATAATTTAGTAGTTTAAATTTTCAAATTTTTAAAATAAAATTTGTGGGCTAGTTTCTTTTGCAAAAAAAAAAGCAATGGTCATAAGTTGCCTTTTTCAATTAACGGTAATTTTTGTTTTTGAAAAATAATGTAGAACATCACTGGTGATGAAGATCAATTGTTGCTCGATCATAATGAACTTTTCTTAAAAAACATTCTGAGATAAAAAATTTGTTTTTCAGCAGATAATTTAAGACATCTAAAAACAATCATCCACCCCAGACTAAACCTAAATAATTACATAGACATTCGACTGCATTCTAATTGAATTTAAAAAAAAAAAAAAAAGGAAATCCAGTTGGTGCATTAAAAAACTTTCAACTAACTAATCCGTAGAAATCTTTATCTTTCTCAACAAATTGATTTGTAAATGAAACAAATATTCTCAATGACCGTGTTTAAATGTGTTGGATGAAAAGTTTAAGAGATAGTGACAGATGATCTAAAGCCAGTAGTAAAATAAATATAATCTCAGAATCATGATATCAGTTTTTAGTTAACGTAATGATAAAGAAATGTTTACTCAGTGATAAAACATAAATTGAAAAGAAAGGAAGTAGAAATTGGTTATCAGTCTGCTGCACTGCGACTTAGTGTTAATTGATAAAACTAAAAAAAAAGGGCATATTTATGGATTTTTACTATCCTTTTTGCCAAATATGCTGCTAGATAAAAACCAGTTACTAAATACACAATTGTTGAACGAAGGTCATACCCATATAACTATGCAAGATTGTTGATTTGAATTCAAATCCTTAGTTTGTTTAATTTTTTTTAATCCATTGATTTCAATAACAAAATAAAAACGTGATTACTTGTGAGATAAAAGATGTTCAGCTTGAGAGGGAAAACATGCAAATTTAATCCATATACTATTTGTGACTGTTTGGATTATACACCTTTCTGGATTAGAAGAGAAAGGTCACTAGTGTTAAGTGATGTGTAGATATCAGAATACTTAATTAAAGTACCTGAATTGTTTCTCATTTCAAGAATATTTTTAATTACATTAATAATATCTCAAATTTTTTAGCACCTAAAATTTATATCAAGGTTAGTATCGTAAATTCATAGGTCTAATTACAATGTACAATGTGTTACATTTTAGATGATAAAAAATTCTAAAGTAGAAAACCATTTTTAAAATTTGTAAGGTTTATCATGATACAAACAATAATATAAAAAATTATAATAATTGAATCATACTTTATTAAAGTAGATATAATATTAAAAGTAAAAATAAATAAATAAATAGAACTATTTCCTTTTTGGAAAATTGCCTTAATTTATATTCTCTAGCTAGTTTCTTGATATATAGTCTCTGCTTCATAACACAGCTCCTAAACTGATGAATACACTATTTGAATTATTTTTAAATTGTGACAAATAAATTTAATAAACGCATATACAGGTTGACCAACTCAAGTGAGATTATTTCACAATATATTTCTTCATTCTGATTGTGCGTGGATTTACACCCATTTTAATAGATCTCATGGCTAAAGCACGATTGAAATAGCGTGAGGTTTTAGAGGTAGTCCTGGAATTGTCAAAAGTTAAATCAACTGTTGATAAAATACCAAATAAGACTCCAAAAACTAAAAACGCAATAATAAATAAAGTGTACACACGTATCCTTCCATCAGAAGACATTTCCAATTCTCGTAAATGTGCTTCTGTAAGAGAATGTGATGGGTTCAAATTAAGTGCTATCTGAAAATGTCCAATGGCATCATGATAATGACCATATGTTTTGAAAATTTCTCCTAGTGTGTAATGCTGTAACCAGTGATTAGTCTGATCAAGGGATGAAAGTTCTAGGGAACATTTTGAAAATAAAACTACATCATCGAGATAATGTAAATTAAAAAATAGCTGTGCTAAACTAAAAAAATTGCTATCACTACTTGGCGATGATGATGCTTGATGAAAACATTCAACAGATGTATGGATATCACTTGCTGATGGCAAAAGTTTTCCAATTTCACTGAAGACATTTGCTTTCTGAAATAATTTATAAAAATAAAGATTAAATGATTAGTATATATAAATCTAAAAAAAATAAATTAGAATAGAACTTATACTAACATCACATGACCCCTCATATACTTCAAGAAGTTATTTTTGTCCTACTATAGAGCCATCTACTGTAAACTTGAGTAATCAATAGCCACCAGATGATATAGTGCTATAAATACCATCTGACCAATCAGCTTCTGTCTTTTGCTTAATCATATATCAAATGCAATAGTTCCAGTTTTGAATCTAGTCTTCACTGATGAAACCAGTCAGTCTGGAGATGAAAAACTATCTGATGTCCGCTAATTCCTCAAGCATACAGTAGATAGCTCTAGAGTCTGGTGAAAATAACTGCTCATACAATAAAATTTCTGAAAAAGTAATATCGCTATAACAAAAAAAACAAAAAACAACAACATAAAATTTAATCTACATGATTATCTTTCCAAAAAAAAAAAATAATTACAACAAAATACATTAGTAAGTTCTTTAAAATAAATAATCTTATGTAATATTTTCAGAGACACTTCATATGTTAAGTGAAAATTAAGTAAACATAAATACAGTTGGTGAAACAAAACATCAGATAAATGGACCAGAATATTCACCTGTATCAATGATTAAATGTGACTGGCTTTGGACATATGTGAAGGCATAAATAGCCCAAGGCAGATCATCAAAATAGTAATGTGACAAGATTCTGGATAAATGCATCTTCATAGCTGCTAGCTTTTCTTAATCAATACTTTTAAAAATGAGTACTTGTATAAGAAAGATTTTACATATGTACAAAATTGATAAATGATAGAAGAAACAACAGTTAATAAAAAAAAAAAAAATAGTTTTCATATAACAGACATAATGAAGTAAGAATTGCATGAAAAGGGCTGCAGCACTTAGGTTTAACATATCAGAGTAAAGGATGATACAATTGACAAAAGACATTAGATATTCAACAAGATTAAAGAGAGTAGGAGGATATGCCTTTGATTAGCAAATTAAAAAAATTGATAACTTTTAATAGATTGCATAGAATAATTAAAACAATTTTTGACTTTTAAGAAATTTACAAGCAATGAAGTGAGTAAATAAGATAGAAGGATATAAATACAATTTATCCATTCTACTTTGAACACTTTTTACCAAAAAAATCTTTTATTGTACATATATGCATACACAATCTTACGTTTTGACTATCCTGCAGTCTTCTTCAGAGCTATACTGTAGGACTGTCGAAACATAAGATTGTGTATGTATATATGTAGAATAAAAGGTTTTTTTGCTAAAAAGTATTTAAAATAGAGTGGATAAATTACATTTATATAAGATATTACAACAAAATAAAAGAAGTAATGAATTTGGTAATATTTCTGTAAGATATACTAGAGAAATACAAAGATTTTATATTAGTTTATTCATGTAAAAAATAGGATGAATTTGTTATGAAAAAATGCTAACTGTTAAAATAGTCAAGATTGGAAAAGAATAATAATTTGACTAATAAAAGACAGAGTATTAGAGAAGGGGAGAGTAGATAAAGAAAATAAAAAGTTTAAATATAAAAATAAGCAAATTATCATGACTGAGTCATTTTTGATAATAATAAGGAAGAGTAATCTATTTTTCAAAGGATGAACAGGAAATATATTTATAAATGGAATAACTTAGCAAAGATTCCAATTGTAAACAAAGTATTTCCTAATTGTGTGCACGGAAACTAATGGCTGCAAAAGAAAGATAAAAGAGGTGTATTTTATCATCAATGACAATAACACAATTAATAGACACAACACGTTTCGCTATCTCCAGAAAATGGACAAGCTGATTAATTTACATATACATTTGCATATATTACCATTTAATAATATCACAATAACGATTATTATTTTGGCTATGATTATGAGGGATAACACCTCGAAAGCGCTTAGCCTGAATTAACTCATTTCGATTGTTTGCTATTAACAGCTTCTTCAAACAGCATTTTAAAGCACTTGTATATACTACTTCATTATAAGTATTTTATTAATAAATATTACTCTATTTTCTTTCCAAAAAGGCCAATTAATTTCAATACAAAATATACTATATATACATTTCGCTCTTCAAATTTTGCTTCCTTATATGAACTATCTTCTTTTATATCTTTATATACATTATATTATAATAACTTTCCTATATTTCAATCATCTTGACCCTAAAAGATGGTCAAAATATTGAAAAAATATTATATATAATGATATAAAAGGAAATGATTCATATAATAAAGCAAGATTTAGACAGAAAAAAGCATGTGGAATATTTTACATAAACAAAGTATTGAAGATGCAGAAAATATTAGCGTTTATCACTAGAATGTAGACATTTTCAATGAATTCACAGAAAAGGAAGTATAAATTAAATGAATATAAATGGATTTTGGCTTTTATATTGATATTTGATGGTAAATAATTTTAAAATTAAAATTAATGAATAGACAGAGATTACATTATTAAAATGATATAAATTGTAAGCAGATTAGAAGTTTAAATGCTATGATAAAGGTAAATATATGATAGTTAGTTTCTTGGGACTTACTGACTCAGAAATTCTGGAATTCAATAAAGAAAAAAATCATACATGTCATATCACATCATAAAAATTAAAATTTTTGATGAGAAAAAAAAAGAGATCCAAATAACCGAGTTTTTATTAATAATACTTAGGAATAAACAAATAAATATATAGGAATGATGTTAATAAATTATAGATGGGATATAAATAATCAAGTTGAATTAAATAAATACAATATTATGAAATTTTGGAAAAGGAAGTAAATAGTAATCAGAATATGTTGGATTACGAAAATCAATATAATGAAGTTAAATGTTTCAGGGGGGGTGGGTGAGAAATAGGAATTCATGATAATAAGCTATGAACTTAGAAGAGAAAATCATGGCAAAAATAGAATGAATAAAAAACGAATAAAGGACAGAATTAATTCAGGAAGGGTATGTAATAGGAAATTTTAAAAGTACATTATATAGAAATAAAAAGGATAAAAAATATATAGATAAAAATTAAAAAAATCCAACATTTACACAACCAGTAGAAAGGTGAGATTTTTTTCTCTAAATTTTCTGCAGCACAATCTCTAAATAAATGCATGTGTACATAGCAACATAGTTTAGTTACCAAATAAATTTTGAGGCTAACATGCATAAAACATATACGAAATGAAATGTGATCATATATTATCTTCGATACCATGCCTGCAGTTACAAAATCTTACAATCACTTGAAAACACGTTTGTGATTCATGGTCTCATGGCCATACTCAGTTTGAATCATTTCAAATATTTTACCAGTAGTTTTTCTCAATTTAAAACAAAATTTAATTGTTCCATTGTGAGTTAAGAGACAAAACAATGTTTACATTTCATATAAATTCAAATAAACACTACTTTGAACACTTTTTAGCAAAACCTTTTATTGTACCTATGTACATACATAATCTTATGTTTCGACTGTCCTAGAGTCTTCTTCAGAGCCAATTTAACATAAAAAATAATTCTGAAGAAAATTGCAGGATAGTCAAAACAACATTATGTATGCATATATGTACAATAAAAAGTTTTACTAAAAAATGTTCAAAGTAATGAATAAATTGAATTTATTTAAGATATTACAGCAAAATAAAGGAGGTAGTGAATATGGTTTACATTTCATGATGTAAATCTTGATCCAGACACTAACACTGTAAAATTTTTGTGTGAACAGCTAAATTATATGATTCAGCAATGGTACTGCAGGTAGTTTGAAGAAAGAATTAGTCACCTTTTCAGTGGTACACATTTGTGTGTTTAGAATAATACAGGTTAAAGAAAATAAAAATTAAATATGAGTTGATAATAATAAGATAGTAAAAGAATTATAATTATGAAGAAGAATTAATACAACATTTTAAAAAGTAAAAAGATAGAAATTTAGATGAACTGGCAGATGAAGTGATTTTAAAATTATGGTAAATATCTTTAACCATATTTCTGAACTGTTTTAACAGAGCTGCAAATGAAGGAAATATTCCAGAGAATTAGAAGTCTATACAAGTAAGGTTAGTTTTTAAAAGGGAAGAAAAAGTTAGCAGAGATTTGGTTAATTATAGATTGGTAGCAATAAAATCACTTATGTATTAGCTTTTTTTAATGTTATTATAAACAATATTGCCTTATGGACCAACAAACATAAAATATTAAAAAATATTACAAGGAGAATTTAGAATTGATAAAAAAATCAGCGATCACGTGAAGATTTTTAAAAATATTGAAAAAGCACTGATCACAGAACATTTGTGGTCTACTTATGATGGAAAAAGTAACTATAATTATGATATAAACAAAGGATATTGTGGGATTATTTCCATATAATCACTAGGAATATGTTCAGCAATGATATTACTACTTAACTATCAATTACTATCGACAACTCTAAGGTTGAACAACTTTGCTCTAATATCTGATAATAGTTTTATGTCTCGAATTTAATTAGAAACAAATGATCACTAGAAGGTCTCCCATTTCATTTCTAATCCAAGATGTTATATGGCTTTAAATCCAGGCAGCTATTTTTATAAAATTGAGGATTTACAAGAATTATATTCTCTTGACATCCTGTAAATAATAATTCATCTCCTCCAGAGAGTTGCAAGTGCTATGTTAAATATTTTCATGGATTTACTATGACGCAAACAACTGAAAGTATGGGGTTATTTCACATAATAACTAGGGATATATTAAACAGTGATATTGCTACATAACTATCAGATATTATTGAAATTGTTATGGTAAACTACTTTGCTGTAGAATCGAACAATAGCTTTCTAATTAAATTCAAGGCAAAAAAACTATTGTTGGATAGTATAGCAAAGAAGTTTAGCCTGTGGGCTGTCAATAGTAAATGATAGTTACCTAGCAACATACATGGAAATAATTCTACATTTTCCTTTGTTTACATCATGATAAATTCATGAAAATATTTAATCTAATAAATATAAATGAAGTGTGAAATTATGAATTAGAATAACAAATGAAATAGATTTTATATAGGATGTCCGTTATCACTAAATCAATTTATAATTTTATTTCCTAAGACTAAGTATGAGATATGATATATCTGACATGAGATTAATAAAAAATATAGGTGAACAAAATTACTTTTTGCTGATAATGTGGATCTTTTTGCAAATGATAAAAAGGAGATGAATACTTGTAATTATATATTGGATTATTTCAATTATCAATTAAAAAATAACAACACAGTCTTCTATTTTAAAAATAGCCCATTAATTTCAAAATATATACAATCCACGCACAAACTTCTTTATAAATCTTGATTTATTATAATATGAACTATTATAATTGTACAATAATATACTCTAAAGTTTCGACTATATTATTTTAAAATATTTGTTTGTTAAAATTATGATTAATAAAAAATATAATATTATTTGTCCTGTTTATAAAAAGAAAAAAGTTTAAATTTGTTAATTATTAATGATTATAATAATTTAGAAGTTATGAATTTGGTTTGTTATAAAATGTTTAGATTGTTTTAAAGATAATAAAGAAATGTCATATGTTGGAACTACAAAGAATAAATTGGCAACAAGATTAAAACAGCATTTAAATGATAATAATTCTGAAGTTTATGGTCATACGAGTAAATTTAAGCATAAAGATTTTAAAATAGAACCTTTGGAATGTATTGGATCTTATTATGAAAGACTTATAAAAGAAAGAAATTTATATTAATGAAATGAAATCTGTAATGAATAGGATGTTAATTGTAAAAAAAAAAGCATAATATATTGATTTAATTAAATAATTATAATACACTGTACAGGCTTACACACACCTGTACATATATAATGTAATATATAGGGGATTCAAACTCAGACTTTCACATGATCCTCAACTCTCCATGCCATCTCATACTGCTGACCAGATGGCATGGAGAGTTGAGGATTGTGTGAAAGTCTGAGTTTGAATCCCTTATATATGCAAGTGTGTGTAAGCCTGTACAGTGTATTAAATTACATATTGAAACATAGTGCATTAAATGTCTGCCCATACCTTGCATGTATATATAAATGGATAATTCTCCTATACATGAGGGGTCAGAATGACTAACATCAATATGGGTAAGATGACAATCTTGGCACTAATGGGGGCTTTGAATGTTCCATCATCAGATTTTCAATGAAATGGATGGCTGAAGAGTTGTGGGTTGGAGTAGTTTGTAGCCTGTCCATTAAAGTATGAAGATTGACTATCTTAATATAAAGCTGAGCATTGATTGTATATATGTGTGTGGAGATAGTAATCTGGACCAACTGATGATTGCTGGTTTAGCATGAAATATGCATATTGGTGATTATTTATATTTTCAACATGTGTGTGATCAAGTGGGTCAGCAATATGAGATGGCATGGAGAGTTTGAGGGTCGTGTGAAAGTCTGAGTTTGAATTCCCTATATATTACATTATATAAGTGCAGGTGTATATAAGCCTGTACAGTGTATTAAATTATGTGTTTAAATAATTATAGGAAACTTTTTTTTTGTTAGAAGTTAAAGGTAAGAGGTATTTCTATTTTGTTATGTTATACCCGTTCATCCCTACCCTGATAAGATGAGCAGGCGCACATATCGAACATGAAAAACATATGGTGGCATGCCAGGATAGGAATTAATTTTAAATCTTTTTATGATCATTTTGATACAATCATCGGTATGTTTATAAAAGTATTGACTCTTACCTACCTTTGAAAGATTACTTTAATTTAAATCCTTCGTGCCACTCCCAGAAAAAGAAAGATTAATTCCCCCCCTCCCCTGAAAGGATATGTAAGACCAATAATGATATAAAATATAATGAAACAAACAAAATGTAATAGAAATAAACACCCCAATGACCAAAGATTTAAATCCCGATAAGTGAGTATCCCATATGCCAGCTCAGCGTTCTCTTTATCTCAAGTAAAGAAATGGAAAACTAAAACTCTCACAATTATCTAAGTGTTTTTTGTTTTTCCATTAAAAAAAGGAATATGAATAGAGTATGAAAGCAGTAACGCAATTCTATAATTATTAAACAAATATTTATTGAACCCTGTATCCCTTCACCAATTACAAAGATAAATGCAATAATAATAAACCACAATGTAGAGAAAAAAATTTATGATAATATAATAGTTATTTTGCTTAAGAAATATAATATTAAAGCATAAAAAGAAAAGAATCAATTAGTGAGAAAGTAGTCTGAGAATCATAAACTCGCACATGAATATATTTTACAAATATTAAATATTACATAAAATAAGATTGATATTTTACGCAAAGAGATATAAATGAAAGATATGTAACACACAATAATATATATGAAATTACTAGAGTAATAAAAATAATAATAAGGGTACAACATAAAGTCTACCGTACTTCTCTGGGTTTTGAGTAGGCCACGTATCTGTTCATCCAGGATAGCAGGGACTTCTCTTTAACATGGCATCATTCGGCAGCTTTCATAATCATTTGGTGGCTGGTTTCAGGAGACTTTTCTGACGATATTGTTTCAGCAGCTTTCGTGATCATTTGATGGCTGGATTCAGGAGACATTTCTGATGATATTGTTCAGCAGCTTTCACAATCATTTGATGGCTGAATCAGGAGACATTTCTGATGATATTGTTCAGCAGCTTTCACAATCATTTGATGGCTGAATCAGGAAACATTTCTGACGATATTGTTCAGCAGCTTTCACGATCATTTGATGGCTGGATTCAGGAGACATTTCTGAAAGTAGCAGAGCTGGGCGGGCATGGTGACTGGGGGTTCCTACCCCATAACCATTTCACAGACAAGTGTACATTTGTGCTTGAGCTTTAATCATAAATTTCCTCTTTGGTTAACGATTATCCACTAATAAGAGTGCTTTCTTTTTGGTTTCTACAGCACTGGTAACGGTTCTCTTTTACTTTGGGTTTTCAAATACCAGCATCTTCCCGTAAACACAGTTCGGTACCACACTAATTATAATTGGCTAGTTTGAAATCATCTTGAAGCTTGCTCTACATCAGCGTGATATAAAAGACATCACTAGAACTGGCACAGCTGACTGTCTGCCTCTGTATGTTCTTCTCCAACTCTCTAATTTAACCAGACAGGTTAAGATAAATCCAATAAGTCAGGAAGCAGGTTAAAAAAAAAAAAAAAGTCCAATAAGTTAACATGAATGTGTGAATGATTGACTGCTTCAGTGAGTGAGTGATTGACTTGGTGACTGATTGAATGCCTGTGCCTGATTGACTGAGTGTCCAAATCCCCCAAACACCAGGTGAACAGCTTATATAGCCCACTCATTACAATCCCAAACTAGGTATCCCTCTGAAAAACATTTAATTAGCTAATTTTGACTTTTGTTAGTGGATCCATACAATGCATGAAGCATTCCTATGTAATCCATTAATTAATCTCAAGAATTTTTATTTTTAATTAAATTGATTATCTACTATGACCACTATCTGATTCAACACACAAAAAAGAAAAAAAATACGATACAAGATATTTTCTGATAATCATATTACACTTAAATTATTTGGTATTTTTCTAATAATCATATTATACTTAAAATATATTTGTAATTATATTAGATATCTTTCCCCACCCACATTAACATAAATTTCAACAAACTCTTTTGTCAAGTTGAAATATTTAATAATTAAAAAAAAAGAAACAAAATTACTTATCTATTAAAAATATAATTGCCTTTAGGCTTTTCTTAAATTTAGAACAATGACTTTGTAGAGAAAAATAACTAGTAAAACTTTTGATTTTAAACATTATGTATTTGTTGGAACATTTATATATTTCGATTTCCCTTTCTTTTTACAAGCATTTAACAAAAAAATATAAATACAGATTACGCATAAACATCTTTGCATTTATTAAAAAAAAAAATGAACATAAAAATTTATTATAAGCATATAGCTAATATAATAACACATCGAATTATAAATTATAAGCCTTAACTATTGGCTTTTCTTGTGTGTGCTAATATATGATATATCCACAGACATCTCTCATTTTATAACCTGACTTAATTTTAACTTATATAGATGGTATAACGCACCCTTTAACTACTTCAGCTTCAAGCCGCCATATTGAACTTTTTAAAATACTGGCCTGATACACATTTTCACAATAACTTCAGTTTGAATTATGTTAGAGCAAAAACAATTACATTGCTAGAAACTAGAAAAACTAAGGAAAACAATAAGCATAAAATAAATAGTGATAACTATATAAAAAATAAGGAAAAAAAGAAATTTTCACAACCGAAATAATTATTATTTTATTGTTTGTTCATAATTTGGAAATTAACATTAACTAAAATGCAAATTACATCTTCAGTGATAATTTCTTTGTATTCCTCACAAAAAATCTTTCTAAAGATATATAATAAGTCTTACCTGAGATAATCCATAGCTTACAATGTCGAAAATGTTCTATAAGAGTTCTTCATTTTATCTTCACCCCAACTGTTGCAAATTGTCAAGGGCCTGGAAGAAAAGAGTTCTCCCTAATAAAAGATAAAAAATAAAAAAATTAAAATTCTAACAGAATATAAAAATAATGAAGGAAGTGGAAAATTATTACTTACCATTATAAATACAATAAAAAAATAAAATGTCATCATCATCATCATAGTACAGGTATATGTATATTATAAAAGTGGTGTATATGTATACATCATGAAAGTTCTGCTAATGGTTATGGGAAAACTAAAAAACCTGATAAACAAGATGCACTATTTTAATTTTAGACTTCGGATAAACCAACCTTGTTTATAACATCATCATCATCATACTGAATAATCATTGCCAATACAAAAAACAATTTACAAATTTCTCATTTCAAGAGGCAGACAATGATTACTGAAAAGGTTCTATGGAGATATTTATATAAAAAAATGTTTATATTCTACCTCTTCCAAGATAGTCTTCAGAGAAGATACCTGTTCATATATGTAATATAAATATGAAAATATTTCATCATGAGATCTTGTTTACCAATTGGAAAAAGTAATCAGTAATGAAGCTGAAACAAAATTCTAATAAGGAAGGAATCAGGAGATATGTATAAAGTATAAAATGAAGTTAGTAAAAAAACAAGATAATAAAACAACAAATAAAAACAAATTAGAAAACAAAAACAATGAAAACCATGTTAGTAAAACAAAAATTAGAAAAAAGAATAAAAAAATTATGATATATACAATCAATTTGCTAGAGAGGAATAAATTGTAAATAGTCTTGAATCAGTGTGCAGCCATTCATCCATTGTGTGGTAGCTAAAACAAACCAAAAAAAAAACAATAATAAAAACATTATTTATATGTGTATCACAGAGTAAAAAATCAGTCAGTCATTTTCTTGAGTGGATATTTATTAGTTCTCCGATAATAGTTGATAAAAGTTTTTATCAAATAACATTAAAAAAAATCTAAAATTGAATATACCTACTATAGAAAACTTCAAACCTGGAGTTTTAGTAAAATTCTCTACATTCACAGGTTTGAGGTTACGTGGACACAGATTATTTACTAGATGAAGGGTGGCGATTGATATCGTTGGGAACACTTGTTGGGGTGGGTATTGATATCAGAAAAGCATCGTATTTTTCTTTTGGCTGGTAAAGGAATTTCTTCTTCTGATGACAAAAATATTCTCAAGATACTACACTAACATATCCTCGGAGTAAAGGGTAGATGGGAAAATTCATCATGGAATAATCCGTATCAGAGGATCATGTCCGTTCATTTATTTTGGTTTTTGTTTCGTTAATCTAACAAATTGTGAAAAAAATTTTTAAAAAATTGACCTTATTCAAAAAATTAATAAAAGTTTATTTTTACTTACAGAAAAATGGCACCTACAAAAGAGGAAAAAGGAAGAGAATTATGGTATGGGATGTAGTTATAGTTTTGTAATTTCAAACAGAAAAAGAACTAACAAATGAACATTAAAGGAATATGGAAAGGAAAGTTAATGGTTTTATTAAGTATTTTAGGCCATTTTCTTACATAATACCATCTTATGCTTGGCCATACGAAATGTGCCTGTCATTAATGTATTTTGGAATATTTGTAATTATTGTTTTTTATGTATTTTTTAGTTGTTCCTTGATAAAGACTATAAAATAATATAGTCAAAATGTTGAAGTACACTTATAATAGTCATATTATAATTCTCAGCCTGCATTTTATATACAATTAATGAAGCAGTATAACAATAAATAAGTTGAGCAATTTTGGAAATTCTAATAAATCAAGATTTATAAAGAAGTTTGTGTGTGGATTGTATATATTTCAATCATCTAATTAAATGTTTTTAGGAATATTCAAACTTTATTTAAATTTTTGAAATACATTCAACTGTCAATAATAATACATAGGTTAATATAAGAAGGTGATAACATTTGAATATATTTGAAAAGTTTAAATAAAGTTGGATGAAAATAGTCCGATATATAATTATAAATAAAATGACATCATTGCAAATGAAGGTTATACCTTCGAAAACGTTAGAAGAATCAACAAAGTTTGTCATTTATGTTTTGATTTGATTTATATATAGTTTTGCTTTCCGAATTATATGTGTGTGTATTTCTAATATCAAAGCAAATATTAAAGTGTTTACATATAGTATTGTCTAACACACATTTGAACGTTATATATATATATTAATCAAAATAATATCTTTCTTAAGATATATGTAAAAATATGGGAAAAAAGTGATTGGAAAATACTGTATAAAAGTATATGGGAGGGGAAAGGGTTGATAATCAAATCAAAAAGGATGGATTAAGAAATTGACACAATTTGCTTATAATAGATGTCAATAAACATCACATAACCACCACCTCTTATGCTTGTGGCAACGTATAGTGAGTTTTGCCTGTTTTTATAATAGATGTATTTAATAATTTTAATAAATTCTTAATTAAATCCTGGCTATTAAATAAGTAGCATTGAGAGTCTATTAACTTATTCACAGACTGAGTCCAAATAGATTACTACAATTCACAAGAGAATCATTTTAGTGAACTTATGACGAAAACTCATTTTCATCGGCATTAATACTAAAAAATGGGTGTTTTTTACACAATTTTGTTACAACAATTCTTTAAGAGGTGACTTGTGAATTATAGTAATGTATTCAGACTTCACTGATACATATAAGTAAAATCATTGAAAAGGAGAGACTATATTTGGGTTTTGCTTATGAAAATGATGCAGTAAATATATCCAATTATTGACAGCTTAGAATGCAATTCAAAAAAAATGGAAGTTATGCATCTACAAGAAACAGGAACAGCAGATAAAGTGAGCTGATCATTTCTTCATAAGAAAAATGCCAAGAGTATATGAAACATGTTAGGAAGATTACAATTTATAGACAGGAAAAGAACTGATAAAATAATTTTTTAATGGAGATTAATATAGAAAGGATATTGGACAAATTGGTTAAAGCAGATATTTAAGCAGACTGAAATAAATTTTAATAGGATACAAGATTTCAAGATGATAGGAATTTGGATAAAAAATTTACTAAGTACAAAAAAAATAAATTAAACTATGTAGTAAAAAATATTAATGCAGAAAGCAAGATCACATTGAAGCTGAAGATATTAATTATGCTAATGTAAAAGGAAGCTACTTTAGTGATCCCAGTTGTATGCCATCTAGGCATTTTTTATATTTTGGCATGAGAAGGAAAAATAAACTATCATATAATTCTCCTAGCTTATTTATTAAGGGTGAAGAAAAAATGTTTGATCAAAATTTAATTATGTGATACCGTTGCTGGTGTTAAAATTCATAGCCAAAAAATAGAAAGATCCATCAGTTGGAATAAAAGTGACATTGATGGAGGACATTTTTGAGTACCTAAGTAAGAAACTACGATTGAATCAGTACTTTAGATCTAACAATTCAAAACAAAGCAAAATGAGATAGTGATCATGTGATACTTTAGATCTACTTTTGATTAATACTATATTTGTGCATAGACAGAAGTATATTTGATACACACATACAATACTTAAAAAAAAAACAATATGATAGTATATATATATAAGAAATGATGAAAATATAAAATGACATAAGATTTTCCATTTATAAATTTTTTAGAGAATTTTTATTTAAAAATAATTACCCTACTTAAGCGAAATACATATGAGAATCATATACAAGTTAGAAGATAATAAGAACAAAAATAGATTCTTCTCTACATTTCATGAAGATATTCTGTTTTTAGTAATCATTTCATTTTTTACTCTTATTACATAACTAAAAATAAAAATATAATGAGTGTGGTAATAGAACTAAACAAACTGTTTTGCCTGATAAATGCCATAAGAGAAAGCATTCAAAATCTCTATCTAGAATTATCCCTATTACCAGACTGGTTCGAACTGATGGCTCTCATCAGTGAGATGCTAGGATATTCAGATACTATATCCAAAATACAAACTCAAGCCCAGCATTTATCAAATACTTAACTATTAAGTAGAAAATCTGAAATTTTCTGACATCTATAAATCTTCAAATATATTAATATATTAATAGTTTTAGCCATATAACATTTCCAAAGCCTCAAAAACAAATAATAGTAAGGAAATCAAGTCATACATCATATGATTTAATTTAATAAGCTTGTATTTACAAATGTGAATATAATGAGCATGCTAAGAGCTCTAAACAAACCTTTTTTTTTTTGAATCGCGTCATTTATCAAAAAAAAAAAATTTAGAGTTATTCACAAGCTCGTTATATATAGATGATATATGACTTGATTTCCTTATTCTTATTCCCTAAATAACTTTCCTCCCAACATATTTTTGGGACTTCTTTTTTTTATTATAAAAATATAAAATATTTTATTGTAAAATTTGGTTACAGCTTATGATAAAATTAGACATAGGATTCATTAAATGGTATTCAGAGAGGTAGAAGTTCAATATTGACACATCTTGCATGGCACAGCCTAATATGATGCATAGAGGCAAAGGAATGAGCCTAGGATTTAGTGTCTTGATGGTAGGTGACTAAGCTTGCATGTCTCGAAATGTAAAAAAATAGTTCTAAACTTTTGTCCATACAAAGCCACAGCTTTGTATAGATAAACTGACCTTTCAGAATGGAAGTCAATGTCATAATACTCAGGGTCTGGGCAATAAGCTTGAGGAGGAAGGCAAATCATAATCAATCCCAAAGGAAGGTATGCAAATCAGCCCCTAATCATTTCCAGGATAGGTGATTTCTATTCAGGTATGAAAGGGATCAGCTTTAGGGAGGCAAGTCAATTAGCTTCCATGTGGCATCATAGTTGTAGGAGGGGGCCAAATTCAGGTCCCTCTCCAATTTTTTTCCCTTTTGCCAATATATAAATTAAGCAGATGCTCCAGTACATGATTAAAGGTGAGCCAGCACCGGGTGTACCATAGTGAAAACAATAAGAATGTTGATGAACATTATATCTGGGATGGATTAACACAGTATATTGTCAATAAGAATAGATAAAGAAAGCTTTTTGTCATTTAGCATGAAGGCAATAAGGTCTCTGTAGAGTTGAAGGGAAACACAGTGACAGAGGAGGTGAAGAGAAATTTTCTCTTCTCTGAGGCATAGGGTGCAAGTGGATATGTTCGAGAATCCTTGGCGATATACAAAAAAGTGTTTAGTAGGCAAGGCATTGAGGTTTATCTTCAATAGGAAATCAAAGAATTTGGGTTCAAGAAACCATCGCTTAAATTTCTTGATCAGCAGATGGTTATTGAGCCAGAGGAGAGTTGATCCTGCAAAAACATCAGGATTAAGGATGGAGTAAGCTTCCCAAAAATTGATTTTCATTGAGGATGGCTTGTTAAGAATAGTAGTAAATTTTGAGATAAGGGATGTGAGGGTTGCCAGCCAACCAGTGCTAAAAGGGGGAGGCTTATCTGTGGAAGTGCCCTCCTTAAAGGGTGAGGAGTTGGGATACTGCAGGAACATTCTGTAGAAAGAGTTGTAGAAACATTGAAATATACATGTATCTATAGAGTGTAGGGATAACCCATTGAGCTTTGTGTGTTTCTGCAGGTCTCTCAAGCTAATTGTTGCACTTTTGCCCCTCAAATCATCTTGTGTATTTTCCTAATGAAGACTTGGGTGAACTTGACCCCTGGGGTGAAATAGGATATTCTGGGGAATATTAAAATATTTATAAAGGAGGACTTGGCAAACATGGACATGTAAACTATGGAAAGGGTGGATGTGATTTTCTGTGTAGATTGAAGTAGCTTATCTTGGACAGATCTCCTCATAGCAGAAGCAGATTCAAATATAGGGAAGCCTAAGAAGTTCTTAGCCTTTGTTGCAAATGAGCCAGGAATGTTCTTACCAGAAGATAAATTCCAGGCTGATGACTTGGCCATATTAAATTGGAGGCCAGTTTTATCAGAGAAACTCCTTAAGCACTGATAGAAGTCTAGGGATTATTTTTTTTGATGGAAGAAAAATGGCCAGTCGTCCATATAGGTGATGTGGTGAAGTGATGTACTTAATGTTGGGATATGGATGCCAGGAAGAGATCTCTCAATTTGAAGGAGCAGAGGGTTGAGGTAAGTGATGACAAATAAGATGCTGAGAGGAGAGCCCTGTGGATTGAAGGATGTGGTGGAGAAGGGAGGGGAAAGTTTCCCATTCAGTGAGATGCTCACTTCACGATTGTAGAGGAGGTTCCTAATATGATGATTCCAGTAGAGATGTCATGCTCGCCAAGTAAGGTTAAAAGGGTATTGATTTGAATAGAATCAAAGGCAGCAGAGATGTTGAGCTGCACAACCACCGGCCTAGATTGCCTGGAGGATCTGATGTGGTCAATTGTGATTTTAAATAAATTGATGGCATCTGCAGTTCAGCTGCCCTTTTTCGCAAATTGATATTGCGAAATAAGAGGAAGAATTTTGTCCTTAGTAATAGACTCAATGACCTTGACCATCAGTGGGGTCATAGAGATGGGCCACAGATTCTCCAGCAGAGATGGAATTATATTGCACTTTAGGAATGGTACCATCGCTATGGGATAGAAGTCCAAGCGATGTCTTGGACATTGGAAGAAATGTAATTAATTAAATTGTACATGTTTGGAACAGAGAATTTGGACAAGTGTACCAGGAGGAATCGGGGGTTTGCATGTAGCCCCGGATGGGTGCTTTCAGGCATCGAGGTTAATTTGGCCAGAACAACTTCCAAAATGCCATGGTCAGAGGGTGGAGAATCCCAAGTTGAATCGTGCCTGGAGTCAGGTGCAAGGGTGGAGAACTTTTCCCTTGAAGTATGAAAATTTTTTTGAGAAGCATGTTAGATCCTGAAAAAAATTTATTTCTCACAATAATAGATGATGGAGTGGGTCTCTTGTCTCTATGGCCCAGAGCCCACCTAATGTAGCCCCTGAACCAATTGTGGGAATGACTCAAGAAGATTTTTGATTTTTTGATAGAGATATTCTGCCAAAATTAACTGTTTGTTCTTGCATTGGGATTTCAGGTTAATGATGGATTCTATAGGGATTGTATTAAGGGGAAGATTTTTTAGGGTGTTGTTGAGTGATTCGAATTCCATTAGGAGTGATGATGGCCCTTTATTACATGAAGTATAGTTTGAGATTAAGGACATTAAAATATGGATGAAGGAAAATCAGGCATAGACCGGTAGCAGAGAAATGATATGAATCTTGTGAAAATATATGTATGCCTCAGCGATGATGTCTTCAGGCAATGTGGACTTGAGAAGGATTCTCGTGGTTGTGCTAAGTCTTGGAATATTGCATGAATCAAGATTTAAAGATAGTTTAAGGGATAATGCCAAGTAGTCGGAGAAGGCTATATGTTGGAGTGAGGGATCAATTAGAAAATGTAGATTGGGAGTATAGTAGATGACGTCTATGAGAGAGGTATACCTCCTTGTATAGAAGGAGAAGGCATTCGGTGGGAAGAAGCCTTCTCCACTCATGAATCTTGTATTAAATATATATTTAGCTGTAAATTCCTGGTAGGAGGTGATGAAGTTTCCCAAGAAAATTGTAGGGTAAGGGTTGGAGGCAAGTGTGATGTTGATCTGTTGGATGAGCAATTCATTTCAATAGAGGATATATTTTTTTATTATATATATATTATGTTTAAAGTGAAGGCCTTGTGGAATAGGGTGGCAATAACTATAAGTGGGTTTATATAGTTAATTTTAAAGGATTCAAATGTGCTACTATTAGAGATTAAGATCACCATGCCAGTAGCAGATGAAAGAGAAAACTGAATAACAAAAGTAGCCAAGATTGCCAAGGAGGTTCAGGATTTTGGAGTTTGAAAATTAGTGTAATTTGAGTATTGAAAATTAGTGTAATTTGAGTATTGCTTAAACCATTTGGTCAATGCATCCACCCTATTCAGGGAATTTAGACCCTGTATATTACTTCCCGATATTTTGAGCTTCACATGGCATTACTTCAACAGAAAAATTATAGTGTTTTTATTGGACAAGTCATGAAAATTTGGGAATGATTGAATGAGCACTTAGTATATGTGTGTTCACACTCTCAGCAATTACTGGTCTTGCTAAGAGGATGGATACTAGCTTTCACCCCTGATATTCTGCCATCCATGGAAGATACTCCATCACTAGGTTCTTGAGAATCCATAGTCTGGCCAGAAGTCATTTCGTTTGACTCTTTGGAATGCAAGCCATCAATGTTTGGATCAGCATTTGTTGTTTTGGAGACCTTAGGTAGCCACAATATATTATCCTTAATAGGAACAAGGGTTTGAAAAGATCTTTATTGGGTAAGTCACAATTGTTTCCTTGGCTATCTGCCTTAAGAATAGACTTGCACTTTTTCCCTGGTTGCTGGGAGACAGGGTATTCAGTGTATGAGGAGCTAGCTGTTTGTTTTTTTGGAGCATGTTTTGCTTACAGAAGATTTGGTACCTGTATTTGGTTCCTTTGACTTCCTTTTTGAGGACTGAGGCAAATGAGATGTCCCCGCTATGACCAAAGATGCTGATTCAAAAGACTCCTCTAATGCATTCATAGAGTGTGCAGGAGATGGTAAAGAATTAGGAGCAATTTCATCAACAGGAGTTGATAGAGGGTAGGTGGAATTTTTCACTGCTTCAGATGCTGTAAGGTCAGGCTTGGAAATGGATGTATCCACAGTCTGCACCACTGGAACAGAGTTACAGTGGTGTGTTCTGTTTTTAAATCCTTTTGCAACTATAGCAGATCCTAGCTGGGCAGCCCCTCACCAAATGGCTTCTCTGGCAACAGAAGAAACACTGCAAAGGAATGCCATGGAAGGTAATAACAAGTAGAGAGTAGGAATGTCATTGAGGTTGATTCTTTATTCAGAGAGAGTTCAAAGAAAGCAGTATTAGTATATACTGGAAGATCTATCCTCTTAATCATTTGGTATCTAAAATTTGAGACCTTGCCATAGGGCTTAAGTAATTGCTGCAAATCATTTTTCTTTAAATTCAAGGTAACAATTCTTGATTTTGCCTGACAAGATTGTAGAACAATTCATGTTAATGTTGCAAATAATTTTCCCATCATGGTATTTGAAAGTTTTCTGGAAGAGTAATTTTTAAGTCATGTTGTTAAATTCAATTATTACACAACGATTATTAGGATGTTGCAGAATTTTATGAATCAGGTTCCATAGTTTTTTCCTTGTTATCTCATTATATAGTTCATTGATCAGAAATTTATATAGATCACATAAAGGGTTGGTAACAGCCAAGATTTAGGTGTTTTCACTGTGGAAGTTAAGAAAGGATTTATGTAATTGGGGGGGATAGTATTATTAAATCTGTTTGCTATCAAGTCAATGTCCTTTTGTTCCAAATTTAGATTAAGAATATTGCTGTAGTTATCAGTAGAGTTCTCTTCCATCTCTTCATCAATTAAATTGGAAAAAATCTTTGTGATTTTTTGAAGCTTCCCATCCCATAATGTTAGGCTCTCTAAGGCCTGCCTGTGTAACGTTAGCATAAGAGGGCTTGCTATTAATTAGTATATTGGTTTGATTTTGGGAAGGGGACATTTAAATTGGAAGACAATATGTTAGTTTTCCTATTGATATTTTATTATTACGATTTTGAAAAACATTAGAATTATGAGGAAAATTTAAAACAAAATTTACCGTTGCTATTTTCCAAGCTTGGGAAATCTAAATTTCTAATAATCTCACTGGAGGTCTTCTATGATGAGCTTTTGAAAAAAAAATCATTTTCTCTTTGACTGTAGCATCTCTGGATGGTATGGTTGGTTGCAGAGAGAAAAATCCTGAGTTGTCTTAAATTTCAAAGATGGCTTTTTCTTCAGCTTGTTCCATTGAAGATTCTTGGAAACAGCCGTAAGCCTCTTCAGTACTGAGTAATTTATCCACTCTTAATTGAGCAGTAAAGTAAGGGGTTAAACTTTTAAGAGGTTTTCACAAGGAAAAATTTCAGAAAACCACAAGAAATACTAAACTTTTATAGAGTCTTAAATTCAATGAAGTTAACTATAAGCTACAGAGGGCGCTTTTGGGACCTTTATTTATTTTTTTATAACTTTCTTTGCATCACAATTACATTTCCATATGTCGATATGAACTCTTTTCTATATCACATTATAAAATTCCTATATTTTCTATATACATTATGTGTAATCGTTTTTTTTTCTAGAGATATTACCTTCTAGTTCATCTCAAACAATTTACTATTCAATTCTGACAAAATCCCATTCCATGTTAGACAATTTTTTTTTTGTATCTCTGAATTAAGAAGAAATTGTAATTTACATGCAACATTAAAACTACTACAGAGAAACTGGATGAATCACTTATATATTTCAAAATGTAGCAATAAAAATATGATGAAACATATAACAATATGTTCTATGACCTTAATCCAGAATATGAATGTGGTGATTTAATATTTAGAGGTCATTAAATATGAGGTTCAGCCTTTCCCTCTGATTAGTTATAGTGATTTCGAAAAAGTTTATTGATTTCAAAAAGATGTCCTGCATGTAAGCACATCAGTAAATGATATGCATATATAATATTAAAACTAAAGTGTAGGTGAATTCATTCTACATTTATGTTTGCTGACAGTTAAGTTTACATATAACTTACTGGGGGTTTTCAGTATTCAGTCTTAATTTAATCTATATTCAAGCTACCAAAATATATTATTTACATCTATGAACTGAAGATTGATTTAATATTTAGTAGTTGTTAAATGTGAGGCTCAGCCTTTCACTCTGATCAATTATAATGATTTCAGAATAACTAATACTTGTTTTGAAATTTACTTTGCATGTAAGTATGACAGTAAATGGTATACTTATATAAGATCAAAGTTAAAGTATAGGCAGATTCATTCTATATTTACTTTTTGCTGATAGTTAGATAACATATAGCTCACCGGGGTTTTCAGCACTTCCATATTAATTTCAACCTTTATGTTAGAATACCTGTTTTTTTTTTCAAAAATTTGAAGAAGCATGTTTTCTGAACTTATAAATCATGAAGGATGCAACAATTCATAAAAAAAAGAAGAAAGCTGAGTGGTTAGTTGAAAATCCAAAATTTAAATGGGATTGATTTAATCATGAAAAAATTTCAGATAACAATTGAAGCTATTTTTAGATTTATCTAATTTTTATAAAATTTAAAGTTCATCCAGACCAGTTTCGAACAACAAGTCTTGGGAATGACAGGTGAATACATTAACCACTATCTACTCTGAATTACAAAACTCTTGGAAGGGACCAACAAAGCATCATGTGACCCCAGTTGACATAAAGTTTTTCAGTAGCACATCCTTTTTTTATTTCAGTTATGCCAACTAGTGTAAGCTTAAATAATCAGTAGATGTCAGCCAGTAGCGCTTAATAAATCCCTATTCAGTGCTGCCCTATCCATATCACTAGACTAGTTTCTAGTTTTTATCAATGACGAATTTTGAATCTGATCTAATGCACCTGGATATGGATAGATCAACATTGGATAGGGATTTATAAAGCACTATTATCCAGCATCTATTAATTATTCAAGCTTAACTTAGGTGGCATAACTGAAGTGAGAAAAAGATTTGCTACTGGAAAAATGCCATCAAGAAGATAAATGCTAAGGTAGCAGGAACTTTATTAAAAGTTAGCAGGAACACACACACAATCAATATGAAAAAAGGCTAGGTCATCTCAAAGAAGTAAATGGGTGGACTTCTGTAAAATTGTACAGCAACAAAAAAAAAAAAAAACAGTACCAATTCTTCCATGTAATAGTGCCATCAAGTGCAAGCCATAGTAATCAATGGATGCTAGGTTTGTACAGTGCTATCATATCCAAGGCGTCTCACTGATAAAACCCGGTAGTTAGTAGTCTGGGGATATTGGATTGAGTGGGCACTACATAGCAGTTTTATGCATAAAACTTCTGGAATTCATTGATTACTATGATTTGCAGTGGGTGGCACTACTATATGGAGTTTGCTACTGTTTTAACAGCTTACATAGAAAATGATAATGTAAAAAAAATTATAGATGTAAAATAACAATAAAAACTGTAGAAGAAAATAAAAGTCTCAAAGATATAAAATGTTGTCTTGGTGTTGAGAAAAAGTTACTTCATCAGCAAGAATGATACCTTAGTAGGCTTAGATAAGAGTAGATAGGGATGTTCTACATAATCCTCTTTGTTTAATTTTCTACATAACTTCATATTGAGTAGTGATGATAAGAATGAAACAACAATAATCTCTTCTAAATCATTCAATTCTAGAAGCCAGTTTTGGTATACACTAAAAACAATAGCTTTCTAGTTGTTAGCTTAAGAAGTATAAAAGAAATAAACTCGATATGTGCAACACGGAGCTAGCTTTGACTAAAGCCAATAGTTAGAAACAAGGATGAATATCTAGCTGATGCTGCCAATGTAATGTTGATGAATACTCATGTTTTGTATAGTCTTTTTCTAGAATAGGACAATATAGAGTAGATTACTGCTGTTAATGTAGATATTGAATATAAACTAATAGAGTTTACATAGAGATATTCATAAAAGTAACCCTACCTCTTTTATTTCCTCCTTTATATTCTTCTTCTCTTTGTTCTCAGTGAGCATAATGTTCCTATCTTGTTCTTGATCACTTTGGAGGTTTGTGCTTTCTTCTACTGAATTATTAATCTGAGTATTGCAGTAAAAAGATACTCTTGATATACTATTAGGCTGAGAAACAGATGAGAACCTTGAACATAAAAAAAATAATTTTTCATCCATAACAGATTTATAATGCATACTTATTATAGAATAATGACTAAGATAGTCCTTATTCATAATATTCCTAATCTCTTTTAAAATAAGTAACTTTAATTAGGAATTCACATTACATAATAGATGTTAAACTATTATTTAAAAATCCCATCATTTTACTGAGTTCTTCCATATATACAATATATTTACATGTATGATGTTATGGTTGTATATGCTTAAAGATATGGTATTTATTTATCTACAAAAAAAGAGAAGAGAAACTAATATTATTAAGGACACATATGGTTATTTAATAATAATAATTATTGAATACTATATACTGCCCAGTGAGATATAGTGTAGTGATAGAACATCAAACTCTAGAATGGATTCTCAGATTACATCTGATTCCAATTCAAGAACTTCTAGTGCTTTACAGAGGCAAAATTCTCCATACAGTAATGTGACTAAGTGCAAGCCTGAGTAATCAATGGATGCAGGAAGATTTATGCATAAAATCCTTATCTAGTGCCTACTCATCCAATATCCCCAATCTAGTTTCTAGCTTGTACTTTTCATCAGTAAGGAGCCTTGAATCTGAGAGCACTGCACCTAGATCTTAGGATCTAATGCAACCATTCAGCAGCCACTTTTTAATTTTTTTTGCCTATGTGAAAAACACTTGTGTAAGCATAAAGAATCGAGAAGATATGATGTTTGATGGTTTAACTTCTGCTGCTCTAACTTTTTGTGAACTCTAGAGTAATAATACATTTGATTAGTTTTTTTAGTAGCAACATATATTTTTCAAATTTTGTTTTTATCAGTGCATCTACCATCTTAGCTCAATGGTTGTTTTTTATGAAGCCATTCTCATCTTTATTAAAATAAAAAATGTTATAATAAGTGTTAAATTAAAAATTTCACATTTTATTGAACTCTTGCTTCGATAAAATATATATATGAAGGCCATATTGCAGTTTTACATGCTTAAAAAATATTAGTTTATCTAATTATGAAAAAAAAGAAAAGAAAAGAGAAACTAGTGTTATTGAGAAATATATATAATTTTTAATAATAAATATTAAATTATTGTTAGTACTTATATATGGTGATTTATACAATGGTTGTTTTTTTATTGAGCAATTTAATTTTGTAACTATTTACTACTGATATTTTTACGAGACGATGTTTTAGGCATTATTTTTTAATTACATCATTAAATCGGTAACTGATGGCTTATTAATCCAGAAGTTGAATGAATATGTACATCTACAAATAACATGAGTGTTTAGATTAACAATTCCTAACCTTAGGTCTCCATTTATTTTCTTATGAAAAATCAGATGTAATTTAATCAAATTCTTCATGAAAACACAGTGTGACCATTTTGTGAAGTATAACTTGCACTTTGTTCATATATGTTGTTGCAATATGGAGGACAAATAAAATTTATTTTCAATTTGTCTTAATTTCACCTAGCTGGCTGCCATATTGTCAGGCGAGCACTAAATTGTTGCAGATTTTATTAATGGTGGAAAGAATTTATTTTACACTTCAACTATAGTTTATTTTATACTCTTGCATATATTTCTACAAAACAGTCAAAATCAACAAGTCTATTCCAATGACAGAAAAAAAAATTATTCCATAGCTTTATTGTTATGAAATAATTGGATTTTAAAATGTGTTTTTGGGAATTCAAAGTTAAAAGGCATGCAGATAAACATCAATCACTTTAACTCCATTTTACCTATCAAGTTAAAAACTTGAAATTCAAATCAGTTTAAGGTTTTTAACTCATGTCATCTGTTTTCTTTCAAACTGTGAATCCTAGGACTTATTGAAAAACATGAAAGAAAGAAAAACAATGTAAGTTTGGGAATTTAAATACTAAGGATAAGAATTTTATATGATCTGGTAATTAGCGATTACTCAAGCTTACATTAGATGGTCCTAAAGGGAAAGAGGTTCTCTTATCATACTGTTTTAAGCTATTAGGTTGGTGATTTGTTGATAGAATAAATGATTTGTTGATAGAATAAATATTTTCTTTTATGATATGTCCGCAAAATTGCTAAAAGTTACTTCTAATTGTATCACTCTTACATAGCAACCACATCAGGAAAACATATCCAAGGATATATTAGCTAATAAAAAGTATAAAAATGAGAAGAAAAAAAATACAGTTCATCAAATGGACATAACTTGATACTAAGAAGAATTGAATGAATTGATTACTAGAAAATACCAACAAACCCAGCAGGTTTAAAAAGGATTTTGATGCTTTACAATGAGAAAGGATTTAGACAAGTTTGCATATGTGGTTGATATTTATTGTTGAAAATGGAGATTTGAAAATGTTATCAAGTTGATACTGATCTTTGGCAATCATATATGTATGTATTATGTTATTGGACCAAAAATCATGTAAAATAATTACAACCAAAGTACTATGACTTGGTGATAATGTTTGAAAATCAACAGTATTACTTATTTCTTACTTACTGTCCTCTTAATGCAATTTATTCTAGCATCTTAGTTTTCGAGCTACATCATAAATTTTAATAAATCCTTACATCATATGAAGGATTTTTTCCCCTCCTATTTATAAAATTTTTAACATAATATTCAGTAGCAAATTCTTTTTCTCACAAGCATTATGGAAACTGACGTTATTGGTTTTATAATATAGTATTCAGAAAAAAATCATGATTGCATTTTTCTATGTAGTTTAAAAAGATATTAATGATAGTTGGAATTATCATAATCAACTACCAGCTATATTATCCTATTATTTCTGTCTTTTAAAGAAGTTGAAAAACAGACCAAACTTTCCATACAGTAATGCCACTCAGTGCAAGCCAGAGTAATCAATGGATGCCAGAAGGCCTGTGCATAAAATCCCCATCTAGTGCTTACTTGTCCAATATCCCCAGCTGGTGGCTTTCGTCAGTGAGGAGCCTTGGATCTGAGAACACTGCACCTAGATCTTAAGATCCTAAGATCTAGGTGCAGTGCTCTCAGATCCAAGATCTAGGTGTAGTGCTCTCAGATCCAAAGCTCCTCACTGACGAAAGCCAAAAGCTAGAAACTAGTTTGGGGATATTGGATGAGTAGGACTAGATAGCCATTTTATGCACATGCCTTCTGGCATTCATTGATTACTCTGGCTTGTACTGAATAGCATTACTGTATGGAGAATTTTGCCTATTTTAATAACAATTATGAACAATCATAAGAAATGGTGATTATATGATATTTTAAAGAAATTATTAATAATAAGACATTAAGGAAAAAATAAATAAAATATGTAAGAACAAAAATACAAAATAAAAATAATGACTTTCCTTATGAAAACTATCAGAGAAAAAGTGGAGCGCAGTAAGATTTCATTACCAAATGAATGACATAATCAATGGTGAAAAAGATTATGCTTTATGGCTTCATGGATTTTTAAATCCAGTATTCATTATTATAATAAGAAAAAAAAGAGATGAAAAAAGATAGAATTATAACTAAACAAAAAAAAAAAAAGGTAGTGAAGGATAATAGAGACAATAAAAATAAATAAAAAATCGTATGGCTTAATATTTAGGAATTCTTAAGACATTCGAATACCAGTAGTATCAGAACTAAAATTGATATAATCTTATTGCTAAATTCATCATCCTATCACTGCACTAACTACATAAGGCATAAAGAGAACTGATGGTGAAGATATAGTATTCATACATCCCTTTAAACCATTGATTATAAAGAATCCAATAATTAAGAGATTTGTCACAAACTAATCATGAATACAATTGAAATGAAAATTCTGAAATTTTTCTAGATTTAAGAACAGATTATTAAAAACAAAAACCAGAGTTGAGTTGGATACTAGAGAATAATAAGAACGTGTTGTGTTTGTTTTCAAAAGGTGCGATAACAATATCTGAAGAAAGAATATTAATGTGATATGGTCATGTTAATAAAAAAAATACCAGAAATAATGAATGAAAGGAAGACCAAACAAATGATGAGAAAAAGATTTGATACACAGTATGGGAAGAAATGGAAAGCAGAGAGAAGGGAAAATAAAGGGAGATCAAGGAAATGATGGAAAGACCTGATTCACAGCAAGGAAAGGAAATTGGACAATATGAAAGAGGAAAATACAAATGATTTTTTTGGTTGTGGACATTCTTACCAGCAAGGAATCCTAAAAGATCAATGATTCTGCGCAGCATTGAGATAGAATTTTATGAGAATTATGGACAAAAAAAAAAAAAAGAATATGTCTTGTTATATGACCAGAATGTCTTGTTATATGACCATAATAAGACCATTTGAATCTGGTGATTGTTATTTCAAGAGAAAATTTAGATCTCCTTTTTTTTTTTCCTGTCTATAATTCTAATAAAATTCTATCCCAATGCTACAAACATTGATCTTCTTTTAGGATTCCTTACAAAAAGTGAAATAATTCTAAAAAGGACTGGACATAAAAGAATGGATATAGTAACAATGAAATGGGTGAAATCCATTATCATAATGAGTTACTAGCTTGTGCTGTTTAATTTAGTGGTTAAGTAAAAAGCTAGAGATCTCTTATAAATTCGAATATCACTTCCGTAGCTTAAACAGCAAATGATCTACCAAATGACAATATATTAATTTTTTTTATTCTACATAGTTTACTTCAATGATTGAATAGTGGATTCAAGCTAAAAGGTCCTAAATTGAAGCTTAATGCTCTGACACTTCCAAAGCATGAATGTCACAGACTATCCTAGTAAAAACCGAGTCTTTTTAATGAGCAGTAAAAAACCGACATCGCTCGAAAAAATTCCATTCATACAATTACTAGGAGTAATATTGAATTATCTCTCATTCCAGTTCTTCCACTTAATATAAGCTTGAATAACTGATAGATGATGATGCTTAATAAATCCTTATCCAATGCTCCCTTATCACAGGTTAATTTTTAGCTTATGGGCTTCATCAATGAGGGGTTTTGAATCTAGGAATAGTGCACTTCAATTTTTTTCAATCTAATGCATCTTTGTTCCACTTACTATCTTTTACTTTCTTATTATCAAGTTATTAGCCAGAAATTCCAAAACCTCTTAATGTTTAAATCTAAATCAACTTGCTTGCATAGACAGATCTGAAAGCAGTTCAGTATCTAAATATTATAGTGTCCTTAATTATTTAATAACTGTAGGCCCTCTGTCTTACTCAGTGGTACTTGAAAACATTTGGAAACTAGTGTCATATAAGATGTTTTTGATTTTATATTACTAACACTGCAGAACTATTTTTTTAAAGAAAAGACCATGAAATATGAACGAAAGCCTAATTAATCTGTGCATTCAGTTAAATCTCTTCTTGACAATATTATTCCAGATGAACTTCGTAAAAAAAAGATTCTCTTTCTCTACTTTTTCTTTTTGGGCAAACGGTACTTTTATCGGCTTACAAATTATAGGTCGTGTCTGTGTATTTATTTCTAATGATATAGATGTAATTTTAATTATCTCCGGTTCCCCATTAAACAAATTTGGAAATTTATTTTTCATTTCTTTCCACTTTGACATTTTTTACGAATGTAAACTTGAGGCCTAACTTTGTGAACCATTCCTGTCCGATTAGAAGGTTGATATGGGTAGGTACTACATATAGTGGTAGTATGATCATTTTGTCCATACTTCCACATACTGGTGCTTCGACTATGCCCTTTATTCTAATGGCATTACCGTTCACATCTAATACCTTTAAGTCAGTATTTTTGTATAAGGGGGCTTTTTTACACTTGGAATACACAGTATACCAATAGCAGACTGATATCAGTGATAAACTGCTCACACTGTTGACCTCCATGGCAAAAGGCTGACCACATTTTAATTGTAATTATTATTTTATCGTTAGTGGTTGGTGCCAGATTTTTAATCTTGTGCTTTTGCCAACTCTTCATTATACAATTACTACTATTAGTATCATTTCTGTCTACTCTGAACTCTTTTTTGCACATATTTTCCACGTCCTCTTTTGTTGCAGTATTTACAGCATTCACGTCAGTAATAGCAGTTATTGGTTCATAGCAAAAGCATATAAGTGATTTTTTGCTGTTAGGGGGTCAAAATAATTACAACTGCTCTTTAAATTGATTATACGATCTTTCTTCTGGGGTGAAGAGTGCGCAAGCCTATTCGCAATTTGAATCACCTCTTTTCCAGCAAAATGTAAAACTGTTGCAATTTTGTATTTATCTTCTCTGATTTTATTTATGAAGAGATATTTCTCTATGTGTTGGACATATAAGTGTCAATTATTCACCTCAGTGATGTCAAACTCACCTATAACCGTTGCATTTTTAACCGATCTTTATGCATCAATCTAACCTTTTACTTTTGATCCCTAATTTGAATCAATTAACTGACTGCACACTTTCATCTGAGCACAACTACGAGGGGTTTCAAACTACTATAAATTCCCTTACTGTTTCAAAGTTTGAACTGCCTCTATAATGTGCCGACTGGGATGTGTGTAACTTTCTCAATTTGAACTGAGGGTTGCGTCACTGTTATGAGCACAGGCTAATGAAATTTGTATCAAGACTGTGCGACTGCACCAATTGATATGTCCACACTATATACTGCAGGGCACCTTGTCGGCAAGCTTAACTGTTCCCAGACTTAACGATAGTAAATCCCCAGTAATGAATCGACACTATTAGGTTGAGATTACATGCAATTTAATAATACTCTTAGCAATTGTTAATCAAACATTACAAATTATATATACATCTATATACATTAAATATATACATAGGCCCATAGGCATATAAAAATAATGAAGATCAATATGACGTGTAAGAGTCTTAGCTGACTCACATGTTCGGAGGCCAGTTCTTTGCATTTGAAGTCCCTGTGCATTCGGGCAATATTCTGCACCCGCTTCTAAGTCCGTGTGCACAGGTAATGCTCCAAGAATCAAGTGTCCCTTTCTTGATCCAATTTGCTTTGAGTCCATTCATTGTTTCGATTCCTAATGCTGATTGGCTCGTATTCCTGCCCATCCATTCAGGTGATTCTTTCTTTCACTGCTCCCATGCTGGATACAAAAATTTAACCATTATATATCTGACTGGAATTAATGAGTTATTTTTGCTTACAGTTTATAATCATGAAGAAAAATTAAATTTGAATTCCTTTAATTGTTCTATATCCCATTATCATACTGCATTCTACTCTTATTAATTTAATTGGGTTTACTTTTAGAAAATAATCTTTTTTTTAATCTTACAAAGTTATAAATAACTTTTATTTCCTATTTTAAAAAGATCAGTTTTTTAAAATTCTTTAATTCGATCTTTTAAAATTCTTTAATTCCTTTATAACATATTTATTTCCATTAGTAATTTATACCTTTATATGTATATGCATTTAAGCATACGCATACATATCAACACTTATAATTCAAAATATAATTATTTTAATATAGGTAAATATTTTTCTTATAACAGAGAGATATATAAGAGATGGTGAACTGGATCAACTGATAATTCAGCACGGAATACATCTTGGGAGTCCATTTATCTTTTATTGTATCTTTATTTATATGAATTTAAAAAAGTGTGCTAATATTGAGATTATTTAATATATTTATAAAAATATTACATGTGAGAAGTAGAAATGTGAATAACTCCATGTGTGTGTGTGTGCTTATTAAAAAAAAAAAAAAGATATATTAATCTTTAATTGAGTTTTGAAGTTTATATTTGTGCTAGACACAGTCTCTAGTTTAGTAAATGATTAGTAATAAACATTGCTAAATTTATCTAAAGTGGATGGTGTGAAAGATGTGAGTTGAGTTACTTTGACTCTTGTAATGCAAAGTGTAATTTTCAATAATAATAAAATTAGAAAGCAAAAAAAAAAAAATATCTCAGTGATTAACAAATAAAACTCTATTTAAAAACTCCTTAATTCTATGGAATGTGATATTTTAAACATTTAAATTTTATTAATGAAAATGTGAAATTTAATTTATATGCTTTATAAAAATTCTAACAAGTGCTCTAAACTAATTTACCAAGGTCATTCAAGAAATGTGTATGTCAAACCAGGTAGACAAGTTGCTACATACAATGGCCCAGGTCAAACCACAGAAAAATATACTTCGTGGACAACTTTTTCAATCTGTGGCTTGACCAAGAATGTTGCAAAGCCAATCACACATTTATTAAGAAATGGAGACATATCAAATATTCATGTAGTTTTTACTTTCATGTCACATTGTTCCTTGACAATCAATGAGAAAGTTTCTGGCAGAACTACCACAAGGCATTGACGATATGCTTCTCTCTGTTGTTACTAGCAAACAGTCTGCCCACTATCAAAATTCACTTATATCTTCATTAAGCGATAAAGTCTGATTAGATGAAAGAAGCATTCAAGAGCTGCTATTCAAACAGACTGAAGAAAATCTTATACTTAAGATTATCATTATCACTTCAATTCATGTTGACATCTTCAAAAAATGTTATAGAAAACTCTAATATGAAGAAAATAATAGACAATGTCTGATAAGCAACATCTGCAGTCATAACACAAGCAGCTGAACTCACAACACAGGCAGATGGAGTAACAACACAAGAAGCTGGAGTTGTAACACAAACAGCTGGAGTCAAGCAGTCTTTAAACAAAAGATTGCAATCATCTGTAGCAGAGCAAAAACGCAATCAGTAAAATACAAGCATGTGCTGCTAAACATAATGAAGATCATAAACCATTTTAACTATGTATTACATATAGTTATTCATAAATGCCAAACCAGTACTACTTCCGGCAATTAAATTGTTGGCATGATAATATCTTTGTAGCACATGCTCTATGTCGACAACATGTAATTAGTTAAATCATGAATTTGATATAGGAAATAACCTATCAATGAAATCAAGTGCATACAAACATACAAATCTAGGTTTGTCTTTACGGAATGGATCTAAACTAAAAAGACCCCAGTAAAATAAATCATGGGGAGGAATAATTCTCCCGGAGAACCACGCTTTCAGAAGATTGAAACACAATCTAGAGAATGTTACATGTCATATAAATCTTCAGTTATTTTTATAAACCTTCAAGTTGGCAATGTATATAATATAGCTTTACATTGTGAATATTCTCATTATTATAGATAGGAGTGCCAATATTCGTCCCGCTTGTGACATTGGTCGAAAATCCTTATATTATTCTATTAAACTTTGCTATTAAATATTTAATTCAGTGAAATCTCTACTTCATTTGATTTTTTGGAATATATAATATACGCATAACTATTTTGTTCTCAATAACCAATTAATTAACACACTTCGAACAATTATACAGTATATATTTGAAATTTACACCACGACTCCGTACAAAAGGAAAAGCATTTTATTAATTAAGAACAACGTATACGGAGATTTTCCGAGAGTTGTAGTATTAAAATACTAAATAAAATTGTATAATTATATCATATCCGTTTTTCATAGTAGGATATGCGATCGTTCCATCAACATTTCTTATAGCAACATAAAAAAATCAGTTACTTACCTTTCAATGGGAAGAATCGTCTAAATTGCATATTATAATGAGGTGGATAATTATATAAGATAGATAAACGACTACAATAAATTTAATAACTTGTTTTAATAAAGGACTCACCTGTTAAGAGCGTGAACATTTTTAATAGTATTAGAAGTTTCTTTTAATATCCATTGTCCATTACTCGTAATTTTATTTAATAAGATATTAAAAACAACATCTTCTTTAGAATCATCGTCCGCTTGCACAACTTTCCCTAATTTCGGATCTAATTTCCAATGAGTCGAAGAACGTGAATTAGCCTCAGTAATATGGATTGATATAACATAAAAAGCGAGATACGAAATACAAGGTAAATCGGTGATCATTGTGACTTGTTAGAAAACAAAAATTCTCTTAACAAAAACCATGTGCTTCTTAAATAGATAATAAGAAGTTAATCAGACAGTTTGCTAGCAGTAACCAAACGTTCAGTTATTAATTGGTTTAATATATTAATCAAAATATCAATATAAATCTACAAAAATTAAATATATTTATATTTTAAAAATTATGTAGATTTATTAAAATTTATGAAATTAATTTATGTTTTTTTAAAATAAAAAATCTGCGGAGTGTTGTGTTTTCTTCTTCTTCAATATGGCGTCTGCCGGCGTGGTACTTTGGTACTGGTTACTTGCTTCATTCATTATTTTTGTTCATGGAGGTGGAAAAACTTTAGTATTACTAGATAATTTAGCAATAAGGGAAACACATTCCATTTTTTTCAAATCTTTATCAGGTATTTTATACATTTTTTTAATTTTTAAGAAATATGTAAAACCATAATTCTGACTTTATAAAGTTTATTTATTAACAGTTTAGTATTTAAGTTTTTTTGCACTTTTAAAAAAATAATTTCGTTGATAATTTATTTAAAAAAAATTCACTGTATATGTTTAAGAATGCAATAGTAGAGGTTTTGGATAGATAGTTTACAGTTGAATCATTTTGATTAGAATATTGCCATAGTGGCGAATCTTTTTATGTGCGCGTGTCAAAAATTTACAAATAGGGTATATCGAGTTGCTTGATATGCCTGACAATTTTATAGAAATAATAAAAATGGTTATAGAATTTTATAGAGGCAAATTTAAAAATTAACAGAATTTCACAAACATGCACTCGTCATAAACTTCATGATATAAAAATGAACAGTTATTAATGAAAATTTTGCTATAATATATTGGATGGAAAAGGGAGTATTTGAGTCAGAAATGCCGTGAATGTAGGTAAGAGTGAAATTGTTTACTGAACACACATTGTCTTGGTTGTAAGATGTTCAAGACTCCCGGTTTCACCCCCCCCTCCTTTATTAGTTCAAGTCCTGCAGAATTAAAGCAATGATGGAGACAAGCTTAGGCTGGAAGCCCTTAGTTGTGATTTTTGCTCGAGGCAGTACAATCATTAATGAATCGGTTTGGACTGAAGCAGCAATCAGTGATAATATTAAAGAGATTAACTTTTTTCTAAAAATAGGTACATGGAATATGTGAACTTACTTGATACAAAGTCTTCAAGACCAGAATGGAGAACTGCACTTGTGACTAAGTACTAACAAGATTTAAGATTTATATAGCTGCTTTTAGCAAAACTCATCTTCCAGAGGAAGGGAGTTTATTAGAACAGATACTGGAGACAAATTTTTTTGGAAAGGCAAATCTGTCAGTGAAAGAAGACTGCATTGGTTTGGTGTTGGATTTGCTGTAAAATCTAATTTGGTATCTTATATTGTTGGAGTTTCTTGTTATGTCAATGGAAAGATAATGTTCATAGGGTTCATTTCATTAGAGTGTAGTTTCAATCTTAGATTCAGAGAAAGAAAGCTTTTATTTCTTGTTGGATGGCATTATGACTAATACTATTAAAAGATCAAAATTTTTTTCTTGGTGACTTTAATGTACATGTGCTTCAAATAATAGACTTTTTCCAAAAGTTATTGGAAATAATGGTATTGGGGTTGTAAATTCAAATGGTTTGTTGTCATTGCATTTGAGCTTAAAACATGGATTGACTATTACAATTGTAACACTGCTTAAGCAGAAAATTTTCTACAAGGGAACATGGATGCATTCATGCTCATAGCCTTTAATAGATTTCATTATTGTTGGAAGCCAGAATACAAGAGAAGTTCACATTACATGAGCATTTATAAGCTGAGATTGTTGGACAGATGGTAAATTAGTAAGCTCCGAGATTAAAATGGTAGTTGCATTAAAAAAATAGCTAATATTCCAATCATATTTACATAATAAATTTCAGCAGTTATTGAACATTAAAATTGCTTATTTGGATCTTCCAAGACTGTCATATTAGTGAAACATGGAATTCTTTTAAGGAATGTGTTGTGGATATAAATAAATTTATTATTTGGTTCACTAAAAAGAAGAATGACTGGTTTTCTGACAATGATATTATTGGTGATTTAATTAACAAGAAATGTAGCATTCTCTGCTTAGCAAAATAATAGATTTAATGTGGAACTTTGAAATAAATCATAAAAGGTCTGAAAATAGAGGTTCAATGACTTATAAGAAAGCTTAACAATAATTTGGGGATTAAAACTGCAAGGAAAATAGAAATTCCTGGTCATGATCATTCTAGATTTCTTTTTGATACATTGAAAGCAACATATAGACCTGAGAAATGGTTTCACAATCCTATTAAATTCAGCATGGACACTTATATGATGACAAAGATATCTTGAACAAGTAGGGTATTTTGATCATCATTTGAATAATGATACAAGATTTGATATGAAGACTTAATGATATAACCATTTTATTTACTCATAGTAGATTTAGATAAAAATATCCTGCTTATTGAAGTCAAAACAGCTCTTTGTAATTTTATAAATGGAAAAACTGCAGGTCCTGATGAAACACCTGGAGAAGTTTTAAAATATGATGGTAATATGTTGGTTTCAAAAATATTGGAATTTTTAAGGAATGTCTGGACCTATGAAGTTGGGCCATCCAATTTTAAGAATGCTTTTATTGTTTTAATTTTTAAAAACAAAGGTAATAGACAAGATTGCAATAGTTATCATGGAATATCATTATTATCCACTACAGCAAAAGTCCTTTCAAGAATTTTGTTGAATAGATTGCTCCCATTTATAGATGAATGATTACTAGAGACTCTTGTGGATTTAGGGAATCAAGAAGGACTGGATATGATTTTTATTGCCAGGCAAATGCAAGAGAAGTGTCAGGACCAAAGGAATGATATATATATATTATTGATTTAGTTAAAGTATTTGATTAAGATATTATTTGAAATCAGTTGTTTATGAAAATTTATTCGTATTATACAACTTCTCTATGATGAAATGATTGGAAGTGTTATTACTACAGGTGAAAAATCTGAAGTATTTGAAATTAAAACAGGTGTATACTTGCTCCAACATTGTTTCAATTTTTATGGCAATGGTCTTTGGAATTGTTTATAGGCGGCTTAATCATTAAGATACAATACAGGTTTGATAGTGGAATTTTTAATTAGAATCATTTAAAAACAAAAACAAGATTTTTCATATTGGATTTTGGATTTATAGTATGCTGATGATTGCGCTATTTTTGCCAGTTCAAAAGACGATTTACAGGATATTGTTAATGATTTGAATGCAACTTGTAAATAGGTTGCTTTGTTAATTAATGTTCAAAATACTCTATGTTCTTTATCAGTCAGTAATAGAAGAAAAATCCTCAGCAATTTTCAGCTTGGTTTGGATGTTTATCAACTTGAGAATGTAAACCAGTTTAAATACCACGGTAATTTTATAAGTAGAAAGGTGGACTTAGATGTTGAGATCCAACACTGACTCCAATGTGCTGTTGCTGCTTTTAACAAGTTAAAAGGTAAAAGTATTTCATCATAGGAAAATAACTATTGCAACTAAATTAACTGTATATAAAGCTGCTATTTTATCTAATTTATTGTATGGATGTAAAACTTGGATATCCTATCAGTGCAATATAAAGGCATTAGAAAATTTTTAATTAAGGATGCTCCATAACATTTTAAAAATACAATGGCAAGAGCTTGCTGGATATGATACTATTGAATCCATTATTGTAAAACCACAACTTTGTTGAATTGGACAGGTAAAACAAATGTACAACGTGGAAGACTTTAAAATTGTGGTTTATGGTTACCTTGAACATGTGTCTCATAGAAAACGTAGACCTAGCTTACGTTATAGGGATTATTTAGATATTCCAAAGAAGTGCAATATTGTTTTCATTGGCAAGATATTACAGAGAATATGATTAAACATGGTGTTGGTATTTCAGAAAGAAAAGTTTTCTTCTGAGGAAACTAAATGATAACATCGTAACATATCAAATGACTAAAAATGGACCAGTATGTTCTATATGTGATTGTCACAGATTGGGTTTTTAGTCACTGCAAAACTCATTTTTATAAGTTTTTTTTTTCTTATCTTTTTTCTGAGTTGAAATGTCCATACTCATTTTTGAGTGGCTGTTTATTATTATTTTGTATATTTGATGCCAATGCATTATATTAAGTTCATATCTAGTTAGTTTTAATAATATATATGCAGAATTAGATTCTCACTCATTCTGTTTTTTCAGCTGCTTTTTATAAAATTCATTTTGGAATGTAATGACTCTCGAGTATATGTAGAAGAGAAAATTGATAATATAATCTTATGCTAGTATTTCAAAATAAAAGTATTGGGAATGGTATTCCAAGTTCTTATTATTTCCTCTTTTGCATTTTTTAATTATGCCAATAATCAATTGTATTCAGCTATTTCTAAATAATTTCTTGAATCGACAAACCCTCAGAGAACTGAATTGAAAATTGGTTAATTGCATTTCTTTCAAATTCCAGCTATTTGAAAATCTTAAATTGAGTTTATTCTTTACATCAAATGATTATAAGTTCATGGATTGGAAATGATAGTTCAACCTGATAATTTTATGCTTCAGAGACATCTACGTATGCTGTGTTTGAAAACAAAATAAATTTTGATGATTCTGCAAATTGTCTGATAAATCTTGAAAAAAAAAATTGATTGTTATTTGAATAATTGCAAAAAATACTTGTGACTGTTTAATTCATTTTGGTGTTTTCCATGAAATTTTAGATATTTTTGTACTAGAAAAATATTTGAAGATATTAGAAATAATGTCACTACTGAAAATTTGTAATTTATCTTTGAATACTTTGATGATTAATTTTAACATAAAATTAAGTCTCATTGATAATACTTTGCAGTCTAATAATTGATTCATTTAAATTAAAGGCAAATCTGAAAAAAAAAAAAAACAATTTGGAAAGCCGTTCGACATCCATTAATTGATTAAATTCTTCAATGATTTTCTCATTATTTAAAAAAAGTAACTTCATCTAAACATGCTACAAATATTTAAAGGACTTGTCCACATTCATCTATTGGACATAGGTTCACATAAGTTTACCATTATACATCGAGTTCATTTTATTTAATAATTCAAGAAATTGTTGTTTATTGAAGGCATGGGCAGATATAAAACTGATCAATTTTATTATAAGGCTCATAACATTTTCTAGTGACTTGAAATTGCCTTTGTATATAAAGCCTACCGATGTAGAATGCAATGAAAACTCGGGACTCAATATCCAATATGTTTGGTAAATAAATTGGGAAAAACCATTAGTTACTGATACAATTTTGGAATGATCTACTTCTTTATCAACTTATATATTTTCTACTGCATTGCAAATATCTTTTATTAACAATGTTAAATCAATCTCTTTTTTTTGATGTTATTCATAATATAGTAAATAAAAATTGCAAATTAGGTGATTAAGTCATATCAATTCTTTTATCAGGACAGATACAAATTAATGCAGATTTTAGATTTATTTTATATTGATGAATTATAATTTTAGTCATTTCCACGATTCTAACATCATCATATTATTCTTTATATAATTTTTTTTTTTTGCTTTCAAAATCTTCAAAGAAAGCTTGTGCACATTTCAACTATATTTTTTTTATATATTTCCTATCTCTAAAATGTTTTCTTTGTCTTGCACTTACATTTGAAGCAGAAATATTAGCAGCACCTAAATTTAAACAACTGGTAATAAATTTCATTAGGGATGTTGACTGAATATTTATATTTTTAATTAACTGAGTAATAATTTTTTTTTTTTTCCCATATCATCACTTTTCTCAAGGAACAATTTAGTTTTCTCATAATGCTGTTTTATCAACAAAGTACAACTGCCCTTGAACATAAAACACATATTGTTTTATTGCTTTTATTAATCATGATATATTATTTAGTCACCAACTTTGGAACTTTCTGCTTGATTCTGATAACTTTTTTTTCATTAGCCATGTTAAGTAGAACTATAACTTATTTATTCAAAAATGAAATCAGATGCATTTTTTAAAATTATTTTTAAAAATCACATATGCCTAAACTTACATAACAATAATAAATTTTTGCTACTGCTTGTTTCTGCCTACTAGCCATACAAAGCATGAAATACATAATGAAGTCATATGTGATTAGGCTTAGAGAGAGAATCTGGGAATCCTACGCATGAGTTATCTACAGTGTTTCACTTGATGTGAGGAAAAATGTATTTGGTGGTTAGTTTCTTTCATGTAAACTTGTATATATTTTAACAATTACAAAAAAAAAAAGAATTATTTATAAGCATATAAAATATCACTTGTAAATTGTTCCCATAACTCCAAAAGTTTCATAAATTTATCATACCTGGAATATTAAATGATGTAAGTACATAAAAAATTGAACTCTTTCAATGTAACATTTTAATGATAATTTTTATGAATATAAATCAATTTAGATGCATGTTTTGAATTATTATTTTTTAAAATTATTCTTTTGTTTCATATTTTTTTATAATCAAATATGATCATCAATCCTCCATATGTATGAATGCTTACTCCAATAGATAATGGCACTTAATCTTTTTCATTGACATGATCTTATAATAAATTATCCCAGCAAATTAAATCTACATCATAAAATAATGATTCTTATACCATTAAAATGTCTTGCATTTTAATACTAATGGTTATGATCTTTTCCTGTAATTTTTCTAAATGGTATATATAACATTGATATTCTTGTAAGTTTATAATTATTGATGGTCTTCCCTCTTTTTTTTTTAACTAAGAAGTTGGTATTTAGATTTTCAATGTCTTCTGATTGTATATATCTAAGCTATGATTATTATTATTTTTTTATTTTCTCAGGTAAATTCATTTCACAATGTTTGTAGATAATAATATTTAACAGCCATTCATACTTTTTTAAAATAATAATGAAGTTGTTATGGGTCAACCAGAAATTCTTTAAAAATAAATCTGTTGCTCTTAGGATGATTGGCATTAAGTCTGATTAACTACCATAATTAACTTAGCTTATATTTCTCTTAACTAAATTGAAACTCCAAAATGGTGCATACTAAACTAAAAAGTTTTGTTAATAATCTTATATTGTCCATTGTATATCTTCAATAAAATCATTGTTTAGCTTTCTACTTATTTTATCTATTTATTCATTCAGTCTTTTTTACCCCCTTATTATATAAAGAATGCTTAAGGATTTATATGCTTCATCATAGTTGTAATTTTGTATTTTCCCCTAACACAATTCAGTGAATTCAATCCTAAAATTGGTTTTTACAATAGTTTTTCATCTGTTTACTTGTTCATTAATTCTTTAATTACCCATTTGAATGAATGGGTCTCCATCGTTATTTTGTCAGTTGTTTCATTTTTGTTGTTTTCTTACTTATTTTTTTTTATGGAGTTGATCTTTTTATAGGTTAATATTATCTATATTCTTTTTTGGGGGATTCTTGAATTTTTTTTTTTTTTTAATTCTGATATTTATTTCTGAATGTAACTTAATACTGTAAAGGTGTAAATTTAGATGTATTACAAGAAACAATTCCTCTGTAACACTCCAAAGCAGGAGTGAGGAACCTTCGGCCCATAGGGTAAGTCTGGCTCCCGAAAGCTCTTGATCTGGCCCCCAGAAATTTTCACAAAGTCAATAAAATGGAGCTGTATAAAACTTCTATTTAAACACAGACATAGTGCAATGCAAATATATGTGGAAATACTGAATTAAGAGTTAAGAAATATAAAATGTTTATTTTCTCAACTACATCTTTTTCCCTCTCCAAGCTTTATAATAATTCCACTTTATTCTATCAGAGGGAAACTAGTTAAAGTTTTGACCAAATATAGTAGGCTAATTTTTATTCCAATAATTTTGTATGGCCTGCAAATGAGATTATAAATATCCAAATGGCCCTTGGCAGAAAAAGGATTCCCCACCCCTGATCTAAAGCCATCTGTGTAAGCATGAGTAATCATTGAATATTTTATATGCTTCATCCTCAGCAAATAAGGATCAGTGGTTTCCATATATTTGTCTAACATCTTTTATTATACCATTCAAGCTAATGTCTTGAAAGTTTCAACACCTTAAGGCTAAGATTTTGAATCCAAACTAATCTGCCTGTCTAGCCATTTAAATCGGATATAAGATCAGCAAACTGTTTTTGTTTTTTTTTGAAGAATTTTATATATGTCTATTCTGATTTTAAATATAACTCTCATTACTAGAAACCGTTTAATCTTTTTGAAAATGAGAGTTATGTTTTATTTTTGCTTTTTTTATAGACGTGGAATTAAATGTTTTAATTTATGAGGTAAGTTTACTTGTATCTTTTAATTGTTTCAGAAGTGGAGACAAAAAGACTAAATTTTGTAATTTAAGCCGTGAAGATATCACTGGTTTTCTAATGTATAACATTCTTCACAAAGATGTTCATATCCATATATATATACTCACACATACATTCATTCATCAACCATTCACATTCTTGCCCTGCTATAAACTAGTTTTTATCTTTCAGACAGGGGTTACGAATTAACTTTCAAGACTGCTGATGATCCTGGATTAGCCCTTGTAAAATATGGTGAATTTTTATTTGAGCATCTTATTCTTTTTTCACCATCTGTGGAAGGTAAGATAAATTAAAGATATAATCCAAATAAGGAATACTTGCGTAAAATATTGCTTTAAAATCAGTTTTTCTCATATACTCATATATTTAACTAGATGGGTATCTTTTGAAATAATTTTTTTGGGTTTTAGCTTATCAAATACAAAATTTTTGTTTTGTAAAATTAATTGGGTGTACATTAAGAGATGTACCTGCCACAAGGAACTTTTAGTAATGGAAAATGAATCAAATTAATCTTGATATTGCCAAAAGACAGGACTACAAGAGAAAGCTATAGATGAATCGGTAACATTGCAGACTGCATTATGCCAATTAATCTAACAAATTATTTAATGCTATTCAGACAAAAAGAAATAATTTTTAAGAATTATACTAAAAATAGGATTTTTGCCATAAAAATGATCATATGTTTTATATTATATGCATTGTTAGCAACTATTTGTCATTTAATGTGGCTACCCTAACTCCAGAAAAATAGAAATAAAAAAAGGTAATACTCTGACAAACACAAATACTTTCATTTGTTCATTTTTTATTTATTTATCATAATCTCACTGTATTTGTGATTTTTATATACCTGTTTCAGTTATATGTGATTTATAACAATCACTAGGGAATCACTCCCCTATACATGCATTGCTTAGATTTTAAACATTTCAGGAATATTCACCTTTCTAAATGCAAGATGATAAATTTAGTCTTTTGAAAAGATAGAATGAATCACTTCTATCTTTTCAAAAGATTTTATCTTGTGTTTGGAAAGGAGAGTATTCCTGAAACGTTTAAATCTATATAGTGAATGTCTAGAAGAGTGATTCCCTGGTGATTGTTACAAATGAAAAAACATAGCTCTATATAAATAAATAACTCATTATATATATTTATATGTGATTTGAAAATAATATTAAAAAAAATTAGAAAGTAATGAAAAATTTTCTAAATATTCATTTTTTGCTTTTCACTGCAATTGTTGAGCATTACAAAAGTGTTGCAATCAAGTAGCTGATGTAATCTTTTTCAGTAGAGCCTAAATTTTCTAATTTAATATGAGGTGGTACCCAAAAATAACTGGAATCGTTCTCTGAAAGGCAAGTGCATTGTAGAACATGCCTCTGCCACTAGATGCATCTTGTGGGAATCCTGCATTATCGGATGGGCAGCAAAGATGGTGATGAATTTGGGAAATAGGGCAAAATCTATTATCATGTTCTAATAAGATGGTACAAAAGACAGAATTTCCAGATAGCTGAAATAATACAAGAGTGAGGCTGTTATTTAAAGGAAAGGTTAAGGAGCATAGAAAGATAAACAATTATAGACCAGTAGCAGTAACGTCTGTGTTATCTAAAATTTTTGCATATATGGTAATTGGAAGGGTGGCAAAATGGATGGAAGAAAATAATCTAGTGGGAGAAATGCAAGGAGATTTTAGAATGGATAGGCATATAGGTGATAATTTATTTGTAGTCATACAACTTATATCTATTTATATGAGTAGGAATACAGGTAGGCAGTTATATATGATTTTTATAGATGTAGAGACAGACAGCATATGATAGAGTAATAGAAATAGATTATGGGTAAGTTTAGTAAATTTGGGAATGAATAGAGCTTTAATGGATTGTATAAAGAGATTGTATGAAAATAATTACTATATGTATCAATTAGGAAATATAGAATCAATTAGAGTTGAAAATGGGGTGGAACTAAGACAAGTATGCCCTATGTCACTTATTTTGTTTTTGTTATATTTGAGAGAAATGGAGAGGACAATAGAAAGACCTGGTAGAGGGTAGAGATATCATTAATAGATGGCAAGGGAGTGTTTACATTATCAGGTCTTTTATTTGCTGATGATATTTTCTTGTGCACAGAAAGTAGGGAAGATATAGAAGTTGTGCTGAAGACTTGTACAAGGGTAAATAAAGAGATGGGGATCAAATTTAGTGAAGAAACATCAAAAGTTCTGATGATAATTACTAGGAAAAGAGAAGAGAAGGAATTTTTCTTGGAGGATTAAAGTTAAATGTGGTGAATAGGTATAACTATTTGGGGATAGTCTTAAGTAATCAGAGGAATTGCTTGAATGAATAGGAGAAAAAATTGATAAATGAAGCAAAGAAAAGAAAGGGATTTATAAAGAAATTAACATTATTTCCGTATAATAAATATAATGTAGCAAGAATATGTGGAGTGGCAGTAGCAGGGTTAACTTATGGTAATGAGGTGTTAATAATAAGAATTGGAAATTTTATGCTTGACTATGTAATGGGATATTTGAGTGACTTATTTAATAAATTCCCCATTTTATTGTGTAAGAAAAAAGGCTGAAATGGTAAAATTATACATGCTAGTATTCTACATTATTATAATAATTATGTACATTAAATTACCTAACCATTCATACCCATATAGGAATGAAAGAATGCGTGACAATAATACTTGATAATTAGTTACCAGAAGGATACACAAATGTGGATGATTAAGTAACCTTGATCTTGTTCACTATTAAAAATGCTTTAAATATTGGAAATTTAGACAAAATAAGGTTTATAAAAAAATAATGAATGGATCCAAATACTTGCAAATGTTGCTTATAACGTCTATTAGGAAATCCTAAGAACATTGGAAGTTATTTCTGCTTTTGCCAAATTTATGTCTAACCTGCAGGAATAATATTTGTACATTTTAATGTTTGTTATTCTTCTTATCATCGTGAACTACATGTGTGTTTCTGTTTCTTTAAAGTTTCAAGTATGAACTAAAAATATAAAAAATTAAAAAAAAATTACAAAGGGAACTTCTATTTTAATGACAGAAGGTTTGATATGCATTTCTTCCTTCGCGTATGATAGATATACAGATGTATTTATTTGTTTATGTTTATTTTGATATTAATTTTTATTATTATTATAATTTTGTGTATCCAGTTTCCTCTAGAACTTCTTAGAGAGTTTGATATAAGTTATACTAAACCGGTAATGTTTTCTTTTTGTTGTATTATGTAAATATTATATATTCCCGTGCTCATGTTATTAGTACAAATTGAATGCTTTATCATTATTCATTAATTAGTTATAGTAAACTGATACACGAAAACATTTAGGCCAGTATTGTTGAATGATTTATAAGTTTATTTAATAGTATTCATACTAATTTGAAACTCTATGTTTATAAATTTTAAAGATATGGGACTCATTTATAATTTAGTTAATGCTAATATTGTCTGATGTGATTTAGAAAGAATATTTGATACATGATTGTATGTTCACATGTGCATGCACTATCAAATTATTTATAAAAGTCAGATTTACGTCTTTGTTTTTCTATCGGTTTCGGTTTGGTGCCATATGTTAAAGGAAGATGAAGAATTGTTTGTCTGCTTCTAGATTTGTTTATATACGAAATGTGTTGAATACATTTGGATGAAGAAGCGATCGAAGAGATGATTTTTGCTATGTGGATTGAGTAATTACTCTCCTTGATTACTTACTTGTTAAACCGTCAGTGGTAATGTATTTTCTTGTTTGATAGCATATGATGAGATAGTTGTATTTCTTAAATGAAGTGGCATATGCCCCATTTATTGATAAGTCGGCTGAGTTCTGCAACATTTGTGTCCTAAAAGTTGGTAGATATTTATTGAAGAATTAAGTTTGAATTTGGAGTTTTGGTTAACCCTCACACGCGTATATGTGAATATTTATTTATTGATATTACCCTCTTCTTCATTCCGGCATAATTATCCTCAGATAGTATAGGTTAGTTATATCAGATAAATGTTTTATGGATTTCTATAATATGCTTGAAATAAGATTATTCATTCCGCAAGTAAACTGATAGAAATATAATTAATAAATGCGTTGTGTTTGTGATCTTATAAATGCGCACATTCGGAAATATGGCAAACTTAGAGATATTGAGGAAAATCATCGCGCGTATATATGAATATTTATTTATTGATATTTCCCTCTTCTTCATTCCGACATAATTATCCTCAGATAGTATAGGTTAGTTATATCAGATAAATGTTTTATGGATTTCTATAATATGCTTGAAATAAGATTATTCATTCCGCAAGTAAACTGCGTTGTGTTTGTGATCTTATAAATGCGCACACATTCGGAAATATGGCAAACTTAGAGATATTGAGGAAAATCATCGCTGGAATTGTAAGTTCTGAGTAAAAAAATCACATGATCACCACCTATTATGCTTGTGTATAACTGTTGTTAAAACAGGCAAAACTCACTATATATATTGCCACACACAGCAAGCTAGAGTAATCAATGGATTGTGCATAAAATCCCCATCCAGTGCCTACTCACCCAATATCCCCAGACTAGTTTCTGGCTTATGGCCTTTGTCATTGAGGAGCCTTGGATCTGAGAGCACTGCACCTAGATTTTAGGATAGTAAGTTTTGCCTGTTTTAAGTTCTGAGTAACTTGTCAGATCATATCACATATTATCATTATTTCATTCATTATTATTGTTGGGTAATTCATCCTCCTGGTATAAATGTAATATTGTATTACAAAATTTTATTTTATTTTAAGGCCAGTTAATAAAATGATTACTTAATTTCATATAACAGATATAGATTTGTAGGCATACAGAAATAGTTTAAATGACATTAATTGATTACTTGATATCGTTTTCTTAGTTTATTAAGTGCACAGAGTGGGAATAGGTGATATGAATATTAATACGTGAACATAGAATTATTTTGAGTTGCTAATAATTTAACTAATTGAATTGTAAATATTATTGAAACCACATATAAGAGGCAGAGCCTCCAAATATTAAGTGTTATTTTATGTAATTTAAATGTTATTTTATTGTATCCAAGTGTTATTTAGTCAAGTTTGTAATCAACGTAAGTTACTGTTAAATCATCATCAATGTGTCATAAAAGAATGTGTGTTATAATAAAATGTTTTGTTGAAGTTAGATTCCCTCTTAATTGTTTTAGCATTTCTACACACACATATGTTCAAGGTAATATAATTATTATATTTATCAATTTACTAGTATATGCCATCTATCTCGATAGCACTGAGTTAATAGATCCAAACATTGTATAATGCCAAAATGTAATTTTACCTTGTTTAGAATAGATAGTGATGTGAGATAAAAATATATCCGATCCTTATCATTATCCGTTATTTTATTGTAATAGACATCAATTTCACAATAGTCCTCATTGATTAATAGTCATATTATATTAGGATTGACTTGTTGTTCCTATATCAGAGCCCTGAGATTAGTCGGTTATTTAATAAACATTGATATAGCTGTTCAATCTAAATTGAATGCCAGTAGATTGATTATTATTGCAGTGATCCCCAAACATATTAGATGAGTGGCATGATTGGTCTAGCATGTACTTGGATGAGAGAGAATTGAGTATACCATGATTTAAGTTAATTCATAAATTGATTCTCTTTTGATAGCTTAAGTAAATGCTCATAATATAATTAAATAAACACTATATAATTGTTGCCTATAAATACTTCTCTCATCCCATTTGCATTCTAGATGACCACGATACCCTATAACCCCCAACTGAGCTAAGCTGTAAATTAATAATACAATAAGTCTTATCAATAAGTATAGATCCAATCTAGATTATAAATTTATTCTATTATGTATAGAATTGGCATCTGGGCATTTATTTGTGCATAAAGTGATATAGGTGAAGAGTGAAGAGGTTGCAATATGTATTGGAATATAATATTTTTAATGGATATTTAGATGAAAATATTTAGTGTGTGCAGTTATCCATTTATAATTATTTAATTAGAAAGCTTTTTTTAGAGCAGTAGCTGATCAAGATCAACTGTCCCAGATAAGAGGGAAAGTAAAACTATCATTGCTGTTGCATTCAAAAGAAGAAACAATAGTCTGACATTAATAATTTCTATTAGTTATCCATTAAACTAGAAATTGTCATAAAATTAATAATGCAAAATAGATATTGGTTTCTATCTGCTTATAACACCTTGCGAAGGAATGTAATTATAAGTATGATCAAAGACATGTGAAAAGGATGTATGATTCCCAAGATGCACATTTCATGCTGAACCAGCATTCATCAATTGGCCCAGACTATAATCTCTTACACACATCTTTATTATTGTTCAAGATATATAGGCAGCAAATTATTATAGTTTAATTAATGTGTCAAACTTGCGACCCTCATAACTTTGACACAAACCATTAAATGGAAATATATTAATAATTTTCATTAATCATCTATTAGACTATAGAGATTATCTAATAATGAATAATATTTCTGTAATGCAAATTTCACTACATCACTCTCACACAAAGTAGGAACTGGTTTCTATCCACTTTAACACCTTGGGGAGGAATATAATTATAAACATATGACCAAAGATATGTGGAAAAGATGTGTAATCCCAAGATGCACATTTCACGCTAGACCTTACATCCCTTCACAAGGATTTAAAATCAGATAGAAACCAGTCCCACCTTGCTTGAGAGTGGGGTATATTATTCATTATTGGATAATCTCTAGTCTAATAGATGACAATAAAAATTATTAATATATTTTCATTAAGTGATTTGTATCAAAGTTGTGAGAGCTGCAAGTTTGATATATCAATTAAACTGTAGTAATGTGCTATCTATTTATACTGAACAATAATAAAGATATGTGTAAGAGATTGTGGTCTGGATCAACTGATGAGTGCTGGTTCAGCACAAAATATGCATCTTAGTGATCATACATCTTTTTCACGTCTTTGTTCAAATGGTTATAATTACATCCATTTGCAAGGTGTTAAAAGCAGATAGAAACCAAACCCTACCTTGTGTGAGAGTGGTGTGGTGAAAATTACACTTAAGATATATATATCACGATTCTGGCATCATTGCATGGGGCAATAGGAATTGTGAAATTTGGCAATATGCTTCTGGTGAACACAAAGAATTTTTAATGGATAGAATCAGTTACACGAGAAAGGGTAAAAGGGCTGATTTGTTTGTATTTCACTAGTATTATTAAAGCAGAAATTTAGAGATATGATAAAACAATTTAAGACAATGCTAAATATTAGAAAAGTGTCACTCAATCTTCATGAGAATATTATCTGATGGCTTTTTTTTTTTTAAAGAAAATCCATTGATGATAGTTTTTGTGAGTTGGTTGTTGTATGTTTCTATAGTTTTAAACAACCAGTTTTCTGTGGCAGGTTTGCCTTACTAATTTGGGAAATACATGAAATCCATTGCATTGAACTATGGGTGTGTTATACAAATTTCCTTGGTTGTAGTAGACAGTAGCCTTCTTTGATGCATCATCATCAACCATTATCATCCACTGCAGGATGAAGGTCTCTCCAAGTTCAATCCACCTCCGATCTTTAGCTTCTCTTCTCCATATTACCCCTGCACACTTTCTTATTTCATCCATCCATCTCATATGTGGTCTCTTTCTGGATCTTTTACAATCTCTTGGAATCCAGTTTAAGATTTCAATTGTCCATCTATTATCATCTCTTCTAGGAATATGTCCAGCCCAACTCTACTTCAATGAGGTCAGTAACACCTGTTTGTTCTCTTACCCATATGTTGCGTTTTTGATTTCTTCTTGTTACTCCCAACATGCTTCTCTCCATACTTCTTTGAGTGGTCTCAAGTCTGTATTGCTTTTCTATTAAGTGTCCAAGTCTCAGGTCCATAAGTAAGAACTGCTAAAACGCATTTATTAAAAACCTTCCTTTTCAAACACATAGGCATATTTCTTTTTAGTATCAAGTTATTTCTACCAAAAACACTCCAATCAAATTTAATTCTATGATTAATTTCATCTATTATGTTTCCATCTGTATTAATAATCTGATCAAGGTATTTGTAACTGTTAACTTCTTCTAACTCATCATAATCAATCTTTATTTTCATATTTTGAGAAAATCTTTTAAACATTATTTTAGTCTTTTTAACATTTATCTTTAGTCCTACTTTCATCTGATAACTCCTGCAACATTTCCCTCAGTTCTAAAGCATTATTTGCAGAAATAACTACATCATCTATAAAATCTAAATGACTTAAATAATCTCCATTTACTTTCACTCCTTTAGCTTCCCATTTTAATCCACAAAATACTTCTTGCAGCACTACTGTAAAAAGTTTTGGAGATATGGAGTCACCCTGTTTTATGCCCTTCTCAATGTTGACTTTCCCAGTATCATTATATAATCTAATAGTTGCATTTTTACAAATATTCTTTAAAATATGACAATATCCCGGATCTATATCTTGATGATCCAATGCTTTAATCACTGAAGGAATTGTTTATAGAATCAAATGCCTTTTCATAATCTATAAATCCAAAGCATAATGGCAACTCATATTCATTTGTCCTTTCTATAACTTCTCTCCATACCTGAATATGATCTACTGTACTAAAACCATTTTTATCCAGCTTGTTCTCTTGGTTCCAACTTTCTCTGTAGGCGAGTTGTAATTATCTTGGTAAAATTTTTGTATAAAACTGATAAAAGGCTGATAGGTTTGTAATTTCTAATATCTTCTTTATTATCTTTTTTAAATACTAATATTTATACTGCATTCTTCCAATCATCTGGTACATCTTTATCATTTAGACATTTGGTATATAACTTTGCTAAAAAAAAATTTATTTCTTCACTTGCTTCTTTTAATATATCAAATATAATTCCATCATTATCTGGAGCCTTTCCTTTCTTCATACATTTAATTGCATGTCTCACTTCTTCATTTAAAGTCCTGGGCAATTTGGAAGATGTAATAGATATAGGAGATACTTGTTCTTTATTATTATATAATTCTTGATAAAAGTCTTCTATCCATTTCATGATGTCATCTCTCGTTTTAGTAATAATTCCATCTTTTTTTCTTATTGCAGATATAAATTTCCTACCAATACCAAAATGTTGTTTTACTCTTGAGACTTTTATTCTCTTCTACAGCTTTCCTTGTTAGTTCATAGTTATACTTTGTTATATCATTTTCAACTTTTTTCCACACCATTTTACAAAATTCGAGATATTCAATCCTTTTTAACGCATCATTTTTGTATATCTTCATATTTCTTCTTTTCTTCATAAATTCTCTAGTCTCAGTAGAAATTTTATTGGTCAATTGTTGCTTTTTTCTACCAGCTATCTTTGTTGCAGTTTATAAAAGTGTATCAGTTATTTTCATATTAATTTCATTCAAATCTGAATCATGTTCAAAATCTACTAATACTTGAAACCGATTTGTAAGTTCTAATTTAAATTCATTAGAATGTTTCTGAAGATTAGGAATATCATCTGTAAATATTGTTTTTCTTAATAATTTTTGTCTCTAGTTTTACATTAACATGTATCTTACATTTTACTAATCAATGATCACTTCCTATGTTAAATTTATTAAGAACATTACAATCTTGAAATATATATTTTCTGTTAGTCAAAATATAATTCAATTTTGCTGTACCTTCATTTGGATGCTTCCATGTCCATTTCCTTTTAACATTTTTCTCAAAAAAAGAATTTATAATATAAAGTTTTTCTTTTTCTGCAAACTCCACAAGTTTATGTCCTTTCTCATTTCTATTACCATAACCAAATTTACCTACAGTACTTTCATCTTTCATTTGTTTACCAATTCTAGCATTAAAGTCTCCCATAATAATTTTAAAATGTTGTTTACTCTGATCAAAAGCCTTTTGTACATCCATATAAAAATCTTCTACTACTTCATCACTATATAGGATGTAAAAGACTAATTAAAGTTTATGATGAAACTACATATTAAGATACTAGAATTGGTGATGGCAAGAGGATAAATCAGTAGCAAAGCATAACTGATGATCAAGTATTCTACTTTCAGTTGCCTCATTCTACCTTTGAACAGAGAACATCCAATCCATGTGCAGACAAACTGGTCACCCTGGATAAGGCTGATGCTTATTAGCTAATGTCTGATAAACTTTTCTTGCTGAAATAAATTTTTCCAATATTTAAAATGTTTTGTAATTTTTAACAGGAATTAATCATCAAAGGATGGCTGGTTCAATGAATGCTAATAGAAAGGTCTGTTAAAACACATTTTAAAACAGTCCACTTTGGAGTAGAATTGTATCCCAAATCTTCTTACCATTAAGATTGAATCAGATCATCTAAATAAAAATGGAAGAAATAAATACATTTAAAAAATATGGAATATATTTGGTAGTTTATATGAGCTTAAAAAAAGTGAAACCATAATCGTAAGTATTGAAGGAATCTTATTGAGAATAACAAGACTGGACAGGGTTAGAACCCAAACTGGATGTGTGGCAAAAAGAAAGGATAGTTCTAGGGAAATTTTTAACTAGGTATTGGGGCAGGATGGAAAGAAGTCTACTGGTTTACTGTTGGAAGAATAATGATACATTCATTTACAATATTATTATTAAAAGATAGTTACTATTTTATGAAGTGATTTAATGCTAGTAAAATTATTTAATTAAATATCTTTATTAGATAGTACAGTTAAATACTTCTTAATGATAAGGTCTCATTGAAGTTTGTTATGCATCTAAAATTGAGATGCTTATTGTTATGGGGTAGCAGGTAATTGGAAACTATTCTTAGTCTGCCATAAGTTCTTTTTATTGATGCGTGAATGTTATAATGATATTTTTTATTTATTTCAGAGTTTGGTGGTGCATTGAGTGTTGAAGCAATTACAAACTTCATTGATGGTGGAGGAAATGTATTGTTGGCCGCTAGTTCTGGCATCGGTAAACTCAGGAATAAACATTAACTTTGATATATATTTTTAATTTTATAACTAACCTAAATTCAAACTAGTTTTTATTAAATTTAAATAATTGCAGTTTTTTTTTTTTATACTTTTATTGATAAATCTCATCTTTTTTTAATTATTTGTTTTGAGAATTATTTATTTCATTGTTTAAATAAGTTAACATGTTTATACAGTATTACGATAGAGCTTATTACAATTGACTGTGTGTTTTCAGTTTTAATTTTTCTAAACGTTAAAATTATTTTAAAAATTAATATTTATTATATGTAAGTAGAGAGATTTGAATTCAGGATTTTTCAGTCTATTCGTCCCCCACTCCTTTTCAAGCAACTGATACACATGACCATACTCATGATAAAAAGACACATGATCCCCAATACACAAATTGTGCAGAGCCAACACTCATCAGTTGGGCCAGATCATAATCTCCCACATATATATAATAATCAATGCTCAGTTTATATTAAGATAACAATTCCTCAAACTTTAATGGACAGGCTTCAATCTTCTTACCCTTCCAACTATATACCATCCGTGTTATTGAAAAGTTGATGATGGAACACTCAAAGCCCTTACTGGATTTGAGATTGTAGTCATACCCATGTTGACATTATGTTAATGTATCCCCTTATATTATCAGGCCATTACATATCCATATATATTAATAGGAGAAGACGGGCTGAACTTATTAACTTCTTTGTTTGGTTTTGTATCTGTACCTGAACACTTTTTTTTTTTTGTCTGTTTTAAAAATGTCAGAAATATTTATTAACAGAAAATTACAAATACATATAACATTAAAGTTAACAGGAAATGGAACTAATTCTTGTTTTCCATTAAATATGTAAAACTATTAGTATATATGATAAGTATATTAATGTTATTAATTGTTTATTTTTGAAAGATGTATTAATCATTGTTTAAAAATGTTAATGTAAAACTATTAGTATATTAATGTTATTAATGTTAATTTTGATTCTTTTTTAATATCTGGTCTCATCTAAATTCAATTACTGTTTAGCAGTAATTGCATTCAAAATGTAAATCAGGCTTTAGTAAGTAATTTGGTGCACATTAAAAATTAAGTAAAGTTTTTTTGTGTTCATTCTTCACCTTTTTGCAGGAAATCTACAGTTAGGTTTGTAAAGCATTTGACCTCCATATGACACCTGAAATAATTTTATATGAATCTGTTTATTTAATAAAATATTTTCAAAGCAACAATGTAGTAGCAATTATAAAACTCCATCTTGAGAATTCGTTCTCAAAGTAATTGTTAAACTATTATTAATTTCTATCTAACATACTGTAGATTTGTGCCTGCATTCATCGTAAACCTGAAAAAAAATCTATCATGTACTTGCTATTAGACATATATCGGATATAATAAATCTGATTTTCGATTATTAGTATTTAATTAATTTTAGATTATTAAACTGTCTCTGTAAAGAAATTAGAAAGCCATTATCAAAAAACTTCATTAAGATCAGTTTGTTGGCCATATATGTTTTTACCAATTATTACTAGGCTAGACTGATTACACTGCCACAATTGGGCTTTGTGTTAAAATTATCGTAATTGTTCACTTCACATTGTGGAGTTATTATTTTATGCTTGATATAAGATTATATTAAAAGATTTATATGGTTATCTAATTTCATATAATAAACATAGTTTCCATGAGAAACTGATTACCTGTTTTTAGTTTAAGTTCCCAGAAATCTCTACAAACACATTGACTACATTCTGGTTAATTAGGAGTAGATTTATTGAGACAATCAAATCTTCTTAATTTCCAAAACTTGTAGATCAGGGCAGGGCATAATCTTTTAATTCACAAGAATCGATTTTATTTTACAGTTTTTGTTCGCTATGGTTTAGTTTACTTTATCCGAGACAAAAAGAATATCAAAACTGCTTTTAGTTATCGCTCTTGTTAACTATCAGATATCAGATTGCTTTTATCAGTGCATGGTCTTCATTGGTGAAAAGATGCAAATCTGAGATACTCCGTGATTATCTCTGCCGCGTAATGTTTAAAGTCATTGATGTAATGTAATTGATTAGCTGGCAGTTTGTATGGTATTAAATATTATAAATATGTTGAAGATGCCTAAAAATATAACAGAACAGATATCTCATTCAAGTTTCTGAATACTTTTTCCTCCGTAATGGATTTTCTGTAAATAGAACATGCCAATATTCATTCTTTCTTTGTGTGCAAAGGAACATTCTATATTTCCTCGATTCTTTTTTTTTTTTTTTACCTGAGTGATGGGGAGTTAATTTCAAAGCTGTGTTGCAGCTTCATTCAAAATTTATAGTAAAAAAAAGTACAGCGTTTTTGATCCTATTCTTGTAGTCTGTAAATGTCTAATGATGTTTTAAGATCTTCATTTCTTTATGCAGTTAATATTATTATTATGTAAATGACATAAATGCTTTCCAATGGGATGTTTATGTTATAATCTTCATGTAAAATTAGGGTTACAAACAAAGATGAACTTACCACACATAGGGTTACAGTATTCTTTAAAATCCAATGTCCAAAGTTAGATACATATAGAGTCCACATTTCTAATCATCATGAATATATGCATTACTTAATTTTTGGTATCGCCATGATTTATTTAGTAGTTAGAAACCACATTATTTACATTTTTTTGATTCTATATATACAGAAATAAAATTCCTTGTATAAATTGATTCTAATCAGTTGTAAGTGGACATGATAAATTGATAGTTGATATTGTCTTTGGTAATTGTTTAAATTTAAGCTTTTTAATTGAGTATTGACTTAGATGGACTGTAGAGCGATACAGCTACATAGTATCTATCTGACAGTTCTATAGGCACTAAAAACTATTTGCATAAATTAATTTCCATTAAATTTTTGCTCTGTGAATAATTTCTTTTTGTGATGTTTTTTTAATTACAATATAATGTATTTATAAGCAGTTTTAATAATTCATTATTTTAAACAAAATATGTGCTAAATTTAATGTAGGTGATCCAATCAGGGAATTGGCTAGCGAATGTGGATTTGAATTTGATGAAGAAAATACAGCTGTTATTGATCATCTCAATTTTGATATTGCAGACAATGGCAAGGTATTAAAAAAAAAATTAATTTGATAAGATTCCTAAAAAAAAATTATCTTAAAAATAAATTGAATATTTTAAAATATTAATTTTTATTTGTTGTTATTTTTGATAGCACACACGAATCGTTGCCGACCCTGAGAATCTCTTAGCTGCACCTACTATTGTTGGAAATCAGAATATCGCTCCAAGTCTATTTGAAGGTGTTGGGTAAGTTTTAAATAGTTATCCGTATTTTACTTAAATGATTTTATTCTACGAACTTAATTTACATTTAAGTATACATTAAGTTGAAATAATCTTTTTTAATAAGTGATGAGTTACATATGCTAATAGTGTCAAATATGTGTGAATTTGGAATATTTGATATCTCATATGTTTCCAGTATTTTTTTAAAAATTATTGCCTGTCTTTTTCTGACTTTACACACCCATTTCAAATTCTTATTACAAAAAGTTCATTGAAATTTAATTTTTTTAAACACTTAGTATATTTAATTTTTTTTTGTCCAACTAATTTTCACTTAAATTTTATCTTTACCTTATTACAAAATTAAAAAAAAGTTTTTATATGCATATTTGAAAATATAAAACTTTATTAAATCTATTCAGAGGCTTCTAAAAATTGAACTACGCCTCAATCACAAATTTGTTTTTTTATTATGAATTTGTCTCATGTAGTAATTTTAAACAAATAGTAATAAAACTGAAGCCAGTATTGTTGGCTGCAGAAGTTGTAGCCTATGTCTTATTGACAAAAGAATATGGATAACCTCTTGAGATAAAGTATTATGGAAGATATTAGAGTCTGATATCATCCATTGACAATGATAATGCAGTATGTATAGAGATGTTGATAGTTTAAATGTGGCAGTGTTATTCAAATAGTAAATTGAGTAAGATTAAAGAAATTCATATAGTCCTTAGCATACAATTCAGTAAAATTTTAAAATAAGTCTGTTATGAATAAATTAGTGAAAGGACTCCATTGTAGTCAGTTTGATAAAAAAAGCTGGGGATTTCATTTTGACAAAGTGAATGATGTAGGCCAAGCTGATTTTAGCAAAATTAATTTAATAATATATTATGGCTTTTGAGAAAGTTTTTTTTATTGTGAATTACAATAGGTTTTGAGTTATACTTATTCAAAAAAAATACCACTTTGAACTTGTGATCTAGGGGTGATCATACATGATTTTAGTGCAGAAATTGGAATTAAATAAGATGATGCTTCAGAATTTAATATTTATTCTAATTATTTACAAAATTACAGAAGTATTTTTGAAACATAAATATTAGTACTTGGAAACTAATTATAATGATCAGAAGTTTGTGATAATAGAAGAAAACAAATATTGGTTTTTGAAGATTTGAAAAATAATAAAAGACTGCCTAGAAATAATTTGTCTAATATAAAAAAAAGTAGTAATTATATGTTTGTAAATAATATTAATCATTTTTAGCAGCCACGTGTAAATTAGTACAACCATTCTAAATCCAGAAAAAAAATAATCAAGATTATTATATGAACCAATCTATAAACAATAAGTATGTCTATATGTCCTAATCCTTCAGTCTGTTTATTTGAAATCTGTGGTACTATTCTTTAACTTATTTGGCAATCAACTTTTAGGAATATTTCAATATTTTGCCTAATTGTAGCTTTCCATTATCTATTTTTAGCCATATTTTTCAGTAAAAGCAATCATTATTCTTTTAGAGCATCTTTGAAATAATCTTTACAATACAACTGAGATTTATCTTTCCCATGAAAACTACATGCTATTACTGGCCATTCATTTCACATGCCCATTTCAAGGATTTGATTTTTCAATAGTAAACTCTAATATCTTAATTTAGCAATGTAAAAAATGTCACAATTTGTTTTAGATCTTGCTTTTCTATTTTTAGACTATTAATTTCTAAAGCAAAGTCTTGATAAGATGCATTAAGAAGCAATAAGTAAATTCTTTAGATTGGCTTTTGAGTTGGCAAGAATAATGCAATCTGGAAACCAAGAAGAAATTAAATGAATTCAAAATTAAAAACTTCACCATCTTTGACTTTATGAAGTCATCAATAAACTGTTTTAAAGGTCACTGATATAAAAATCGAGAATGAAGTTAGAATTAGTACACATGCTTGTTTAACATCAATTTTAAATACCTCTGATCTTCTTTCAGTAGTAATAATGCTTTGTCTCCATACATTATGTCAAAGATGTATATTATAATAAATTTTGAGGGACAGTCAAATAATTTCAAACATTACATTAAAACTGTGTAATTAATTGAACTACATGCATTAACCAAATCATTAAAAACAATATATAAACCTCATCATTTGCTCCTGACATTTTTTTGCATTTGCCAAGTAATAAGATTCATGTCTATGGTGCTTTTTGATTTTCTAAAACTACTCTGAGTCCACAGTGACCTGACCCTTCAGATATGTTTGGAATTAATTTATTCGTCAAAATCTTTGAAAGTATTTTAACTTTATTGGATTCCACAGTAATAGCAGCATTTTTATTTTCTGTTTTTTTTTTTAAAATCTGATAGGATAAAATCTTATAGCTCAGTGTTCACTCATTTCCAATTTCTGATCTAGCTGAAACTTTAATACATATGTATTCCTAATGATAATACATTTTTTTAGAGTTCGCAAACAATTTTAGCCAAAAATTAAAATTTTTAATTTTATATGTAACGGTGATATGAAAACTGTTTTTGATAATTCATAGACAAAATATTAAAAAAATTTTAAATTAAATAAAAAATGGACTAAAAATTAAAAAAGAAATGTTCTTCCATTTTCACAAATAAAAGTGGGGAAAGAGGAATCATTTAAATAAACTTGCAAATAATGTCAACAGAAAATACCAATTTATTCATCAGATAAAAAATCACAAATAAATTGATATTGATACGAGAAAGTGGGCAATTTGCAACTTTATTTAAATAATTCTTCACTCCATGTTTTTATTTGTGAAAGCTGAAAAAAATTTATGAACTCTCAAATAATAAAGCCATTCAATTATTTATTTAGCTCTGCTTGGTTTGGTGTTCTTACCTTGGATTGTAGGGTCCTCAGATTGATTCCAGTTCTGGCACTTTTGACCCTAAACTTTTATGAACTCCCAAGCAATAAAGCCATTCGCTATTTGCCCTGTGTGGTTTAATGTAATGATAGATCGTCAATCCCTGAAGTTTGAAGTTCTTGGATCGATTCCAGTGTTAGTATTACTGACGTTTGAACTTCTTATGAACTCTTGAGCAATAAAACCATTTGATTATTTTATTTATTTAAAGGCTTTCATTCTGAAAATTGAAGTCCTGTTTTAAATTCAATTGCATATTTCTTATATTATTCAAGTTATGATTTTTTATAATTTTACCTATCTTCGCTTGTAGTTGCATTTGTTTTGATAAATGATTTGAACCAATGATAACCATTGCATTATGTCAAGAATCAATATAAGGCCAAGTATTTTAAGATAAGAAATGATGAATCTCTTAAAGAACAATTACATCTACATTGTGGTCTACTACTTTTAATATAGGATCTCCATTTTTTTAAAATTTGGCATAATCTACATATTTAGTTAAGTAATTTTATTGTGTATTCCATATTTTAAATTGGAGATAATATTGCTTTTTAGGAAATTTAATATTTGAAATCTTCCATGGTTACTAATACCATCATCATAAAATTAAATCTGGTAACCAAGAGATGGTTTACACATTAATAATATGCTACTTATAAAGCAAGGCAAGTGAAGATTATTCTTTATTCATACTAATATTCACAATTTATGTCCTTATAGAAATAATTTAGAGATTATGCCCAATTACATTAATAATTTTTATTAGTCATTCATTAGACTAGAGATTATCCAATGATGAATAATATTTCTGGAGTGTAATTTTCACTACACCACTCTCACACAAGGTAAGGACTGATTTCTATCCATTTTTAACATCTTGTGGAGGGATGTATTTATAAACCTATAACCAAAGACATATGAAAAAGCTCTATGATTCCCAAGATGCACATTTAGTGCTGAGCCAGCACTCATCAGTTAGACCAGACAATCTCTTATACATATCTTCATCATTGTTCAGTGTATATATAGAGATAGCAAATTACTACAGTTTATTTGATGATAAAGATATGTATGAGATTATGATCTGATTCAACTGATGAGTGCTGGTTCACTATGAAATGTGCATTTTGAGGATTTTATATCTTTTTCATATGTCTTCGATCATATGTTTATGAATACATACCTCCACAAAGTGTTATAAGTGGATAGCAATCAATCCCTACCTTGCTTAAGAGTGATGGTGTGAAATTACACTACAGAAATATTATGCCTAGTGATTTCTTACAAGAGGAAGATTTTACTTAAATAAAGATTCTGTATAAATCAGTGGTGTGAAACTTTTCTTTTAAATCAAGAGTTCCTTGGAATTGCACTGAGCATTTTGAATAAAAATTATTGAGCAAGGTGTTAAAAATACTGATAGTCATGAGGGAGTATCCTAGTTCTAGACATCAGAATTCGCTTTTGGGAAGAAAACACTTTTTTTTTATTAAATTATGTTTGTAATTTTTTGTTAACATTTTAATATTAAATATATAATTTGTGTTAAGAATTTCATTTCTTTCTTTCTCTTTCTTTTTTTTTGTAGCATGGTTGCTGATAAGGAGAATCCATTAATGCTGGAAGTTTTAACAGCTTCATCTTCAGCATATTCTTTTAATCCCGATGAAACCATAACAGAGGTTAGTATAGGAAGTTACTCTTTCATTTAGCCGTGATAGGATTACACTAAGGTGAAAGATACACTGAGATAAGAATAAAATTTGAATATATATATAAGCAGTATAATACTAACTACTGAATTAGGGCAGATCAAGATATTAAGCAGTAAGATTCTACCATCAAGTTATAACATAAAAAAATAAAGTTTATTTAAGTATTAACTAAGATATATTAATTATATTCTTTGCTATGCTAGTTCTGTTAAAATATTTTAGAAGTTTTAATATTTGTTTTACACATACAAGCAATATAATATTAATTTCTGTATTAAGGCAGATCAAGATATTTGACAGTAAAATTCTACAATCAAGATATAAACTTAAACAAATAAAGCAGAGTATATTTATTAAAATAATTAGTACATAAGATATGTACTGATGGTATTCTTTGTTATAATAGTTCATTCTATTAAAATATTTTAGAAGTTTATACAAAGATTAATTTCATTCTAAATTTATTACTACGAAAAATATTGATAATTTTATAAAAAAAAAAGAAAGCAGTTTCTCATTGCAAAATATATTATTTGATTTAAATAGAAAATTTAGTCATTTTGAGTCTTTGTTCTAGCTTTGAAAGACTTCAAATGTCGATTATTTTTGGATGGACAGAAGACACTGATTATAGCAACTTGAAAGCATAGATAAAGCTGTTCTTATGCTGGATGAGGATTCATTGGAATAGTTTCTAAATGTTAAGTTTTTCTACAAATGGCTCCATCATGCTAGCATAGGCATGAATTTTGACAATATGATGATTAATTTTAGACCGATCAGTCGGCCAGTTTTGAATAATGATTTTTACATGCTAGACAACCTTGGTCAGAACCTTTAGTCACAGTCATGATTGAATCTACATATCCTGATATGGCAGAGCTTGAGGTATCGCACAGTAAAATTTGCGCATATTTTTGCCATTTGGAATTTTGTTAGTTATTATTTGAAAATCAGCTAAAAAAAGAAATTGATACTAAATTGCTTTAAACATTTTTATACATTGATTCAAAAGTGTTCTCTATGTACTATAGATTTTAAGTTTTAGATGTAGAGAATTGTTACACATTTTTTTTTATCTGAATCTTTTATAATATTTGTATAGACATTCACAACACTCGTCACTATAAAGTGATATTCTTTAGTTGATGGAAGATCTGACTAAAAAAAAAAGGTGAACATTTTGCCCCATTATCCTGATTTGAAAATTGTCTAAGATATGGCTTTTTAAAAAGAATTGTGCATTGTTATATTTCTCACTAATTGTCAATAGATTGATCATAAGTTGCTTCAGCCCTGTTCAAGAATTTGGCATGCATGGAAATCAACTATGACTTAATATTCCTAGAAGATAATCAGAAAAAAAAAATTAACTGGTATTTTTTTAAACATTAAGTAAACTGTAAAATTTTGATTTTTTGCACATTCTCATTAAAATTAACAAATGAAATATATGGTGGTAAGCATGGGTAGTTATTTGGCATTTTGCTAAAAATTTAGAGAATGATGATATATCCTCTCCATTGGATTGCTTCTAAAATCGCTATTGTCTTAAACTTTATTTTAAAGAACAGTGATGTCATGAATTACATAAGTGGTTTTTAGAACTAATATTTGTTATTTTTTAAATAACCAATTCTAGATATATAGTTTTAATTTCATAACACTAAGATTTTTTTTGCTAGTGGGCAAAAGAAGACTAAAATGACATGAAGAAATTTTGAAAAGAGCAAATGAAGAAGGATGATTGATTGAGGAAATTAGAGAGTTAGAGTAATTGGATTGGATGTATATTAAGAAGAAAGGTTTATTTAATGAAAGATGGTTTGAAGGGACTGATGAGTTGATACAAGAAGAAAGGATGGAAAAGATTGATATTGCAGGAGGACATAAGAGATGGCAAAAGTTAGTGGAATTCAAGAGCTGGGCAATGAAAAGAACAGAATGAAGCAATGGATGAATTGGTGATGGGACTGCTCTCTGGATCTATCTATGGGACAGAATACTATTGATGATGGTGAGGACAAAAAGTCTTGCTTCAATGCTAGATATAAAAATGAAAACTACAGCTTGATCTGCTGTGAACATCAGTATTTGAGTTGCTTATTTTCCATTTTTATTTTATGGTATTTTGATCTAATAATTTGACCATTAAGATTATGCTTGACAAAATTTGGTGAACATCAAATAATTCATTGGAATATTATAAGTCTTATTGATGAATTTGTTATCAATACTTTTTTTTTGTTTGCATTTCTTCATTTGAGCTGTGGAATTGAATGATTAACATTTATTCAGAATAAGGTTTTTCTTTTTACTATTGCATGTTAAGATTCGACTTTATCTGAATTTTTTTCTTCTTTATATAGTTGATTTATTTCTGAAACTTCTAATCTATTTTATAATTTTACATACAATTGCCTGTACCTTTCTAATTTATCTTCGATGAACCTTCAGCTAAACAATTATTTTATTAAATTCTGATCTTAATTAATGACTTGGTTTTATTTTTAAAAAACTTAAACGACTCCCAATCTAATCAATGATTCCAAATTTTTTTAGAAATTGCTAGTTTATTAATACTTGTTATTTTTTCTAATGAACTTTCTTGGTGTGATCATACTTCCTTTATTATCCAATTTTTTTCCCAGCATAAAAAAGTATTTCTCTTCCAAACAATTTGTAAATTTTTGAGCTAGAGCAGAGATTTCAGCCAAAATTGAATGATCCATTCTCCATCTTTTATTCTTTTGCTTTTAATTACATTTTACACTATTGTTTTATTAGCAATCAATCTTCTATAGATAATATTACTATGTCTCTTCTTTTGAATTTGTTTAGTTAATTCCTTCTTTAACTGTTACCACACTTTCTTATATAATTTTGTTATGTAATTTTTGTGTTGCTTGATTGTAGAATTTATGATTTTTGTATTTTTATAATATTTCATCTTTAAAGCAATATGAGCAAACGTATTTTAAAATGGTATTGAGATTATTAATGAGTTAACAAAGTATTCTTCAAATGTATTAGTTCATTTGCAAAATGCTTCCATTAGCCAGCCAAAAATAATAATCAATATATACTATTCTTAGTATAAACTAGCAGAAAAAAATATCTCTAAATTTAATTAGTAATGCCTATCAAATTATAATTGCAACTTTTAATTTTTACAAAGACATTTTAATTACTGAAATCAAAAAAATAAATGTTAAAAAGAAGTGGATCATATTCCAAGAAATGAACTTGTTTAATATTGTAATCTCAGGCTGGTCGTCATACACAAAATACTGGGAAAAGTTGTTGCAGCTTGTATAACATTAAAAAGATGACAGATACGAGAAAATGTATTACAATCTTTAATTGTATTCTTTTTTAAAACGGTATGAGAAAATTTTTTGATTGAAATAATTTTTTTCAAGCTGTAAAAAAAAAAAAAAAAAAACTACTTTAAATATATATGTACATATGTTTGAATAATATTTTAATATATACTTACAGGAGGACATGTTATGATACTACTTAAAATATTATTTACAGAATATTATAATGATATAAAATCCTTGCATTATTATATCTTAAACGTTTATCTTATTTATTATACTTGTTTTTATTAAAAATACATATCAAAATTATTTTACCTAAGTGGCTAATTTAAAAACAATGGACATTATTTAAGATAATACTGTTAAAATTATCTGCCTAAATTCACTTTAAATTATAAAAGACACTGGCTCAAATTGCTACATTATAGATTTATGTTTTATTTAGTAGTATTTTTTAAAAAAAAAAAATAATCGAATGGCTTTATTGCTTGGGGGTTTTCGAAAGAAGTTTAAGCGCTGGAAGTACCAGAAGTGGAATCGATAAATAATTATAGTAACAGGAAAATGAAAATAATCATTTTAGGATTTGTTTTGATACTAATAAATCTTTTATCAAACAGTTTTTTCAATTGGTTATAATTATTTATTATTGTATAACTCATTTAGGCAAAAGTATTTATTATATTGTTCAGAGAATTCTCTTATAGAGTTAATAGATTCCTCACAAGTAGAATGCTGTGAACTACTGTTGTTAAATATTAGTTTGCTCTTCTTTTTCACATATCTCTGGTTATATGTTTAATAAGTTAAATTAGATAATTAGTTGTTTACTGCAGCTTGCATTTACTGCATAAAAATCGCATTATATCAGCAAAATTTAGGAGTGATTCTCTTTTTTGAAAACTTATTTCTGTAAGAAAATGAGACCAAATAATAATTATATTTTACTGAATAATTTTCAATTATTTTTTTTTTAATAAAAAGAAAAAAGCTTATGACTATTTTATTAATTTTTTTTAATTTAAGTTTTTAAAACATTGATTGGTTGATTTTATAAATAATTTTAAATTATTTGAATTTTTTTGTCTTTGCTATTAAAAACTTACCAAGTTGGTTGGAAAGTAAGTTAATGCAATGTCACCTAAATTGCTAAAAATGTAAAATTAGATTTTTTAAATTTATGCAGGTGTATAAGAAATAGATAGGTTCAAAAAATAAAAAAGTTTAGGCATATATTTAAGGTTTAGAATTTATGTTTAGAATGTAGTAGGAAATGTAGTTTCTATTATCTGTACAGCGGTAAGTTTTGTTGGCTTCAGAATTCTTGGGTATTATCGCTTTTCATATTTAGAAATCTGCGATATACTTAACATAGGTGCATTGCATTTGCCTAATGAAGTTCACCTAATATTGGTATGCTCCTTATTGATAATTGATTTTCACTTCTAATTATTTTTATTAACTCTTATTCTTTTTTAGATTAAGCAATTCCAATTAACCTATAGTTTTAAGACATATCTGATATTTAGCTTTAAGAATTTAATACCTTTAATCTTTTTTTTTGTAAATAAAAAACTATATTTTATTTTAGTATCCTCATGCTGTTGGAAAGAATTTGTTGCTCATCTCTGCTCTTCAGGCTCGAAACAATGCAAGGGTTGTCTTCTGTGGTTCCATTGACTTTTTCAGTGATGACTTCTTCCAGTCTCCTGTTCATAAGTCTGGCACTGAAAAAAAGTATGGCCATTTTATTGTATATTTTTCTTGTGAGTAGTAATTTTGAATGTATGTGGGTTACTTTTAGAGGATTGGAGAACTGGTATGCAGATCACACTTCATCAGAATATAGATGTTTATTATATGGTCAAAGGACAGGTGATATTTCATTTTTGTCTAGCATACTAAGAATTTTCCTTATTTGGAATCTATTCAGTCATCAGCAAATAAAGGATGCCCAGCTAGTTTTAATCACTGTATAGATCAACAATGGGCAAAATACCATTCCCAAAGCTATGCTATGCTGCTCCCGGGACAATATTGTTTTTTTTTTTTAATCTACTGTTATTAGAGTTTTTTTATTTCGTAAATGCTTTAAAGATGAGTAAAAAACAGATATTTTGAAACTTTAAATTTTTAACTTTTAAATAGTTTCAATTGTTTTGGATTTTATTATGGTATTTGACTGTAAAAAATGTTTCAACATGTAATGGTGTGTAGGACTATTACATAGTTGTATATTTTATTGTTTACAAATCCAATTTTAATATATTTTCTGTGACTTTTGAACTTTCAAAAGTGAATGAAAAATATTATATGTGGTTCTTATTACAAAGAACTTTCCCAACTCTGGTTTATAGATCAAGAATATTCATTTTGACTTGGGTTAACATTAAATGTGTATTAGTTTACTTATTAATTAGATGTATAAAAGTATTGTGAACAGTAGTGTCTGAAAGCATTCACAGATAGCTGAATTCTAGTAAACATTTTGTCCCTTAGTTGAAAATTTTGACCATGTAATAATAGAAGATATTTATAATTATCTACTCAAAAAGCCTTTGTTTTGAGGATATCCATTTAAAAAGTAGAATGGCAGCAGAGAAGGAGAAGAGAAAGTAATGCGTGTTCTTAGGTAGTGAGAATCAAATCACTGATTACTATACAGATCTGGTTTGGAGGAAAATATCAGTAAATTCCCATTGGAGGTGACTTAAAGAAAAATAAAGAAATTGTGTTTTTGAAAAAAAAAAAAAATATATAGCAGGACAATGCATAGTTGAAAAATTAGACTGGAAAAGACATTACTTCTATCATCTTAGGTTTCAATTATTTGTACACAATTTTTTATCACCCTGATGTTTTACATACTACTGTTGGAAATTACTTAAAAGTATTCACTCATTTTAATTAAAACAAGTAATTTTTTGAGATGTTTTATGATTTTAGCAACCTAATTATAGACTTTTTAAAATTGTAATTTTTTTTTTTTTGTGAATAAATTATGGTATTATTGTCCTGTCCTGAGCAGCTTAGTTCAATAACTAGTGAAAGTATTAAGTCCTATGGCTACAGGTTTCTAAATCAATTTCGTCTATGGAAATAAATGAAAAAACCTGGTTAAGTGAATGGAATTGGTGTTAGCCTATCTCTTTGGGTGCTAGAATATCACATAATCTCCCAAGCAATTGGGTCATATTCCCATATCAAGATTATACACCAAATCAGTGTAGAAAATAATTCTAGCTTGTATTTAACATCTATCAATTGATGGCAACAATCCATTCTATGATACTCATCTCTAAACTGTTTATGTTAGCATGAATAAACAATGGACATCAAAGGCTAGTGAAAAGCAAATAGATCTGATTTGGTTTCTGGCTTCTAACACATTGATTACTAATGCTTAAATAAATGATCATAGAGTAAAGTGATAGAATGAATTACTGCTATTGAAAGTATATAAATTCAGCTTTGACTTATTTATTAGATATCAAAAGTTTAAATTTTCAAAGATTACTATATTGAAAAATGTATTACTAATATATATAATAAATTGAAGCGATAGTCAATCTTCAAAGTATTATCTACAAATTATATTCATAAATCAATCAATCTTTATAGAGATTTCTTTCTAAGTCTGCTGTTGTTGTTCAAATGTCATGAGAGAATATCAATCCCAATCATATATTTATATATATTATGGCATTTTGATTTACTGTTGCCAAACTTTATGCATTCACAACTTTGACATCTTCTACTTTATATTGCTAGAAAAAAAAAAAAAAAAAACAATAAATGGGCAACTGAAGTTTTAAATTGGATCTCAAAAGATCTAAAAAGAGACCACGTGAGGTGAATGGATAGATTAAGGAAGTTTTTTGGCATGATGGAATTGAAGAAAATTCATCTAAACTTGATCCAATAATTAGATTGATAATGATTATGATGGTGCTGATTTGACTAACTGTTCTATGACTTTTGAAATAAAGGAGGGTAATTTTAGATTTAAAGGAATCTTTGAAGGCTAATGTAATCGGTGATTGTGTTTGAAGTGTAATTGTTTCAATAATCAAGTATAATTCTCTATAGATTAATATCTAATGCAGTCATCTTCAAAAGAGAAATTTATAGATATAATCTGAAATTCAATTTTTTATAATATATGAGGAAACTAACTTTAATTATTATATAAATTATTTATATACATATTAAGCCTTCATCTAAAAGAAAGACAAGTCTTTGAGGATGAAATGGATTGCTTGTATATATTTTTTTATAAAAATAAAAGTGAGAAACAAACTAGTTGGATATTTATATGTTTATTTTAATCACATATGACATGTAACGACAAAAAAATCTTAATGTTTTAAATAAATTTACAATTTTGCATTAGACTCATATGGCCCTCAGGGCTGCATGGGGGGCACCCTTGCTTTAGAACAATAAAATTTCATATGCAGCTAATGTTTTGCTAAGAATTGTGAATAGAGAGTTTAATATATTAGACATATCTGCAAGTAGGAGCGTGCAATTGGAATGATGTAAAATGTTAGAAAATATGGAGTGATCTATATGAAATAAAACATTAAGATTCAATGGTCTTTTTACAAAAAATATATATATATAAAAGAATCTAAAGAATGTTGCATATCTTTTGTATTGTTAATAGATGATAATGAGTATTGTTTTAATAATGATGGTTAGTGTTGGAGATAGAAGAGTCGTTAATATCCATATATGATATGACAATACTTGTGGATAGTGTGAATAAAGCAATCACTGCACGTAATATTAAAGAACAGATTAATATTTTAAATATGTGGAAAATTGGATAACTGATGATGGATTTAGTGACAAGGAAATTATTGTGATAATTATATTGACTAAACAGTTCTTTAATAAGGATAGGAAATAGTGATTAATTGAAACTAGATTTTCAAGAAAGGGCCTGTTAAATATTGTTTAGAATTTGTTGTTTTGTAGATGTGCTAATTAGGAAAGAAAAAAAAAAAAGATTGGAAACTTTAGAGAGGTGGGTTTTGGAAGGGATAAATTAGAAGGATAAGATTATCAATAAAGAAGTACTAAAAAAAATAAAAGTACCTAAAAAAAAGTGATTTTTATTTATTAATAAGTTCATGAAGAGAAAGAGGAATTGGACGTTGATTATTTTTTAGGCAAGTAAATTATGAAGACATGTTGAAAAGGTAAAAGAAAATTAAGTAAGGGAAAAATAAAGTTGAGAGACAACTTATAATAAGGTTGGGAGTAGTTTGCTTGCGATGTTTTGTCATATAAGCTGAATATGATTTTTGAAAATTATAATACACTTCAAATTTTTATATTTTGTATTAATACTGTTTTTCTCTTCTGTCTTTCGACTATCTAATTTTTGGGGGGCTATAAATGAATTTTTTTATTTTAAGATACAGAAATTTGTAATAATTTTTTTAAAAAAATACGTGTAGATTTTTTGAATTAGTAACACAAATGTTTATAAACACATGCACTTACACATATGTGCTATCTATTGAAACAATTGTAGGTACACATACAAAACACAGATACACATGTATACTTATTTTAACTTTTATTCTTGCTATATTTCAGTTTTATATTTAAAAATTTTTATTTTGAATTTGTATATCATAATTAATTTTTTTACACACAAATGGGAAATAATAAAAAAGCTTAAATTTTATAATAGCTAGAATAACATTTTCTCCTGATTCCCATGATATAAGTTTAAATTCTTGTAAAAAAACATCATATAATTATAAAAATAGAACATCACATGATTATCATTTCCTATGGTTATATGAACACATCTATGCATCTGAATATATATTACCTTAAATATTATTGCAGAATATTTTCGTTCTAAATACCTTACTCAGAACTATTTTGCAGGCAGATTCATAACGAGTCATTTTAATTAAACTTGCAAATACTAGTTACTTTTTATTTATTAATATCCATTTATTCAGTCTGATAAAGGGAGTAAGTTATTTACATGCTATCGAAATAATAATACCCTTAAATAAATATCTATTTTTATATACAAATATATCTCACTATTAATTTTTATTTTGTCTATATACATAAAAAAGATAAATAGAAGTGTTTTCATATAAATATTCACTTATAAATATATAGATTCATATATATATATATTTATACTTATTTGTGTTATTAAAATAATTAATCTGTGTTAATAATGCACAGATGTTTTTTTTATTTATAATAAGTAAATTTTTTTTTTAAAAAAATAATTTTTTATTTGTAATAATTTTTTTTTTTTTTTAAAGAAATGTTTGATGATATTCTACTTAAATTTAAAAAATATTTTGGTAATAGTTTCCTTTCTGTTTTTTCTTTTTCAAACTATTTGGATAATTTTTCTATCAAAATATATATTTTTAATATTATTACCTCATTTATATATGTAGATGCATTTATAAATAAAATGTTTTACGATGTATAAATTGGAAAAACTTTATTTTGTTATTTTTAATTTTTTGTATGTAAATATTTATTATTCTTTTTTTTATATATGCTTTGCTAATTATAAAATTGGACTAAATCATATATTTTTTGTTTGGAGATATTTAAAGGTTTATGTTTGAATAAATTTAAAAATATTTTAATATTGTATAACAAAATAATTCAGAAAATATTTAGTCTTCTAAAATAAGAATATATTATGACTGATTATTTTAATTTAAAAGGATATGAAGTGAACTAACTGATAAGCTCTTTTTTTTTTTAAATGCTTAACTTAAGCCACTTTCAAAATTATCTGTATTTATTTTAATTACTGATCACCAGACATTTGAAAAAAGTGACTTTCAAGATGTATTTCTAGCTGAATTTGCATTGTTCATTTGGCCTTTGTCATTGCCTCTCATATCAAAGTTTAATTAATTTTATTAAAGTTTATGTCTGAACTAATAATGATATAGTAATTTCTAGCCTAATGAAGAATTAGTAAGACTCTTTAATGTACTTTTAAAAAATGCTATCAAATGTATAAGTACAAGAAATATGACATTCCTAGATTAAATCATAGTAATTTGATAATGATAAACTGAACAAATTAATAGTAACTAATTACTGATAATTAATATAATGCCATTGGTATTCATATTCACTTTCATTTGTTTAATTAATAAAGTTTGTTTATTTTAAAATTTGTGACTATCCATTTATGTGCCATCTACTTGTAAGCTTGAATAATGAGTGATTAGCAAACATTTTACCACATTTATGTCATGATCCTTAGTCCATTTTCTACTTTTGTCTTAATTGGTGAAGTTTTGGGATTCAAAGTTGGAAATAATGCAATCAGTACTCACTTTTTAATTCCTTTTTGCTATTGACACTGATTGAATAGTAATAATAGGTTTAACTCCAGTTCAATAATTATGTATTTTAGTATTCATAGTTCTATACTAATTGTAGACAATTTTATTCCCTTTGTTGGGAATGTTTATAATAACAGTAAATAATTTAATTCTCCAGTTCACTTTATATGGTGAACCAAGAACAGATCCCCATTCTAGCACCGTTTATCGAAATTTGATTAATCATTGATTATCAGATATTTTGTTGCATTTAAATTCCCATCTTCAGACAGTTTCTGACTTTTGCCTTTATCAGTTAGTCTTTTGGATTCAAAACCAGATGCAATGCAGTCAGACAATCAGGGATTAATTCCATTTTACTATTTAAGCTTAAGATTAGAAACCCAAGCCTGATTAACAAAGCAAAATCCAGAAACCAGCTTCTGATAGGAATTTAAATACAATGAAGTATCTGGTAATCACTGATTATTCAAATTTACAATAGATGGCGCTAGAATAGGAAACTGCTTTAAGTTTATCATATTGGGGAAGCTGAAAAATTAAGTGATTTGTTTATTTTACTTTGAAGTTGTTGTTGATTTAACTATTTGATATTATTTTCTGTAAATACTATGTCCTGCATTTTTAGAGTCATATTGAATACTTAATATCAACCAAATATAAATGTTTATAATTTGCTTTTACTATTCTTTACATTTAGTTTTATAAATTTCATTTATATTATTTGTATTATTATTGTTTTTATTTAAATATTTGTTAAAATATCTAAAATTTGTTTTTTTATAAAATTATTTTTGTTTATCTTGGTAATTATATTATTTATTGTATTTGTTATTTTCTTATCGTTTGTTTTAATTTTTATATGTTTTGTTGTTTTATTATTATTTATTATATTTTCATTTTAGATATTATTCTTGATATAAGTATATATATTTGAACAGTAAAATTTAAAATAGTTTACCATGTTCTTTTTTTAATCTACATTTCGATACAGTTAGTTTCATTTTTATTACTAAAGTCTTTTTTAATAACTGTTTTTTTTTTAAATAGGTATTTATAATTTTTAATTGCATTAATATATCCAAGAAGTTAATGGGTTTAAAGATAGTTAGCCACCAGATGCATAACTGCATTTGTTCCAGCTATGTATAACTAGTTCTCATTGATAAATACAAAAGCTAGAGATTGAATTACAGTTACTGCCAAGTGATAGTAACTATTTAATAGATTGTATTAGAGTAGAGACATGTTTTTGTTTATAATATTTTATATTAAGCCGCAATAGTAATGTATTAATAAAATTAATTTTATTATCAATTTCTCTGTAATAAGTTTGATATCATGAATAAAGGTTTTAATTTATTTTTCGCTTATGGTTGAAAATTAGTAAATAATCATCAGTATATCTTGTATAAAATATTGACTTATACTTATGCATTTTAATGTTTTCTTTAAAATTGCTTAATGAGTATTTTAAGCAATAAGTGCAAAAGATAGAAAGTTATTAGATGATGATTTAATATACAAGATCCGTCTTTTTGATAGATAACTTATATATTTGAAAAAATGTTTTTTGCTCCTTTTATAACTGTTCCTCAACTGAGCAAAGAAAAAAAAGAGTCACTTTACTCATTGAAAAATAATAAAACAGTTTGAAAGCAAAATAAGTTTTTATCAGTGGCATTTTAAATAGGATGAACTGATAAGATTACATAGATTTTCCCATCAAAGGGTTTTTTTTTATAAATTGCTGCACTATCTAGAATCACCTAAAATAAAGATTAAAAGCTTTTTTTAAAATGTCTCTTTTCATGTGAAGGTTTTTATACATTCACTGCAAAGTATCTAGAAATTGATTGTTATCTGAACTTCCAGCAAGATTAAAACTATTAATTATATATATATTTCATATTGTTTTTTTTTAAATTAAAGATTAGTCTATAAAATAGTTCGAAATAATTCTTAAAGGTATTATAGCAATTTCTAGGCTGTCATTTGCTTTTTTAGAAGTTAGTTTTATTTATCAAGTTTATAATTTGAAAAATAATGAAAATACTTAAAATAATTTGAATGTTTATTAAAACAAGGAAAGTGAATAAGTAATAGTCTTATGGAGGAATTTTGAATTTAACATTGCTGATGGATAAACATAATTTTTCTAAATTTAGGATTGAGGGAAAATAGATATTTTGTTTGTTGTACTACTGTTAATCGTGCAACTATTACTTTATTTACTTTTTTAAACCGAGCACAATTACAAGGGACTTGAGAATTTTCACAATTACTTGATTTTATTATTTTAGCATCAATTACGATTTGTAAACATTAATTATAATAATAATAATCATAGTGTAATAAGTAAATTAGTAAAAATTTACATGCATAAAATAAAATGATGATCTGCTTGTCATGACTTAAGGAATGAGAGGAGGGGGTAGTTTGGTTTTTTTTTTTTGATTGAGAGATATTTTAGACTATCATTGACTTGTTATTATTAGACTGATTGATATTAACATAATTTGAATTTACTTTTCATTATTATTATTTTTTATTCTGAAAAATGATTTTTAAAAAATTTTATCACTAAATTTGTATTAAATGGGCTGATCTGCCTAATTTTCACATGAACAGTCAATATTAGTTTACTCTTAAACTCTATTGTCTTTTACTGCCTTTTCCTGATGTAATTTGAATTTCCTTTTTTATTTTCATCTTTTTTTTTTTTAAGTAAACAAACGTGAGTTAATAGTAATTTGAATATATAAAAAAAAATGTTGGATGCCAGAACCCGGGGAAAAAAAAATTATACACACATATATACACATCTCTTCTCTCCACATATATTCGGTTCAGGATCATGGTCATGAGAGTTTTTTTTTTGTTTGTGTTTAACACAATTTTTGGACATGGTTTTATGTTATTTATTCTTGCTTCATCAGTAAGGTCACTCTTGTTTTAAAACATACATTCTAAGGAAACAAAAAGTATACACAAGTGTATGGTTGCTTAATCAATTTTGTTACATTATACCCTAGACCTTTATGCAATATTTTTTATTGGTGTAAGTCTACAAATAGTAAAGTTTCTTTATTCATCTTTAAGAAATTTAATTATCTAATATTTATAAGAGATAAAAATATTTTAAATGTAATTTAGAATTTTAAAAATTTAACAATGTGATGTTGATAAAAAAAAAATTTTTTTTTGATAAATAACATTAGCATCAGAATGCCAAAAAAAAAAAAAAAAATACATATTTTTATATTCTTATTCTCTAGGATCTCTGAGTAATATTTTAATTGTTGTGGTTTGTTTTACCCAGCTTTAAAAAATTTAATTATTCATTAGAAAAAAACTCCATCTGTTCAAAGGCATTTTTGTGAACTTGAGTGCTGACTTTACATCAATATTGAGTAAACAACAATAGTATCTATTTCAAGTTTCAGTAAATATTCCAGTTTTATTTATTAAAGTTTTGAATTAATGCATGTTATAAAAATGTTTTTCCGCTTAAATTGTCTTCGTGGTCTACATTGCGTAAATTAGGAAGAAATAAAACATCAAAGGAAACTGTTCTTAAATTTCTTTCGTTTTAAATGAAACATTATGAAAATATTATATAGATGGCAGAAGAATCTTCTCATTGGGAAATAGCTAACAGGAACTTTTCAAGAATAATTTCCTTTTTTTTTTTTTTAAAAAAAAAAAAGCAATTTTTGAGAATATTTTTAAATAAATATTGTGCGGTTACTCTAAGAAGAGAGATGATGTTCACTATAGCTTCATTCATCCATTTTCAGTTCAACATTGCTTCATTGTAGATGTCATGAATCAGTCCTGTCTATATCTAAAGTATAAGGTTTAGCATGTCTCATGTGGCCTGCTGCTGTTTCAGTTCATATTTATCAAGAAGGTATATGTGGCATGAAGTTTCCCAGTGTTTGTACTATTAGTGATATATTAATCATCTTTAGTGTAATATGAGGCAAAATTAAAGTCAAAGTATTTACTAATATGAAATCAAGTGTTATTGCAAATCATGTCTTTTATAAGGAAACATAGCTTTTTTCAAATTAATTTTGGGAATAAGATATCAAGTTTTATGAATAAATATTTGTTTTCTTAATAAATTTAATAACTAAATTTTATTTTACTTGTTTTAGGTGGTTTCACACTTCATGCCAATGTCCTAATACTATTTCATTGGATGTAGAATATAATATTAATGACAAACAGTTAATTTAATGGAAATAAATGGATTTTTTTTTTCATAATGCAAAATATTTTTCATAATGCAAAATATCTTAGTGTTTTAACCTTTCTTAAATGATTTCTAACTTTGTTAAATAATGTAATTTGTAAATATCTAATCATGAAGTATATTATGGCTGAAAAATCTATAATGTTTCTGAGCCAGAATTTTCCAACTATAGATTATTATTCTTGCATTGACTTGAGAAGTTATTAATTTAGGTGCATGTTTTTTAAAAAAAATTTCAACCGCACCTTCATCAATTTTATTCAATATGCAGAATTTTAATTAATTAAGGAAATCGTAAATAAATGCTAGTAAAAGTCATAATTAATAGTTGATATCTGTAATTGTCTTGTTAATATACGTATTATATCATGAGCAATAACAGCACATTGTATTGCTCCATTTGATGATTTAGAGAGAGAAATGATAATTTGCTTCATTTTGATGGTATGACTAGTATTTGCACTTCATCTTAATTATTCTTAAGATGTATTTAAATGGCAGAGAATAATTTGGTAAAGTATAATATTACTAAAAGATAGTATTCTATTAGTTAAATATCTGACTTTTTTTTGCTTTCATGGATTTTTTTATCATTTTTTCATGATATTGTTAGATATAATGTGGCAGGTAATATGGCCTTAGCTATCGCTCTCTCACAGTGGGTGTTTAAAGAACATGGAGTCCTACGTGTTGGTAGAGTTATGCACTATCGCATGGGAGAAAGGGATCCTCCACAGGCTTACACAATTCTGGATAATGTTGTAAGTTCAGAGTACTTTCACATTTTATTTGACTGTTAATTTGAATTATAGCGAGTTTGTAAAATTATTTTTAATGCTTATATTTAATTGCTTTATTTATATACCTCATTAGCAATTAGTGATATTTATTAGCTTTAATGTACTGATTTTTCTTTTGAAAAGTTTGTATTGCTTGATATTTTTTTAATAATAGAGAGTAAATAATTCTGATATTTAAATTTTGTTATTTTTGAAAATTATCACAAATCTTAATATTCTAAGAATTAACAACATGAAGATTCAGAAATTCAATAGCCACATTTTAATGAGAAATAAATAAATCATAGCAGTAACTCAGTCTTAACCCAAGTCTTATAAGACATGGAAAAGTTAGGGATTAATGATTCAAATAAAAAAGTAAAAGTATATTCAATTTTTCATTTGATTTTAACTTTGCATTATAAAACTATTTATTACCCATCAATTTGGTAGATGTTTTGTGTATGTTCTAACTTTGTTGATGATTAATATTATGATGTTCTATTCACTATGAATATAAATTCTATTTGATTCACAATCTGTATCATCTTTATAAAGTTCATGGTAATAGTATGTATACTGAACCCCACTGCTTGATGGCGTTGTTTTTCACACAACACACATCAATATACCGTTTTAGCAGCCTTAACTTACAGCTGACACTACAATAGATGTTGTTAGAGCCGTAACAGGCCGTTTGAGGGCGATGTATTCTACGATTATGTAACGAAATACTACACCAGTTGCCTTGCGACAGTATTTCTCAAGTGAGCGCTATTGACTCTCGTTATGGTCTTATTTGATGGTGGCTGTATTTGAAAGAGGCGAAACTCTCCAAAAATTCATTGTCGGAAATTTTTTAGAAAACATAGTGGAATTAGTATTACATATTAAGAAATGTCATGTCTTCACACACGCTTCCCTAAGGTTTTGAATTGCATATAACTTCAAAAAGTTATTCTTTTTAGCAAAGTTTTTCCCGATTTCACACGCAAATGCAAGTTTATGCGTGAATCCTTGCGAGAACAGTAAATTGTCATCTGCAAGTTGTCAAAAAATGGTTGAAACTGAGTGAATTGCTGGCTACAGAAGTTGACAAAGTGACTGTTTTTTTTTTTTGTTTTGGTTCCCTGTTATTTTATTTGAGTGTTACTTTTGGCTGCTGTATTTTTTATGCCCCCAAAAATTGTGTTTTTTACTTGTTTCGGTCATAACTTGTCCAAAGTTTCGTTTATTTTTGATTCAATAAATTATTTCATGGAAACTATTGTTATTGTTTTTGTTGTTCACATGATTCTAAAGTAGGTAGGTAATATTTCATTTAAAAAGAAAGAAGTGTTTAAGAGTTTCTTCAAAAGGCCAAAAAATAATAATAAACAACTGTGCAGTAACATAAATGTTCAAAAAGAAAATCAAAAAAGTCGATAATTAAAAATCAAAACAAACTTTCCCGCCACCCCCCTTTAAAAAAAGTGTTCTATAAAAACGAACTGTTTATGTCTTTTTTGAAAAGGCCAAAAAATTAAGGAAGAACTTTTCGCTATCATATAAAGGTTTCTGTAGCATAAATAAATATTTGAAAAAAAAAAGTCTCGTAATAAATTTAAAAAAAAATTAGACGACAATTACAAATCAAAACAGCCCCTCTCCTCCACCCTCTAAAAAGCAAGTATTGGTTTATTCAAAAGTACTGAATTATTTAAGTCTTTCAAATAAAAACATCCAAAAAAAAAAGAAGATAATTTAAAAGCAAACCAATCCTCCTCTACCATCTAAAAACAAAGTGTTTGTTAATAAAAAAAACTTGACGCCTTTTAGGTAAAGAAAGTTAAAAAAACAAAAAAAGTTACCGTAGCATTATGTAAAGAAACCGACAGACAGTTAGTCGATAATTTAAAAGCAAACCAATACCCCTACACCATCTAAAAACAAAGTGTTTGTTTATTAAAAAAAATGAAACCAAAAAAAAAAAAATCTTTTACCATAATATTATGTAAACAAACAGATGGCCCGTGAATCGGTATATTGATGTGCATTGGGTGAAAAACAGTGCCATCAAACGGTAGGGTTCAGTATACAATCAGTATCATCTTTATAAACTTCATTCTTCTGAGACTCGAAAGTAGTGAAATGCTATAACTAAGTATAATCTTATTCATTAATTAATGTTCGTTACATCTTATCATATAATAAACTGTATATTATTGAGTTTCATTTTTCTTATTCTAGCAATCCTTCGTAAGGAGAGTCTGGTTTTTTTTTTTATCTCTATTGTCCTATTTTATTGCTTTCTTTTATTTGTTTATTTTTATAATATCTTATTGTTACTATTTGTATTATATAATTCTCAAAGTATATATTTTTTCATACAATTATAACTATATTGGGCATTTTGGTGATATTCATTGTTTCTATGTGCGTATTAGAAAACAGCCATAAACTATTTCTGTATATTACATTGAAAACTTTATGAATAAGTTGAATGGCATTCATATGTTTGTGGGGAATCATTATCAATTTGAGGACATTATTATTAATAAACTACTTTGATTTGAGATAGCTACTATAATTAAATATTAATTTCTGTAATTGTTGTCTATTATATTTTAATACTATAAGTTCTCTTATTAATGAGGCGACATGGATTATTTTATGATCTAATGAATCTATTATAATCTTGTTTATTTCAGGGATTCTTATTTGTCACGTAAATTACTGACACAAATTGCCATGATATTAATGGTGATATAAAAAAAAAAAACTAGATCTTAGTGATAAGAAATATCTTCATGACTATCTACTAATTATCAAAAAAAAAAAAAAGGAGAGGGAATCCAGTTTAAATTATTTTCTTTATAATAGTTTATTATTCTTATATTTTTTTTGCATTTCTCTTCATATATATTAAATTTTTTTTATCATCTCCTCTTATATACTTTAATGCAATCTTTTTTTATAATTCCTTCTTTATTTTGCTTACAGTTTTGACTGTTCTGCAGTCTTCATCAGAGCTACAACATTTAAACATATAATCATATAACCATTATTTTATATACATATGGTAGGAATAAAATGGAAGTAAAAATAAATAAAAAATAATAAGAAAATATTAGTAAGAAATAAGAGAAGCAAAGCTATAAAGTTAAAGTTAAATATGATTATGAATGGTAATATAAAATATATTAATATGTATATAAAATAATGGTTATATGAATATATGTTTAAATGTTGTAGCTTTGATGAAGACTGCAGGACAATCGAAATTGTAAGTAAAATAAAGAAAGAATTATAAAAAAAGATTGCATTCAAGTGTATAAGAGGAGATGATAAAAAAATTTTATTATAGTAGTTTATTTTAATAAAAATTATAAAACTGATTTTAATAATGTGCCTTTTAATATTATTTTTCAAAATTTTTCATTTCATTGAAGAATGATACTCTTTCAAGTTTAATCCAGTTTTTGATAAGTAGTTTCTCATTTCTACAGCACTCCAGATAACTTTCCAATTTCATCCATCCCTCACTCTCATATGTGATCGCTTTTTAGATTTTCAACAATTCTCAGGATCCAATTTGATATTTCAGTTAAACTTCTATGGTTATCTTTTTTAACAGCATATCTAATTCAAATTCATTTCAAGTTTTTAATTTTCTCATTATTATCATTATATCTCAAAGTTTTCTTATTTGTGTATTTAGCTTTTATTCCTTCTTAGTTAATTCCAATATACATCTTTGCCTGATGGTTTTGATTCTATGCTGTTGATTTATATAAGTATTCAAGTGTCAGATCTATAAGTAAATACTGGTGGAACATATTTATTGATAACCTTTAATTTCAGTCACACACACACATATTAATATTAAATTATTTCTTCCCCAAAACTCATACAATTTAATTCTATGATTAATTTCATCTATTATGTTTCCATAGTGATCAGCTCACCCATGATTAATTAATAGCAGATTTTTTTTTACAGCTATTTTTTTTTAAAGTTGCAACTGTGATATTTTTTAAAAATATTCTTTAGGCACAAAATAAATATAAATTATTTTTTGATTCAATTTTCTTAGCTTTCACTGATTGGTTTCTTTTCATAATTTATACAGTTAATTCTGACAATTAAAGTAATCTCTAATGGTTATCAGATAGTTTTACTCAACTGTTGACAAAATCTGTAGAGCATGCTGATATCCCTTTCTATTGCAATGCAGGATAAAGTAAATTTCAAATTGTTTTTTTAAATCGATTTTTTTTCTTTTTTAAAGTTATAGTTTATGGCTTTTTATTATTGAATCACCCCCCACTGTGAATGTGAGGCATTTTCTCTAAAGCAAGAGAAATGTTTTCAACTTTTTTAAAAATGATACTAATTGTATTTTAGAAGATGTAAATGAGATATAAATATAATAATTGTACATTATTAAATTGTTTTGTTTAGGAATACAGCATTGAAATTGAGAAGCTAAAGGATGGTGTTTGGATTCCATTTGATGCGACCGATGTTCAGTTGGAATTTGTAAGGATTGATCCCTTTGTACGAATCACACTCCAACACAAAAGTAAGGAAGGGATTTATTTAAATTTATTGCATTCATATGAATTTGGTAACTAGAATCAATTTATATCACAATAAAGTAATAATGGTGGGGTCAGGGGTTGATGCTGAGGTTTTGTTATAAACATATATGTAAGATAAAAAAACAATTCATTACACAAATTATTTTTATGGGAATAAGAATAAACAATATTAGCAATAAAAGAAAATAACTAATTAGTACAATTTTTTTTTTTTACTCAAAATTGCTTTCACTTTGCAATTATTTTAAGTCCAAAAAAACCCCACCATTAATTAAAATATCAAAAGCAATATTACATGATATTTCCTTAAAAGTTTGTGATAATTGTTTATTAAATGTGATAATATGTTGAAGTATTTCCATCATCTATCAATAAATGTTGAATGTGTAGAAAATTTTAAACTTTATTTAAACTTTTTAAATACAAACAACTTGTTAGTAATAACAGACAAATAGACAACACAGGTTAAGCACAATGTTTCAAGTAGTATTATTCTCCACTCTTCTTCAGGAGTTGCTGGCCTGACCGATGACAGTATTAGCATAGGAGTTGAACTCACACCTTTAGATTGTAGAATATCGAATTTAAGGCAAACACTCTAACCAATTAAGCTATTCTGATAGCCAGCACCACCTGAAAGAGTGGAGAATAATATTACTCGAAACATTGTGTCATCACTAACCTGTGTTGTCTATTTGTGTGTTATTACTAACATGTTTTTTGTATTTAAAAAGTTTAACATTTTCTACATATTCAACATTTACTGATAGATGATGGATATAGTTCAACATATTATCACATCAATATATGACCTTTTATATATTTTCAAAAGCAGTTACAGCCAGTCGCCTACCTAGTTATGAACACTCGAGTTATAAACATTTCACTATTACGTAATCGCTTTTGGACTTTAGATCTTTATCTATGCACATACTTTTATGTATAATTAGTGCTATATACTGCAGAAAGAAATGAGTATTCAAAATTGTACAGTATTTTAGTACTTTAATAATTAAAAAATTCCTTTTAGGAATTAATGCTACAAATTTTCAGTATCTGATTTAAAAAACTATTTACATACATTCGTAATTGAATTTTTTCTAAAGAAAGACAAACTTTGGAGTTTAGAAAATAATTAAAAGTATATTTTAGAGAACAATAAGAACTTATATAAAATACAGTAAATCTTCTCATCTCTTTGACATTAATTACTTTTATTTTTAGCATTGTCACAGACCGTCTTCAACAGGATTGTCGTTTTTAAAAGTAGTTTGTGCGCAATTATGTTACATATACACTGTATATATTTCTGTTTTGGTGAATTTTTTTCATTCTTATTAATTAAAAACATGAGTGAGAAACAAAAAAACAGTAGTGTTGATACAATCAAAAAGAAATCAAAGTCTCATATACTCCAAACGATCGAGACAAAAATGGATACAATTAGACATTCTGAAAATGGTGAATCTTTTGCTTCTATTGCATGTTGATGTAATTTAAACCAATCAACAACAAAATTAAGGAATATATTAAAAATTGTGGAAATATTTCTTCAAAGATTGTTTCAAAAAGACATTGGATGAAATGGAAAAATCTTTGGCTTTATGGATTGAAGATCAACATCAAAAAGGCATCCCAGTGAGTTTATCAATTATTCAAGCTAAGGCTCTTAGTTTGCATGAAGATTGGAAGAAAGAATTAAAAGAAGACTCTGCTGTTGAATTTGTAGCAACCAATGTCACTGATGAAGATATTGATGAGTTAATGCAATCTCACTCAGAATATCTGTCAAATGAAGATTTGATTAAACTACAAGAGATGAATGAAATACAAAATGAAGAAGAATCTGATAATGAATTTATTAAGAGTTTGACAATCAAGTCTTCATGCAGCTTGACAAATTTTTGACCATCATAGAAGAATGTGATCCCAATGGAGAGCATATATCTCGTGTACTAAAGGTAATAGAAAAAGACACAGAATGTTACAGAATTGTTTATCAAGAGAAGAAAAAGAATACTAATCAATAAAAAATAAATACTGTATTTTGAAAACTCTTTTTGTAATTAATAACACGCTGATGCATTGCGGTGAAACTTTTTTATATAATAATTTCTGTAGGCTTTCAATATCATAATTTCTGCAGACTAAGCGCATACCTCTACTTTCAAACAATTTCAATTTCCAAACACGTCAGGAACCAATTAAGTTCATAAATAGGGAATTGCCTGTATTTTCATCCTACTCTAGAGCCATCTACTGTCGGCCTGAATAATCATTGGACACTAGTTGCTATCTCTATACAGACCGGTTTCTGGATTTTGCCTTCATCATTCAAGTCCAGAATTCAAAACTGAAGTTCATGCATTTAGCAGCTATATTTTTATTCCTTTTTACTATTTAAGCTAATAACATGAAGTTTTAAAAAAAACTCTTAAGATGTCCAACTCATGCTAACTCTTTGCATAGCTATATAGATCTGACATTAGGCCAATTTCTGCATGTTTTAGAGACCTTAGTTGATATTAATCTTCCTAGCCAAAGAATAGACCGACACCCAGGGTTATATCTTTTTAGTTTTATGATTCGGCCTGTGTTTGAAACTTTAGGGTTTAAAATTTCATGTTATTAACTTGAATAGTATAAAGAGGTAAAGAGTGGATTTTGAATGTATAAGTGCATTAGTTCTAGCCTTGAATCACTAAACTTCACTGATGAAGACAATAGCCAGAAACCAGTCGATCTGGAGATGGGATTTATACGGCACTATACCATTTGGTGTCTATTGATTAATCAAGCTCGTTAAAGATATTTCTAAAGTAGGGTAAAAATAATTGTCACTAATTGAAAATAAGCAGTTTAAAAGTGTTTTGATGATTTTCTTCCTTTTCATTTATCATTTATTTTGCAAAATGGCTCTGTTAAGTAGTGATTCATCAAAATATTTAGGAACTGTCATATATAGATTTTGAAAATGAACGTTATCAAATTGCCATTTCTTTTTTAACAGGCCTTAAATTCATATATTTATTTGGGCCAATAGATTTCTAGTAGCAACAAATTCTTTTTTTCCCCCTCAACCTAGTGCAAGCTTTAGTAATCAATAGATGCCAAATGGTAGTAGTGCTTAATAAATCTCTATACAGTGCTGTTTTCAATATCACTATATTAGTTTCTAGCTTATGGCTTTCATCAGTGAGGAGCTTTGGATCTTGTAGCAGTACATCTGGATCTTTTACTCTTTTCCTCTAGTAGTTGTGTTTTGCTTTGTTTTGATCTCAAACCAGTAGTCCAGTTTGAAAATCGTATTAATGTTTCAATCAAAGACAATATGCTTGTATAGTCATATAGATCTGAAACGAGTTGAGTATCTATGTATTATGGTATCCTTAATTTTTTTTAATAACTATAGACCACTTTTTTGCTCTGGCTGGAATTGGTATAAAACCAAAAAAAATATCACATGTAACCTGCTTATATAAATGTTCAGCAGCAAATTCTTTTTTTTTTTCTCACCACATTTATACCAACTAGTATCAGCTTTAGTAATCAATATATATCAGATAATTACTGATGCTTACACTAGGTGATATAAATGTAGTGAGAAAAAATAATTTGTTGCTGAACTGGTCTTTAATATTCACATTTTTTTATTTGGTGTTTTATGTTATTGTAAGGTATTGGTTTTAAAAACAAAACTATTCGTCACTATTATCCATCTTTAAAGGAAAGTGATTCATTCAGTATTGAATGAATTTCTGAAGTTTGGTGACTACGTCTTTTAACTTCAAATCTTGATTAAAGGAAATTATAGTACAGTCAACTGTTTTAAATAAAATGCTCGACCACTATTTCCCATTCTATTAATGTTCCCCATTTTTAAATTCAATGTTCACAAAACATGAAAATTATATTAGTAGCTTGCACATCCCGTTTTTCTATTTTTAAGAAAAAAATGTCATACTATCTGATGTTGCCGACTTCCAGAAATCAAAAGATTACCAGAATCTGATTTATCAATTGACATCCTGATTGTGTTATTGCACACAAAATCATGTTTCTATGATAGTATTGATTACTGCAATAACTTCTATTATATATGCAATATGGTCAAGTTAATAGAATATAAATTTTAAAATTCAATTATGTCTATAGTTGAGATAGACTGTTTTCTGAGTTTAATCTTGAGATTCACTGACTGAATTGCTTTCTTATAATAATTTTAGTAATTGAGTTTTCTTATTTAAAAATTTGAAACTTTATTTATCTGTAAGTCGTAATATCTGAAAGCTTATTTTTCATTATGTAATTACTTAAACAATCTTTATTGGTGTGTTAATTATAGTAACCTTTGCCCTACTATGATTATTGTTTTATCAATCCATTTCATTTTATGTTTTCCTTTAGAAATATGCATCTAAAAGAAGGATTTATTTGATTTTTAATTGGATTTGTTATTTTAAATATAATATTTATACCTCCAGATATTTTAAAAATAATAATAATAATTCTACATTTTTATTGCTATATTTTTTGAAATGTTATTTTTTTTTCCTGGACAAGAAATATATTGTTTAAATATATTTATGGGTAAAATGTTAAATTATACTAGTTTCTTTTTTTTTTTTTTATACGATTTACAAATGTTAAATTAAAAATAAAAATATTAGAAATATTCTCAATATCTGAGAGATAAACAGGTGATCACATTTTCTTTTTTTGACTAAAGCCAACTTCTAAAAATAATAAAAAAAGATTTTCATAAAAGGAAAAATTATTTTATGGAAATATAACATTGAAAGTTAGATTAGCAAAGTATAGATCTTCTCAAGTCTAGTCATCTAGGTAGAAAATAAAGTCATATTTTTTATTTCATAAAAAAATTTCTAATATATACATAAATTAATGTTTAGCAGAAAATTAAATTAGAGGGATTTGAACTCAGGATTTTTCAATCTATTCATCCTCCATTCTATCTCAAGCAACCGATACACATGTAAAAAAGATACACGATATACATATTTAGTGCAGAACCAGTACTCATCAATTGGGATAAATCATAATTTTGCACACATGTATAATAATGGACAGGGATCAATCTTCTCACCCTTCAACCATCCATTGCATTGAAAAACCAATGATGGAATGCTCAAAGTCTTTATTGGATTTGATATTGTAATGATACCCATGTAGACATTATGTCACTTTAACTCCTCATATTCGGTTTTTCAATGAAATGGACAGTTGAATAGTGTGTATCGGTTGCTTAAGTCGGAGGATGAATAGACTAAGTTCAAATTCCTCTAATTACAAATATAAGAAATATTCAGTATAAATAAATTATATATATTGCCTTAGAATTACATAAGTCATGAAATGTAGCCCCCCCCCCCCAAAAAAAAAAAAAAAAAAACACCAAAAAAGGAAGCTATGATATAATTAGCAGTGTGACTTTTACTTTTTTTTAAATAAAAAATGGCTTTTTATGTTTATAAAATCAACACTTATGCCTGTATAGTGTTTATGTAACTAATACATATATATTCTAAAACTAACATGTAAAAAGCAAACACAAACAATAAAGTTATAGATGATTTTGAAAAGGAATTTTGTTGTTTTTAAATAGAACATATTTCTAAAATTGTTCACATTGGTGAGTAGAAAAGGTGAAATATATGGGATAGTTCACCAAAATTTGGTTGATTGTTTATTATTTTGATATTGTTTTTTTTTTTTTTTTGATATCTCCTTGCAAATAATCTGCTGATCACAGAATATTTTCTTTATGGATGTGAAAAAGAGATAGGTCTGAAGATGATCTTTTAGCATTAAATATTTAATTCTTTAACCTAATATTGTTTTAATTTCTTTGTAATCATTATATATATTTTTATTATGTAGATGGAAAATATGTGGCTAACTTCAAGCTACCAGATGTCTATGGGGTTTATCAATTCAAAGTGGATTACAGTCGTATTGGTTACACATGGTTGTATAGCAGTACTCAGGTGAGTTTTTTAGTATTTTATATTTTGAATTTTTTTTTATTTTTATTATTTATAGTAAGTTTGATTGTTCTTTAATTTAGTTCATAATTTAAAAGATTTTAAACATGATAATATATCAAGAAAATGCTATTATCAAGCCTGTGTGAAGCTGTAATAATAATTTTTAAAAAAATGTAAGCTTCAAAATTACAGTCATTTAAGATATACAGTGATCGAATTAAACCACATCAATTCGTATAAGCCCAAGTTTGTTAACCATAAATCTATCAATACAATAGACATGTAAAATAGCTCATCCATCAATAGCAAATCTGCTGTTCTCTGGATCAAAAGTAATGAACTACATCAATCATATTGATTGCAAAGAAGTATTCTGTCAGTATAATGGGTAGATGAATCATATGGGATTGTAAAGAGTTGCTATTCCCTCTGATAGTCTGATTTATTGCACACTAGACTTTATGGAATAGTTAGAATGAAAATGTTGATTTGCCCATATATATGGTGGCCAAGCATAATATTGAATTTAAGATACTCAATTATACACATTACCTTGTTAAAAGCATATTGGCCTCTAGTTTTTGTCATGAAAAGCAGATTTTAATGCTTTCTCTAAGTGATTTGATATGATTAATGTATCATCACTTCTTCCCATAGCATCTATTGAAGATTTGACAAAATTGTTACTTATGGCATTTCCAAGAATTATTGTGTCTATAAATGAATCAACATTCAATTCATCCAAATTCAAAGGCTTCTGTTCAGTAACAATTTTAAGATCTTTGCATCTCCTTTTCATGCTGAAAGTAAAGAGAAGTTGAAAGATTGCTGAAAGAAATAAAAAAGGCATTCAGTAAAAGCATGTAACAGTTCTTCCATAAATAAAAAACCGGCTAAAGCAGTATTTTTTTAAACCAAATCATAAAAAAGAGATCGACATCTCAAATTAATCTTTAAATGACAAATTTTAAATAGACACATCTACATTGGTGTTACTAAATAGGTTTCTTTTGTCATTTCAGGCAAACAGTAAAAAAAATTCATTATTTAAGCTAGCACCCCTCCCTCCCCCTAAACCACCATCACCATTAACACCTCAACCGATGAAGCAAGATATTAGCAATGAAAACATGACTATTGTCTAAATATTAGAACCAGACTATAACATCTCAAAGGCTATATCACAATTTAAACAAGTTTCATGGAGATGGAAAGAATGTTGCTAATTGGATTTGATCAGATTATGTTTCATTCATTCTTTAACTAATCAACTAAAATTACAGCAGTCGCTTATATTCTGAAATGTTCATTGTAAAATCTGTTTTCACTGTGGTTCAAGTTTAATTTAAATAGAGAAAACTCAGTATAAGCATTACCAACACAAGTAATCCACTAATTGATTGTTACTAAACTAAAATCAAAACTCTTATAACTTGGATATGTAATGGAAAATAAGTAACTATCTGGTAATCAACACTGTTGATATGGTTGCAAACATGACAGCTACTATATAGTAAATTCAGTAAATGCTCAATCATTATGTTACTGTTAAGCATATAATTAAGTTGTACTTAAAACTTCCATTTTTAGCAGATAATTAGTTACATTGAAATCGTACTGTCGTGTTTCCATTTCTAGCAGAATATTAGCTACATTGAAATTATACTGCTGTGTTTAACATTTAGTTAGGTATTTATTGGTAATCAAAATGTACAATTTTTATGTGCCTATGTTAGTCAAAAATGTCTACTATCTGCAGTGACACTAGTTCTCACAATGCTGTATTTCTAAGACTAAATCCTCCAGAACATGTACCTAAGTGATGAGTAATCAAATGAAGGTGAAGCATATCACAACACACATCCATATAATATTTGACTATCATGCAGTACTTGCCAATCGTTTAATTTAGTCTCAAATCATAAACAAGGGCAATCAGATTTTTTTGTTAATGAGAAAGTTTCTGATCCAACATTCTAAGATTATTTGCGAGCTCTATATATAATATTCTGAGTAATTTTTTCAGTTAGCCACATTTAAAGTTGCAAAGTGATCTGAATACTCTTTACAGTAATTGGATTTATTTAAAAACAATTCAAGATTAAAAAGTTGGAATATATTGCATAATAGCAAAGTTTGTTTTTTGAAGTCATTATGTTGAATTTAAAAAGAATTAAAAATTTGGAATATATTGCATGAGAGTAAGGTTTATTATTATTTTTTAAAATCATTACTGTGAATTCAAAGAGTGTTTTTCTTTGGTCATGAATGAATTCAACATGGACAAATGGTGTTTGTTCATCGATATAAAATTATTTTTAGAAAATGTTCATCCGTAGAAATATAAAGGTAATTGCATGCAAAAACTACATGTAGCATTATCTAACATGTATTATACTTTTTCAAACAAGACTCATTTGTTGACTTGAAAAAATTAGCTTTTTTCCTTTGCACATTAAGCGAGGATTTACAAAAATTTTGTTAAAACTATGGATAAATATAAATTGGATTCATGTATTTGTGAAACAAGTTTCATCATATCATTGGTGACAAAATTAAATAAGGAATTTTGGTACTTATACTTATGACAATCCATCCTGCTCGATGGCGCTGTTGCTAGTCAAAAACAAAGATATAACTTTACTGGGCTGATTTTCATTTTTTTTTTTTTTTTAAACAAATAAATATTGTTGCTTTATTTTTTTGAAACATTACATTTTTCAAATTATTTATTTATTCAAGAACAAATAGATTTGACTTTGTTCTTTTATTCCTTTAAAACATTTCATTTTTTTTAAAATAACGCTTTCGTTCTTTTATTTCGTTAAAACATCTCTTTTTTTTTTCAAATAACGCTTTCACCAGTTTCTTTTCTTTCAAAATATATTTCTTTTTTTTTTTTATAAAACATTATTTTTTAAATTACAGTTTTTAATGACATTATATTCCAGTGCGTAGTGATGGAATGTGCAGGCGGTGTGTGTGTGATGGTTTTTCTGATTAAAAGGATCTGCCAATAAATCCACTAGTTTTTAATTACATTGTATGTTCCAGCATGTAGCGATGGAATGTGCAGGGGAGACGGACCGATGGTTTTGCTGATCCAAAGGATCGGCCAATAAATCCACTACTCTGATCAAACCAAGCTTATGATTTCTGAAACAAACTTGCAAATGCAGACATTTGATTTGTCTCGTAGCTGTTCTTTATGAAACATTATTTAATAAAATGGAATAATTACATTCTTAAATTACATTATACATTTCAGCGAGTAGCGCTCCACCATAGCCATTTTATTAGTCTCGTGGCTGTTCTCATGCCTTTTCATGTGAATTTTTTGAAATGGTGCTAGTACCTACCCTTTTGAAATTGTTTTTGCCTTCAAAGATGTGTAGGGAAGCGCGGCGACGGGCTTATAATTATTACTATGTAAAAGTACATCATGTAGGGTGTAACATCATTACTTAGAATGCATATTAAAACAGTAATGGCCAGTTGAATTCTATAACCCTCACATCGTATGGTAGCGATCTGTGAAGTGTGCGCTAGTTGTATAGTGTCACAAAGCACATTAGCGGGCCATAATAATTGTGTGCAATGCAATTCTAGGCTTGCAACGGCTAGCATGAACATAACTGTTTCTATAGGCTGTAAGTTTGGCCCCATAAATGGCATTTTTCTGTGCTTTGGCATGGAAACAGCGCCATCAAGTGGGTTGGATTGTCATAAGTATGAGTACCGGTATTTTTTGTAAACCCTCAGTTTAGAGAATTATTAAGAAATGAGAGATTTGAAAGAAAGTTGAATGAAGTTAAGAAAACTGGGTGGCAGTTTTAAAAATGTTTGCATAAATTTAATGAGAAATCACAAGACTGAAAAACATCCTGAAATAAGTCTTATTAAATAATGGGATGTCATTAAAGGTTAATTTTTTTAAATTTTTCCAGAAAATCCTGGATGTAGTAATCACTTCTTTCAGGATATTTCTAATATGGAAAAGCAATACCAAGACCATAAAAATTTCTATAAACTAACTTTAATATTGGACTTTTAATTAAGAGGAACATGTCCGAGGTAAAGTTCAATAGAAAGTTACTTTTTAAACTTTAAGCTTGTTTTTTTGTTAGGTTTTTAAAAATAAGTATATATATGTTAGTTTTTAAAAAAATTATGTGCAGTTGAAAACATCTGATAAATTTTTTTTTACATATATATTTGATTTCAGAACAAAACATTCTACAAGGACACAATTTTTTTTTTGTTCCCCACAGTTATCTGTTGTAATGTTCTCATTTAACAATTGATCTAAATCTATCCATGTTATTATTAATCTTTCTGGTTACAAATTGAGGGATTCTTTTTATCAGTGGTAAAAATTTTGTGAGTTATTAGAAACTTTTTCTTTTTTATACTAAATGTTTATTACTTCTCTTGAATCAACTATTTGTAATCTTCCACTGACATTTCTAAATAAATTAGAAGTAAGTAATCTTGATCATTGTTCAGAAATGTTCAAAGTAATTATTTTACAACAAGAGGAATATTACTGTATTGTAAAGTGGTAAAATTATTGTAATATAATGATGAATTATTAGATATGATTGATTGAATAATGCCACTTTTGACAGTTACATTGTCTGGAGATATATATATATATATTGACTTAGATCAATCATAGTAAGTTTCATTGTATTTTTATATTGTATTAGAATACCATACCTTCAGGAAAACAATAGTAGTTTCAGCATGATATTTTTTATAAATAATATGCATTCATGACTGTATTTGGGATAGCTCCAAATGCTTTTATATGCAATAGACTGGGGCATATTGCTTTTAAATTCATTTCAAATGTCACAAATATAAATAAATTTTGAATAAACTTGACTGCATTTCACCTTAATGGTTTGGTCTTACCATGTGGGCTAAGTTTACGTATAGAATGAATGATCTCCTATGCTAAATAAAACATTATTCATTCATTCCCTATCATTCATTCTCTTATCTTAATAAAATCTATTTTCTTTGATATACAAATAATGAAAATTTTAAATTTTCTTATGATGATGTATTAGTCTTCCTTATTACAACTCAACTATGAAATACTTACTTCATGATTAAGTATTTCTTCCTGGATGATTGTTATAGGTTACATTATATTCTATTAATTTTGAATTTTAAGTTTAGTTTGTTGGTAAGAAGATTGTGTAAATATATACAGTATGTATAAAAATGCAAATTTGGCATAGAAATGGAAAATAAACAATACATTAAATAACCAAATATTTAGTTACTTTATGGAAGACTCAAATCATTTTGTTACATATTCCTACTATTTCAAAACTTTCTTGCTGGTCCTATTTATAGTCAGTTTGACTATTTTTAAATTGGGCATTTTTGAGTATATAATTTGTATATTTATTTATTTATGAATAAATTTAAGTTGAAATTAACTAATTCTCCTGTATTTTTGTTACCACAAAGGATCTCCTCCCCTCTCGGACTCCAAACTGCGCGGATAGTTTAATATATGTTAAAATAAATCATTTATTTTTCCATTTATAAATATTATTTATTTTTCTCTTTAGAAACAAATCCAAGTGAAGATTTTGTTTTTTATTGTTTTTCTAAAGAATTTGCTTTCTCAGAAATCAGATTATGAGAATTACTTATAAAATTTTTTTTTTCTATATTAGAACATTTATAAATAAATCAGCAAAGAATATAAAATTTAATTCTTAAGCTTATATTGTAAATTAGCTTACACAAGTTTTTTACCCCAGAAGATATCAAATTAAGTCATAATGCTTTTTATTTTACTTTGAACTTTATGGAAGTCTTGAAGAATTACTATTGACCATGTTAAAACTGGTGAATACCAGATGTTGTTTTGTTTCTGTGTTTATCAAAGTATATTTTTATATAAGCAATATACTTAGAGAACTTAACATACATGCATATAATATAATTAGGAGAAAAAATATAAAGGATAAATATTAAAATTTGAATCTTTCTATTACAATATTGTATTTTATTTATATTATAGTTATTCGTTTCTATTGTATAATTAAAAAATGAAATAATTTTTTATTTCAGGTCTCTGTCCGTCCACTTCAACATACTCAGTATGAGCGTTTCATTGTATCTGCCTATCCCTACTATGCCAGTGCTTTTTCCATGATGATTGGAGTTTTTATTTTCAGTTTTGTTTTTCTTCACCACCAGGAGAGTTCGAAGGATAAAGCAGAATAAAGTACCAGCAGAGCTGAGGATTTTATTTTTTCAAAAACCAGTTACTAGAAATAAAATTATTTTATTATTTTTTTTAATAGTGTTGAATTTTACTTTAGCAATAATGATTGAATTAAGATAAATATACATCTCCATTAATTATTATTTGTAAGCATTAGATTTTATTGCTACTACTTAATTCTAAAATAGTATGGGTTTATAATGATATAAAGACCATGTAGTTGTCTGATAATATTGATTAGCCTATATTTTAGGATACTTGACATATGACTGCTACTATTAAAGGTTCATATTATTTTAGTTGTATTCAGAAATTTATTATTTTTTCAATTCAAAGTTTATTTTTTTCTAATTTTTTATCTACTTTATTTCATTAGTTTTTTTTTAATATGTCTCATAATAATTTTTATATCTCTAAGATCTAATTATCCTAATTTTTTTTGTGAGTGTGTAATGATAACTTTTTTCGGTATTATATTTGTATTTTCTCTTATAATTTAATTTACAGTGCTGCACAAAAATAGCTTTTTAAATTGATATAGATTAGTTACATAGTTATTTTTCAGTAATGTTATTATAATTTCCTATTAGTTATACTAAGTATTCTCATAGTACAATGCTTACTTTAATGGTGTTATCTCACCATATAGTGGAGCTGGGATATCAAGTATATTTTGTTCCAATATCTCCTTGCATGCATCATATATTACAGATAATAACACATTTTGTTGATATGCTTCAAATTACATTACATATTAATGTACCATAAGTGTACAGTAATTTTCAACATGCACATATATATAACACAGATGCTTTTTTTGTGTGTGTAGTATGCATTTATAAATGAAGATTATAAAATAAAAAAATAATAATTATTAATAATAAATTGGAAGAACATATTTACATACACAGTATATTTATGGTGTTATGTTCACACATTCATTCAAAAAATAAAAAGTACTATACAAATTACTGTATCATATTTTTATTATTAAAATGAACAGCGCAATGTTATACTTTCATTGCAATTTAATGTGATCTAGATATCTTTTTTTCCAGTTACTTTTTTCCTCTATAATGTAAGGGTAACTTACAACTAACAAACTACCTATACACTCATTTACACCATCTCCAACCGAACCATCTATTTAACAAATAACCTACTCATTATTAAACATATATATACACACAAACATCATGTTAAACTATTGCAAATTTTTAAAGAAAGATACATTTTTCTTTTCTTTAGAACTTACAAACATTAAAAATAATACATATATATATGCATATTTAATACAACTAACCGCAAATATTCATAACTAACATATATTGACTTAAACAAAGATAAAGTTAAAAAGATAGCGACCTAAATGTCAAGTTTGTTGCCATACGACCAGACTTGAAAACGAAGAGGCAATTCTATAAAGATTTACCTTAATAATGATAATATAACAATGAACAAGTATAGCAAGCTTATAAAAAATAAAAGCCATCATGCGATGCTAACACTTGGTTAATAACAACTGAAGAGATTGCCTAAAAATATGCACATTCCAATAGTTATATTTTGTAGAAAAGAAAAATAGAGACGTTCGATATTGGAACAAAATTTTCATCAAGCTGGAAAATAATTGATTTAATCTACTGAAACAAATAGAAATTTTGGATCCTTTAAGTGAGGAAAATAAACCGAATAGTTTAAGTTGATAATAATTTTAAAAAAAATTAAGTGAAAGAAAATATTAAGATAAGAAAGAACAACAATTCTTAAGTCTCTGAAATAATTTCTCTATTTTCTTATGCTATTCCCTACGCAAAGAAATCAATTGTATAAATAAATATATATATTAGAAAGTGTATTACAATATGGTCTTGCTAGAGGAAATATGCCGTAGGGTGACTAATACCAACTGTCATGCCAAAAGAAGTGTTATCATGCATATAAGATGTCTACCTGGTTGAATAATGTTCAAGAACACCAATCTCCATTGGATTTGCTATGCCTTTTTCAAAAAAAACAACAATTGGATAATGCTGATGTTCTGCTAACTTGGAGTAAATATTTACCAATTGAAACAATGGACAAATACGTCGTTGTAGGAGATTTTGTTGACAGAATTAAAAGACTATTGATATAATGAACAATGCTTGCTTAGCTCATAAATTTATCTTTATTGATTTGTATATATATATTTTTTTATTGTAATATTTTGTCATTTTTTTCGTTTTCAAGTTTAGTAGCTTATATTTCAGGAATGGGATCAATCATTTAAGTATATAGGGGAAGCATCAAGCTGAATAAAGATTAATGATGCTAAATAAAGTTAAATCTACATTTCTTTCCATAAGCTTGACCCCATTCATATGAAAATGGGAGGAGATAAGAGTTTGACCATACTTAACACCAACCATATACTATAGTGACTAAATAAAGTTATTGTTGTTTCTTAATTAGCCTACTAAACCTAGTTATATATTTTTCTGTGTGCACGATTAATTTTCTCGAATGAAAGGCTTTCCTTATTAATTTTATTGAATTATAAATGTACAGAGAGGGGGCTCTTCCATTCAAAGAAAGGGGATAATTATAATTATGAATCAAAGAAAATGAGAGTATAAATAAGTTAATTAGCAAGCTAGATTCATAATCTTTTGAAATTTTCTATTTTTGTTTGTTATATGTTTATGTATTATTTGAATTAATTTTGTACATAGAGACATCCAAACTATGTATTTCTATCACAGGTTTGGGATATTAATTATATTAATCTATTGAAGTAGAAAACCATTCTTGTCTCATATCATTTTTTTATTAATATTACATGTTTTGTTATTGAATAAATGTTACTGAGTTATTAATTTGATCTGTAGTTGATCATCATCATCTAGTGATAGAAAGCCATTCTTGTCTCATATCATTTTTTTTTTATTAATATTACATGTTTTGTTATTGAATAAATGTTACTGAGTTATTAATTTGATCTCTAGTTGATCATCATCATCTAGCATTCATACTTATAAATAAGTAGCTCAAATATCAATATCCACTTGTTACTAAATAAATACATTGATTATTTACATTCACAACATTAAATAAATAGCTCAGTTATTAATATCTACACACCATTCTTTATATAATATATATTGATGTTAAGAATTTTCAATGAGAATATGTGATTAACGTTCGCTTATATACAGGCACAGTAGTAAATGAAGCAAATAAATCCATACCTGAAGAGAGCCGATTGCAAATTCTCCCTGAGTTCGAATACTGCAGCATAATGGAGCCTGAAAGGGATGTGTGATGAGGATGAACTAGTCCAAATTACATCTGAAATTAGCCAATTAACGATGAGCTAGCATATTGAAGGTAGATGTAATCATGGGCTAAGCATTTCGTCGCACTATCATCAGCATTCTACTTGAAGAGCCCAGGTCCGATCATAGCAAGATGCGCTTCCCCTTTCTTGTGAAAACCAATGCTCCATTACAATAGTAATTTTGTTAATAGCAGACTATAGCCTCTACTTGTTTTGATGTTTTTTTTTTTTTAGCCCATATCAATTATGAAATTTATATAATCACTTGTACTTGCCATTACTTATTTCAGATTCTTAAGTAAACTAATCAAATTTAAATCTTTCTGATGCAATACAAGAATAATATAATTCTTTTTTTTCTTTATGTCATTACTAAATTGATAACATGAGTTGGACCAAAAAAAGGTTAAGAATATAATGTATATGCTTTAAATATAACCTGAAGAAACAGTAATAAACATGATTGTGCATGGTTCTCCAAGATAAAAAAAAATGATTGATACAGTGCTTGTCATGACTTCACTACATCAAGTCCTTCCTTAGTGTCTGCCATATCATTAGCCAACCTGTTAATAACGAACTTTACAATACAGTTTCCATTTTTTTTTTTAAACCATATAATCGTAATTAAGAACATGCTAAAGAAACCCCAGTCTATATATAATTTTTTTCTTTCATTATTCTATTAATCTATATTTTAGTCTTGCTTGCTTTCTTTCTGAATTTAGACATAAGTTTTCATATTCAGAATAATTGAAAATTTTGCCATTGAATTTATCAGTTCTTTGTATTCACCTTTTAAATTTATTGGCAATATAAATGTGTTACTCAGTTAATACATTATTTTCTATATATGTTAGTATATCTATATGTATGTGAGAGCAACCATGTACAATTTATTAATTAAAGTTGCAATAATATTAGTGGATTTGGGCATTCCATCATCAGATTTTCAATGGTATGGATGGTTGAAGAGTGGAATAGAATGAAACCTGTTCATTAAAGTGTGAAGATTGCTATCTTAATGTAAACTGAGTACTGATTATACATGTGTGGTACCTGATGATTTGGACTAACTGATAAGTACTGGTTCAGCACGAAATATGTATATTGGAGATCATTTATCTTTTTCCTGTGGTGTGGTCATATGTATCATTTGTATGAGATAAAGTAGATGGTTGAAGGGAGTTTGAAAGTCTGTATTCAAATCCTCTATATAACATCAAGACTCTAAGTATATAAAATATACTTGTATTTAAAATAATTAAATAGTTGCAAATTGTGAAATTGATTATTTGGAAATTCACTTAAGGACAATGAGTGTGCACATTGATGAAAAAGAATCCCAGAGTTTGCTAAAATCTGATTCTAGTTTCAAACTATTTTTGAAATGTCTCCAATGAAGCCATGCAACATATTCATAAATTACATATGTCAATTAAACTGTCAAGTAAGGAAAAGCTCGATCTTATTATCTCTAATAATAGTGTGGTGGAAAGAGAGAGATTAAAAATAATTGCAATATATCGGCCTACTTTTAAAGTACTTGAAGTATATTGTAAACAATTGCTACATAAGATTTGAAAAAAAAAGCAAGACATAATAATTAATCATAAAGTTTGCAGTTTGAATAAGTTCATATAGCTATCATAATTGTTTAATAAATGCTTTTAAGCCAAATAATTTTTTAAAATTAAAATTTATCGTGTGTGCTATTAGTTAAGCATTGAAGACATGTTTTTTCATATTTGTAATCAAGAAAAACCACAAGACCCTTAAGTGAAAGTTTTGCCATCTAGTGTAGGCTTGAATAATCAGTAGACACTAGATTATAGTGTTAAAAATTTCATTCCACTCCTATCCATATTCTTAAATTAGTTTCTAACTTGTGGGTTTTATTAGTGCAAAGTTATGGATCTTCTATACTTAGATTTTTTTTTGGATCTAATGAATCTCCAGGAGCCATCTTTACTCTTTTTTTTTCTAATTTCAAGCTATCAACTGAAATTCAAAAATTAACCCAGCTTGTTTGTATAGTTATATAGATCTGATACTAGTATCTATATATTTTGATATCCTCGGTGTTTTAATGAATATGGGCACTTATATATTTCTTGGTCAGGAATATTCCAGATTCAAAGGATAGTATAACACTGGATAGGGATTTATTAAATGCTACTATAATGACATTTTTTGATCACTCAAGCTTACACTAAATAGCAGAACTAAATAGAAGGAATCATTTGCTACATAGTAATATACTATAATGGTCAAATATCCAATATAATTTATCTGTCCATAATGTTGTCACAAATACATAAATAAATAATCAAACAAGATTGAAATAAACAACTATTAATAACTATTTAAATATTTATCACACCGGCTTTCATCTCCATTGAGATCTTCTCAAGATATCATACTATATGGTATAGTATGATATCTTGAGAAGGTCTCAATGGAGGTGAAAGCCAGTTTGATAAATATAGTTATTAATAGTTGTTCATTTCAATCTTGTTTGATTGATTATTTATTTATAGTAATATATATATATACACAATTTTTTTAAATAAATGTTTCTATTATCTGCCATTTATGAGGAATATGATTATTGTGGTTCTTGAAAAGAAACCATGAATTTAGATACTAGTCTTTCAATCCGTGAAATCTAAATATGACCCCATGCTGGTCCTTAGATCTATTTGCCTCTTAAGATGCTTTTAAACTTCTGCAGTGAACTTTTTAAACGATTTTCAACACTTCATTTTTTTTTTTTTTGTAGACTCCATTGTATTTCCAACATATTCTCCAATGAAATCAATCAATATTTCATAATTTTTTTAGAGCAATATAATTTGTATAACAGAATCTGCCTTAACTACAAAACCATACTTAGTCAATCGTAATATACTAGTATTTTTTTAAAACAAATTAGTTGCTCATTTTCTCCACATGACAAATCGAACAATAATGTGCTTTCACAATAATAAACTTAACATTACATCTATCAGACCAAAGAAAATGTGGCATTCTTTGCTCAGCTAAATAAAACGAATGTGGAACTTCATAAATGGTAAATAATTTGAAAAAGATAACTCCAAAGTCTGATAAAAAAAACTTAACGAGGATTAAAAAATATGAGATATATTGATATTCTCATCATGGTTTTTTAGAATAGCAACTTTTAATGAAATTTTTTGAGTACTTTAATAATATGACAATAGGGGATCCATATCTCACTTCAAAATAATTTGGCAAGTAATTATTATCTCTAAATAATTACTGATTTGTAATTCTATTTGTCAATCTTGTGAATTTTTATCTTTTTCAAATCTTGCATTACTTATGAAGTTCCACATTTACTTTATACTTCAACTGAACAGATTTTTTTTTGTTATTTTTTAAAAAAGTTATTAGTAATGCAGACACATATATATAACACACTCCTTAAATGATAATCATGTCTTGATTGCATGACCAACTAAAACATCCAAATCTGCTATAATAGTGCTTAACAGCTGTTAAAAGAAAAAAATAAACTTTGTATGAATGTATTTAAAGTAGGATTTATTATTTTTTAATGATGCCACTTTAGAACATACTAATTATGATCTGTCCAGTACTTAAGTGTTTTAGTAACAGTCTATTAATCTTGTTGCTGGTGCTGTTTTCTCAATGAAGAGACTTTAAATATTTATAAACAAAAGGATTGGAGACACTTTGTGTTAACTAAGGCATAACAATGTAAACTGCTCAAATACACTATCACAGTTAATGCAGAGAGATGACCAATATTTAGAGAAACTCTTGTCAAGCAGACTATATCAACTTGAATGACTAAATGTAAAGAAAAAAGCTACTGAAAAGAAATGGGAAAGACATTGTATGAGAACCAGTACATAAGCTTTGATGAGCCAAAATCAATCTACATGAGATTTGTTTTGGAAACTAAGCATTAGCTTTTAAATGAGAGTACTAGGCAACAAGAAATAGTATTGGTTGAGTATTGTGACTTGATTATTTACAGTTCATATCTGGAAAATGATATCACTAGCGGCCACATGTTGACTTAATAGCCTAATTCAGCATCTAAAATTACTGCATCCTAATATATAGTGATTGCCACATTTTTCTTAACTACTTATGAAATTTTATATAAACATGGAAATTTAACTGTTTCAACTAACATACATTGGCAATTTATAAATTATTCATTTGAAACATGGAGACAGAGTGATAAAGAAAGGTCTGTAAGGAATGCAAAATTATTTACATATATTTTATGAATGAGAAAAGTGCATATGTAATAAAAATCAGAAAAAAATATTTGTTAGTATTCTTTTTGAAGTACTGAATATCATATAAAAAGTTTTCTAGGTAAAGAATTCCAAATATAAACATTACAACAAATATTGGAAGCATCTTTAAGAGTAAACAGTACAAACTCATTGTGAAATAAATAAAAATGAGGCTTTTTTTTTTTTAGGGTGAAATATATTCAGAACAATAGAAGAGGTAGAATTGGGGTGGCAGTGGTTAAGAGTAAAAATAAAACATCGATTCCCAAATATTGCCAAATTTACTGACTTCTTTTGGGTCATGATTATTTTGTATAAATCCTCAGATGCCTTTCAAACAAGCAACTCTTATCAACTTGTCTCTTCTCATTATGCTAAAAATATTGAATTTTGTTATTAAAGGAGGAGCAAGTACTCTCCAGAGCTACTTGTGTTTGAATATATCAATAGGTATTATGAAATAGTCCCAGCTAAATTTGAGATTTAGAATTAAGATTTTGAACTAAAAGCAAAATATCTTGCATTATAGACTGATGAATGTATAACATTACTAAATATTTTTTATACACTTATGTAATGTTGACTTGTTTTTGCTGTAAACAAAAATTCCGAAGGAGTTAATTACTGTTAAGCTAATATTAATATATCATCTATATATTTTAGTAATCTCAATTATATTCTAAAGGATGGTATACATTGAACCCCCAACTTACATTCAATATGTTAGGACTAGAATAATAATCCATTTTCTTAACTCCTAAGCTACATTATTATAATTTACGTTAACAGTAACTTTTACAAAAATTGTGAATGGCACATCTGTAAAATAAACAGTGTAATGATAGAATCAATTCATCTCAATACTGATTGCCTTTTTTCATTACCAAGCATTACACTAATAAATTAGACCATCCCCCCCCCCTTTTTTTTTTAAGAAAAAGCATAATTTCAAATGTCCATGTGTTAATTTTCTTTGATATTCATGGAATTCTCAAATTACTTTACCTGCACCACAGTTAAAAATTATACATTCTTTTTATATTTTTCAGTGTCCAACTTTATCATATCTTTAGAATATCAATGAAATATAGCTTAATTCTATGCCCAGTATTCGTGTGAGAAATTTTTTCAATCTGCTCTTTAATTTTCCTAAGGAAAATCTGAGATCTTGTATTTTTAGCTATGTTAGATGTAGTTGGCATTTCTAAAGATACTGAGGTTTTCCCCACCAATTCTGAATCTCATTTCATTATCTAATTTGGCTTTCTTCAGTATATATTTTCAATTAATGTAAATATATAGGTGACAATTTATATCCCCGTAATTATCTGTGCAAAATCCGTTTATAGCATATCTTGTTAGTAGTATTTCCATCAAAATTCTGAATCCATATTTCTCTTTGTTTAATTGTGCTTGACTCATTAAATATTCTATGCACAAGATAAATAGGTAGGGTGAATATGTAGTACTTTAACTTTTGCCAATTTGAATGAGTCTGATTTTCTATAGCTTATTTTAATTGTAGCAACATAATAGAATGGTTTTTAGTTAAGATAATGTTATGTGATTTGAGCACTAGAAGTGATATGATAGATTGAGCTTCATTTTAATAATTTGAGTTTTTGAATCCAGCACTCTACTACTGTTGTGGAGATTTCTCATAAGGTCTTCAAAATATATAGTTGTGAAGTTAATTTCTGTATATTTTGGGTTGTTATATAGAATAGTATAAAGAAATAGTTCTGGATTTGGCAGAAATCCAACAGTTCTCATTGATAAAGGAGCTGTATTATTAGCTCGAGGCTTATTTGATCATCACTGCAATTTATACTGTCCATTTTTCAAGATATTTTATGGTTTGATTTAGAAACTGATTCCACCCCAAAATGTAGAAACTCAAATATGGCTACTAATCACTATCAGTTCACAAAAGAGAAATGGAACTCAATAAAGAGTACACTGAATTTTATGTTTAATGAACTTACACAACAGAGGTTTAGATATACAAAAATCAATGCCTAAAAAAAAAAAATATCAGACTGGCAACTGGTTGCTTCATACATCAAATCAGAATTTGATAATATTTAGAGGCAGTACTTAGTAACATGTTTCCAATGTGAACACTGGTATAATAAAATCTAATGTATTCATCATGTATCACAAGTTATTGCTGAGAGGATTTAGTAACAATAATAATACATTGAATGGTGAACTGAAGATGGCAGCAATTCTGAGCTCAGATTAAAATATATATATATATCATTGTCAGTTGAAGAATATAAGATAATTTAAGCAATGACAACAGTATTGATTCAGCAGCTTGTCACTGGTAATTGTATTCCTCTAGTTCACTTAGTTTTATAGTGTGGCACTAGTTATTCTGGACATAATTCTTATCTTTTATGATAGTAAGGACATAATTTTTATCTTTTGTGATAGTATGTCTAGGGTCATTTTTCATCATATGTTCTCATGCAGCTATTAGTATCAATAAAGATTTAAAATATTTTTTTTATGCATGTTCTAATGTCATGGAATTAGGTAAACATTGATTGGACAAGGAAATTTAGAATACTACTTGGAGATCTTTATTACTTTGTGATTGATCTACTCATTCATCTAATATTTCATAAAAATTAAATATATAATTTGGATGCTGTTCATCATATTATTCAGTCTGAAAAGTGCAATTTCTTTGACAAAATATTTTATAAAACCTAATATCGTGATGCTCATACTTATTTTAAATTATACAGACAAATTTTAGTCATAATATATGTAATAAATTTATTTTTAGTTTTTTTTTTTTTAATTTTTTTTAGGCATTTAAATAGCATAAAATAAGTAAATTTATTTCCAATTTTTAAATAAAATATATTTGAGACATTTAAATAAACAATATAAAATAAATAAATCACTAAAGATTCTCTTTGAAGTTACTTTTTTTACTTGATACCAAACAATTCTATTCTTCAGGATCAAATGGCAAAGAGTTATCACTATCATTTAATAATTTTATTTGATCATCAAGAATATTGAATGTTTGTTCATTGTAGTCAGTTATTGTTGGTTGGATATCATCAGATGTTTTGCTAATAATTTGTAATTCATTTAGTACAAGATATTCCTTTTCATCATCTATAAGAATATTATTTTGTAGTTTTTCTTCATTATCTATTTTTTTATTAGCTGGAGGTTTAAAAACTGGCTTATGTTTTTTAAAATCAGTTCTAGTATTCAGAGTAGAAGGTGTAACTTCTTTTTCCAATTCACTTCTATTCTTCTGTTTTAAAGTTTTTTCTGATTTAGATTTGTTTATATTTTTTGATTTACTTTCAGCATTTATTGCTTTTTGATTATTTAACTTTTCAGTCTTTACACTGATAATTGTTTGCTTTAAAGTTTTATCTACTTTAGGTTGGCATAATTTTTTGGATTTAGTTTCACTATTTTTATTATTATTTTGTTTTTCCGATTTTTGTACAGAATTATTTTTTTCTGTTTGCATGTTATCTATTTTATTCTTGTCCTGTATGATCTTAGATTCTGGTATTTTAAAAATTTTTCGTAATTTTTGGTTCAGTTTTAATTTGTTTTTATTACCTTCTTTAGTTTTTAAATTTGCATTCTCATCATCAACTGCATTATTTTCAGATAATGGAGAATTACTGCTTTTAATAATATTTGTTTTCAGTTTCTGTGATTGGTTCTTTTTAGAGATATTGTGATTGTTGAGATTCAATTTTCCATCTGATTCAGTAGAATGTAATTTTTTCTCTTTTCTCTTTTTCTCTTGAAATTCCAATGTTTGATTGGCAATTTCTTTTTTATCAATATTAGTTTTATTATCTTTGATATTTTTTGGTAAGATTGATCTAGAAATATCTTTAATTTTTTTTCCGGCATTAATTGTTTTTTTCATTTCTTTAATTATATTCATATCTTCATCTTTTTCAGAATCTAAAACAGAGTTATTTATATAAACATTACATATGCATATATTTATAACTAATGATACAAAAGTTTGAATCCATAGGCCATTTGCTATTAATATTTATATTATCTTTTATTGAAAAAAAAAATCATTGCTAAATGAAATTCATTATAAAAATAAACATTGCAGATTAAAAGTAAAAGAAAAATGCTTATTACTAAAACTACTGTACTAAATGGCTGCCTTTTTTTCCTTGTTTGTTTTGTAAAGTAAATTAAAGATGTTTACCTTCTTTATCTAATTTATTTATAAGGAATGTCTAAAAGCTGTGGACATTAAAAATTATTCCAGAGCTTTTGATGTTGTAAAGCAGCAATCATTGCATAAGTACAGATATTTTAAGAAAACTAATTATCATATAAGAAAGTGAAGGTCATACACTCTGTCATATGAAAAACAGAAACTATTACTGTAGCTTCTATTAATTTACAATTTGTTGAATACACAGATATAGTCTTAAACAAATTGCCTATGGATTTAACACATCATTATAAATAGTGTATATCAAATTTGCAAGATCATGTTTAGAAGTAATTGATTTAATTTCACATCCTATCTAATAAATATTATTTTGCATTTTCTTTTTTTAGTTGCACGTTTCTTAAAAACACAGATTTACATTTTAGCATTATGAATTTTGAATAATTAACACCACATGATAACTACACAATTCTATAAAAGTAAATAAATTATTTAAAAAATATAAATGAAACTATTATTAAACAGGCAAAACTCTCCATAAAATCCCTATCTAGTGCCTACCATCCAATATCCCCAGACTAGTTTCTAGCTTGTGGCTTTCGTCAGTGAGGAACCTTGGATTTGAGAGCATGCACTAAATAGTGATTTTATGCACAAGCCTTCTGGCATCCATTGATTACTCTGGCTTGCACTGAATAGCACTAATGTATGGAGAGTTGCTTGTTTTAATAACAGTTATGAGCAAGCACAAGAAATGGTGATCATGTGATGTTTAGTGGTTTAAATACTATTATTATGGCAAAATACTAAAATGGCACAACTTAATTAAGATAGAAGCTTCTGTTTTTAAAATTTTCAATAAAATCCATTCTGATGCACTACTCAAATCATTGATGTATGCATGAGTAATTAATGGAGACTAGATTTAATGGAATTGGGAAATAAGCAGATACACATAAGTGAAAATAAAATTTGATATCATAGGTGGGATATAAACAAATTTAAAAGATATAAAGGTTTTGAAAAAAAGTAGTAATTAATATATTGGATTATGTAAATTTGTTAATATAAAAGAATAGGTGATGTTTGTTGGAAAAAAAAAAAAATTGTAAAACTTTTAGAAAATATAATTTAGTTATTGTAATCTTTCCTCCTCAGAGTTTAAAAAGATAGTAATTGAAAAAATTGATACAGATAAAGAAATGGAAATATATAGCAAAAACAGAATATTAGAATATATTACATAGTATTATAAAATATTGGAAAACATAAATAGAAACAAATATGATAAAAAGATTAAATTAACAGAATAAAATATGTAAAGAGAATTTTTAAAAAATTCTTAAAAGAATTAATGTTTAAAGATAAAATTTGATGAGGATAATGATGACTAAATTATAATTACAGAAATGTTAGTACAAGTTTTTAAATAAATAATGGTGAGAAAAATGAAAATTTTAAAGAAATTGATAAAATAGTTTTAGAATTAGGGTAAGATAATCCAAAGAGATTGCAAAAAATATTAAAAAATGTTTTTCTAAAAGAAAAGGAAAAAAAAATAAATATTTGTGTAATAATAGCATCAATTATCTACAATTTTCATATTTTATTGCTAAAAAAAAAAAAACGAAGCAAAATATTAAAAGAAATACAGAGAGATTAAGAGATAATATATTTGATTGTATTTTTGCATTGGCTCAAATTATAGAGATGAGTTATAGATCGAACAGAAAATAATATTTAGCTTTTTTAGATATTGAAAATGGCATATCAGGAAGTATGAGTTTACATGGAAAAGATAAAATTAGTAAATGATTTATAATTATTGGTATAAACAGTTTGGGCATTATGAATCATATATATATGAAATATGCCTCAAAAATGAAATTAAGATTAAATATGGAATATATAGACCCGAGTATAATGAAAAATTCTGGATATCAATTTTTTGAGACGTTTTTTTTTGTTAATAAAAAAGATTAGTTATTTAAAATATGTACAGAAAAAAAGGTACTATTTTAAAAAAATTAAAACTATTGAAAAAAAAAATTAAAATGACTAATGAATGGAAAAATAATGCATAGAAATTGATTTTATTGAGAATTTAAATATACAATAAAATGGAATATACAATTAGAATGAGAGTAGGATTTGACAATTAAAAAGAGGTTAAGAAATTGGCACTATTTGATTGTAATAAATAAAACAAAGGGTCTTGTGAAATGGATGCTGTATCTTATTTTATTTAAGGAAGGATGCACTATCCATTACTTGGAAATTATTCACAATTTTGGATAAGATTCTGAAGCTATACAAAATGAAATGTGATGGTCACTTTCATATGACAAAAACTAAGAGCAAATTTAAGATATTGGAAAATTGCAGTTTATAAGTGGAAAGTATTGTTAAAATAATTTATGATTGGATTAATTGAAAAAGATTGAAGGATTGGTTAAAACAGATAATAAAATTTGCGAAGAAAATAATTGACAAATTTGTTTCAGTGTATCTATATAAATATTAAAAAAAATATATCAATAAATTATTAGACCTACAATATGTTGAAGAATGGCATGAAAAATTAATAAAGAAAAAAAATGTGGAAATTTAAATTTGATAAAAATATATCAAAATGATCAATTTTGAACCTGAATATAATTATGATAATAGTGTAGAAAATGAATTATCATTTTAATGAAATCTTACAAGAAAGGAATATACTGTAAGAAATTTAAAAAAAATTGTTGTGTAATATATATGAGTTCATGATTAAAAATATTAATATTTAATATTAGAATATCAGTTTTAGTAAAAATAGAGCACAATTGTGGAATAATGCTTGCATTTATATATGTAATAAGGGAAAACTGGTTAAAAAGATAGTTTTTTAAAAATTACAAAAAAGAAAAAAAGATTAGTATTTCTAGGAATATGTAGTATGTATTAAGTGACATTATCTAACTCCTATTATGATTTATTTTGGTCAAGAGATAGCTGTATTACATCACAAATAATTTCTGGTTACTGGCCATTTCCGTTCAGCAACTACCTTTATTTTTATATTATTTCATGCTTACATTGATGGCCCTAAGGTTAGTGACAAAGAATATTCTTGTTTCAGTCTGATTTCATCTTTAACTTTCACTGACTTTATGTCACCCCATTGGTATTTATAAAAAAATGTTCTTGTCAAGTTCTTTTAATCATTATTAATGGTATCTTTCTATTTTATCATGTCAGCCGCTTCATGCTAAGCAAAAACACATAAAGTTACTGGGCCCAAGTCTTCCTGTATTTTGAAGACTTTTTCACAATCTATTCCTATGTAAATAAGCATTTATTTTTATAGTGCTATGTCTTATAAATTGTAATACATTAAAGATCAGCCTTTCCAAGCTATTGTGCATGCGCTTTTTACAAGTGTTAATAATAAATGAATACTTTCATTCTCAACACACGATATAGTATTTATGAAAGAAAATGAATCACTTAAATACTATATCTTGTGTTGGGAATGAAAGCATTTATTATTAACATTCGTAAAAAGCACATGCACAATAGCTTGGAAAGGCTGATCTTTAATGTATTACAATCTATTCCTGTAAATCCTATTAAAATATAATAGTTGTTTATTTTTCCTATAATATATTTAAATCAATTAATAATAACATGAAAGGCTAAAACCTTCGACAGAAGCACCTTAAACTGCTTATGCGACAGCCAATCAGGTGTAATAATGACTGCATGTGGAACTCTCAATTCAAGAACACAAGCCAGAACCTGAGAAAACCCATCTTTTTCTCAGGTTCTGGCTTGTGTTCTTGAATTGAGAGTCCCACATGCAATCATTATTACATCTGATTGGCTGTCACATAAGCATTTTAAGGTGCTTCTGCCGAAGGTTTTAGCCTTTCACATTATTAGATCATCTGCTAGTGCTTAATAAATTTATATATTTAAATCAACTAAGTAATAAATAAAATTCATTCTTAATCTCTTCCAAAATTTTAGTTTTCCATACAAGATCAGTATTTCTTAAACTATGGTAATCATTGCTACTGGTCTCTATCTAATTAACAACTTAAAATTCTATTTTATATTGCAATTTTTATACTACTTTATTCAATTGGAATCTTATCATTATCTATATTTCCCCACTATACCATTCAATTTCTTTCCTTTTCATTTTGTAAAGTCAATCTATTCTATTTAATTCTTAATCCATCGGTTTATCTATATTTTCATGAATTCATTTAAGCTCTCTAATGAATCACATTCATTTACTAACTCCTCATTATTCATAGTTTTTATTATATACTCTATTTTTTTCAAGTTCTTTTCTCACATACTTTTTCCTTTGCATTTAATAATATAACAGCCTTTTATTTTTCTTCATTGATGTCCAAATGTTTTTATAAATATTTCTGTACTGTCAATTTATCTAGTTAACTTCTTATTAAGTTTACTTCATTTCTGTCTTAATTTTATTCTATTTCTTTTTTCCTTAAGTTAAGCATTTTACCCTTTATCTTCTGTTCTTTCATTGTTTTTAATAGTTTCTTTATGTTCTTAAAATGTCCTTTTTCTTTCTTTTACATTTTTAAAAGTATTTTTACTTTATTTTTTTCTTATTAGTCTATTAGTTATAAACAAATCAATCATTTGTAATTCTTCATTACATCAGTTCACTCTATAAGTTTTAATTCACCAACTTTTATCATTCTAATATATCAATAAATCTTTCCTATTTAAATTCAACCCTTATTTCCCATTTATCCCTATGGTACTGCCATATTCTACACATGCTTATAAAAAAAGCTTTAGGGTAGATTGATATAGTAAATTATTTCTATTAATGCAAATCTTAAATGAGGAGAATCATTGAATATTTTGTTTATATTAAATACCCAGAAAAATAGATGAAACTAAAATAGTATTCTTTTGTTAATTTGTTTAAAAATACATTTAATTGGAAGCATTTAACTTTAGCTATGTAGCAATGAATTAAACTCAATTAATTGCAGGTATCTAAATGTCAAGAAAGTTGGATTGGATTCAAACTTTAGGATGTTTAAACCTTTCAAGACATTTATTGGAATAGTCAATAGCCACTTGGCTGCCTGCAATGTAAAAGATTTTATCTTGATGAAGAAGAACAGAAATTAGTTTAATTCAGGGGAAAATTATGAGATATAGCATGTTTCTACTACAGAAATAGGTTCCAAGACTTTTAGTAAATTAAGAGTAAAATTAGGTTCAAATGCCTTCCATCTAATTTTTTTTACTAACTTTGCAGTATAAATAATACACAAAACCTATAAAAATATTTTTTATGCTATGAATTTAATTTTTTCCTTCTTTTGTCAGAATTTTCTACTTTATTATTTAAAGCTTAACCCATTTATGGTTGCCATCAAAATATTATTTGATGTTAATGTTATTAATGTTTTTGAAAGTATTTATAATAATTAGATAAAAATTATATATTGAAAAACATTAAATTCTTATAATTTTCTGATTGTAATTATATTAAACATTTTGTATAAAAACTTAAATTGTTAAGTAATAATTTTTTTCTTAAATTGTAATATCTTTTAAGATTTGTATGTTTATTAAACTAACTACATGGCTCTTTTCATCTGAAATCTTTTCTGGAGAGTGTCTGATACTATTTTATAATTGTTTTATGTATGAAAATAATATATAAATAAATATTAAATATACTTTCTATTAGATTAGAAAAATATTAAAGAGAGAGAAAATAATAATAAAAGAATTAAAAAAATCAACACAATGAAAACAAAATTTATTTACCTTCATTTTCTAAAATATTTACTGTACCCCATTTTCCACTGAAACGTTTAACAAAACTGAAATTTTCAATTCTTTCCTGAAATATATTAAAATTTGAAATCTAGTTTAAAATTTTAACTATTTAGGAGAGGGGTGTTGTAAGAGATGGCTTACAACTAGCCTTCACACCTGTCTCAATTTATTTTACAATGTTATGAATTCAGACGAAGTGGTAGGCAAATAAAATATATATTTGCTTAAACAAATGTAGTATATCCATATATAAACAGATAAATTAGTGTTTGAGAAAGTAATTCTTATTTTTTTTATCTATTGTGAGAAAGCAAACAAATTTGCTATACATATGAATTATATATGCATATAAAATAATATGTGTGTCTATTGGTATAAATTGTTTTTCTTTTATTCATTTAATTTCATTAACTAAAAATACTAATTGATTGACTTATAGAACAGACATAATTAAAGATTAAAATTTATGAGGTCAAAATTGTTAAATGATCGAATTTGGAATAATGAAAATTAAATAAAAATAATAATAAGAAAGACATAATTAAAGATTAAAATTTATGAGGTCAAAATTGTTAAATGATCGGATTTGGAATAATGAAAATTAAATAAAAATAATAATAAAAATATTTTATAATTTGATTTTTTTTATCAAGTTGTAATAACAGGTTTTTTTAGCAAACACGTGACAAGAGAGCGTTTCTCTTAACTGGAAAAATCTACAATTAAATCGACAGAGAGTAGCGTTCTTGACTTTAAAAAATCTGGAATTGAACTTATTTTTTAAAAAAAAAAAGAAAAAAAACTATTTGGCATTTAAAAAAATACAGTATAATTCTAATATTTGTAGCTTCAAGAAGTTAAACTTTAATTTATAATTAGCAGGAATGAACTAGTGACTTAATTTATTCTGCAAGCTAAAATTCATTATAATAGAAATAATGCAAAGGAAATCTGAAACTACTAAAAATTAACTGTTGTCTTTAAAAGCTATTTTATATATATTTAAGCCAAGTTATAAATAATTTGTAATAAAGGAATCATTATGATGTATTTGGGGTAAAATGCCAATGCTGTAGCGTCTCCAAAGCTACCTTCAATGTCATGTCACTAGGAAATTATGAAATTATAAAATTTTTCATCAAAATGTGTCTTATAGAATGCTGGTGTACAGCAATCTTCCATGAATTTATATACATTTAGGAGAGATAATTTGGATGTGTTTGTTTTAACCAAGCAACATGAACTGTATGAATATTAAGAGAGTTGGAAACAGGAATGCTATATATGGAGATTGACATTTATATTTATAAATTCTTAGCTGTGGAGAGAAAATGCTTGCTTTATTCAAGATAAATATATGTTATTTTGATTCACGTGAATATATATTTTTTTTGCTTTTGTCATTTTTTTATTTGAAAATTGATATATTCTAATTTTTTTTGTTTTATTGTGTGTTTAAGAGTCATTTTTCAAATTTGATCACGTGCAATTTAAAATTGGAAGCAATGGATGGATAAATGTCATAATAATGTAAATTAAAAAAAAGAATCCTCTTCAATTAATATGTATTATTTTTTTTTAATAAAAATAAATTTTCAGATTCCTCTAGAATTCAACATTAATCCATCAAGGTGACCTCAACTCAAGTAAGGTTTTTATATATTTAACAATGAGGGCAAAACTTTAGGACAAGACTAGATAGATAATCTACTAATAAGTTTTAATAATATTTACTTGTAATTTTGTATTATTTCTGAATGCATAATTAACCCACTGAGTAAGTGGTCTTTATTGTATCTGTCATTAATTTCTACCATGACTTACACACATATATAAATGGGAGTGGGGCTATATATATATATTGGTAAAAAAAAAATTAGCTATAATTATATATTTACCCTAGCCTAAAAATATTCTAATAATTACATTAATGAGGTAGTTTTAGAATTAGTAAACTCTCATTTTGCTTTTCTTTTTTGTTGTTTTATGTATATATTTAATGAGTTATATGATATAATTTTGTATATAATGTATTTCAAATTATTTTGTTTCTGTTATATGAAGCCATCAAGATGATAGAAAAACCATTCTTGATAACCGAATATTTATCTATTTTATTATTATTATTTTTTGTTTGTAAATATTTATTTTTATATATTGTTAATAAATTAAGTTGTTTAAATCAATCTGATCTCTGTTTGGTCATCACCATCATCATCATGCATTTATATCACTAGATGTTTGATCATCACCATCATTGTTATGAATTTATATCATTAAAGGTTTGATGATCATCATCATTATATATTGCTATTATAAATAATTGATCATCATCAGTATTTTTCTATATCTATGCTTATATATAGGCATATTTGGTTTATAATTGAGTAAGTCCATCCCTGAAAAGAGCTGACTGCAAGAACTCCGAGTTCGAATTCCGTGGTGTAATGGGGCCTAAAAAGGGAGATGTAATGAATATGCACTGGTCTAAGTTACATTGAAATTTTGTTAATAAATTATAAGTTAGTATATTGAAAGTAGATGTGACTTGGAACTTGGCATTTCATTGTGACATCTTTAGCATCCTATTCGAAGGCCTAGGTCTGACAATAGTGAGATGCGCTCCCTTTATTATATGCCATTGCTGATTCTGTAACATCTGACACACCCAAATATGCCATCGAATCATAAATTTTGGATATGACTTGTTGTAGGTTGGGTGACACATTTAATTCAAATCATCCAACTACTTAGTTGTATTCATATCATCGTATGGTATACCCCGTGATTCCGGTATATCTGGCACCATCAACTTTGGGGTAGCGGGTTCCATTATAATATATATAATAGTTTAAAAACCATTATAACACAGAATGAAATAAAAAATAGAAAAAAATGCTGGTGTTTTCTTACTGTTCATATTCATTATATTTGCTATTTGGGAGTAGCATTTTTACTATGGTTTTCTTTTTAGGTGACTGTCCAAGTAATAATGTATTTTGTTCTCAAACACCTAGATTAGCTTATCAAATGTAAATCCAAAACTTATATTCACCAAAAAACTATTCAACTTCTACATTGATGATTAAAAAAAACTACACTATAACAAATGTCATAAAGAAATCGAATAGAGTTTTTAATTTCAGTAACAAAGATCATATGAAATGTGCGATTCTTAAGCACCTTTGTGAGTTGTAATAAGATTGCATCTATTTTTTTTCTTATTTCAACTACCACTTAATTAATCTTCCATTAGTGAAACCTTTTATGCAAAAGCACTACAAACTAACTCAAAGTCATAGAAATGAAGATAATTAGTTGTGAGAAGCGAATATTTAATTTATTTTTCATTTCAAGATGATAAAACTGTATTTCATATAAAATTTAAATTTTTGACAACCAATAATAAATAGTTCTATGATTTTACCATTTGTATGAATAAAATATTTTATAAAATTATGCTATGTAAGAAAATTTGGCATAATTCAAATCATTTTTCTTTATATCAATTTTCAAAGTAAGTATACAATTTAATTATTAACTAGAATAAATCTCCCATAACTAATTTTTTTTTTTCATGGAAATTAACACTTAGTGAGTATCTGGCAGAAATTAGTGATCCACGAGTTAGATTTGTAGAATTTGATTTTAATAATGGAATTAATTTAAAGAAGCTCAGAATCCAGTAATCATTTTTAATGCATAAAATAATATGTGTATTAAAATTTATGATAGTTACTGACAATGAATAATCGTTTAAATGCAAAATAGATTAAACCCTAATCATCACATTGTAGAATTTAAATAGATTATAAATGTTTCCACCTAAATACTAAACTAATAAATAATTACAATAAAAAATCTGAATACTTAATTTATCAAACTAGTTTTTATTTCTCCATTATTGAACTAAAACTTTTATTTCAAATAATTTTTTCCCATTTAAATGTGGTCAGCATTCACTAAAATACTCATTCTTTGTAAATATTTGAAAACCAGCACTCTTCACAAACTTGGAACTTAATTGTAAATATAGGGATTTGAATTCAGACTTTCAAACACCCACCGACCATCCACACTATCTCATACAACTGATACCCATGACCACACACATGTAGAAAAGAGAAATAATCACCAATATACATATTCCATGCTAAACCAGCAATAATGTTGGCATCAGCATGGGTTTTGACTTTTCATCATCAGATTTTCAATGATATGGATGGCTCAAAAGTTGGAGTGGATTGAAGCCTGTCCATTAAAGTGTGATGATTTGTTATCTTAATATAAACTGAGCACTGATTATATATATATGTATGGGAGATGATAATCTGGACCAACTGACGAGTGCTGGTTTAGCATGAAATACGTGTATTGGTGATTATTTATCTTTTGTACATGTGTGTGGTCATGTTTATCAGTTTTATGAGATAGTGTGGATGGTTGGTGGGTGCTTGAAAGTCTGAGTTCAAACCCCCTATATTTATTCATTCTATGTATAATTAAAAAAACTGTTGACTTACGAATTTGTTTTGCATACATAAATTACATTAAATAACTTTAAAAAATTGGACATATTTATTGTTAAATTTGAAACTCTTTTGTGAATAAAATATATAGGTATTATGAAAGTGGACATGATAAACATTGCAACTCAAATATTCTTGGAGGAAAAAAATATTTCCTGATATAAATTCAATTATAAAACGAAGGTTATCTTTTTAGCAAAGTGGTTATAGTCTTTATAGATAAAATGATTCTCCTCCCAGTTATTAACACTTTTCTAAAACTCATGAGTTTAGAATAGAACTTCTAATCTTCAAATATTCCTTATTAATTAAACATTGAGAAATATTCTGACATCCTATGGTTTATTGCAAATATATGCAACCATTTTTAAGTTTAAATATTCCAACTGAGAAAAGTGAAATAATCTGCAAATGTGTATGGCTCAGAACAAGATTTTAATGTGTGATTTAAAAAAAGGGAAATATATAATCTTTTTATATTTTTATTATTTTTTTCATTTCAAAAATGATTCCTAAGTATAACTTATATGAAAAATACACAGCTTTTTTCTTTCATAAATGTGCTTTTCTGATTACTGGATTATTAATAAGTTAACTTCTTTGCTGATATTTTAGCCATTTTATATGGCCTATATGAAAGGACTTTAATATATATATATATATATTATAATGCTTGCAACATATATGTTGTAAAATCACATATACATCCATGTTACATATTTTAATAATTTAAAATAAATAAATAAATTATGAAGAAAAAGAGAAACAAAAATAGTTTAAAAGTAGATTTTTTTAAAAAAAAAGGAAATTAACAAAAAGAAAGAATACATCATTTTTTTAAGAACAAAATTGTTTTAAGAATAGGATAGAGAAAGAGAATTACGAGATAAAGATAAAACCTGCCCTCTTTTCACATAATTAAAAAAAAAAGAAAAAAGTAAATGTTAAAAGAATAAATAAATGTGAAATGTTTTAAAATAAAAATTGACAATAGTATTAATTAGTAAAAGAAACTCTTGCAAACTATATCATCAGCAGGAATGCGCTTAAATTTTGAAAAAAATCCAGGCTGATAAGATGATAAATGAATCTAAGAAAAAATATTAGATAAAAATGTAAAATTAATTAAAATCATGATAAAAATTAGACAATGGGAGAGTTAAGTATAAAAAGTGACAGCTTGCCCATTGTTATCCAGTTTCCAGATTGTTTTTGGAAATTTTCTCAAAGTCGGTTCAGTTCACCAGTTCATCACTGATATTAGCACTGAGGGCATAGTTAATGTGACCCTCAGTGAGACAATCCTTACTGCTGAGAAAAATATAAACATAGAAGCCACAGAAGTAGCAACATGCCTTGCTAGAGAACCTTTAGAGTATTCGGCTGAGTTTTATGCACTGGGTCCTCAGCTCCATCAACTGTTTTCTCCTAGAATCTATGCCTTATCCATAATATAGATGCTGCTGCATACTCTATCATTGTCCATCAGAAGTATGAAAGGAAACACCTGAAGCCATCATTGGAGACCAAAAGACCAGCCAATTGAAAATCATAACCAAAGGAAAATGTCAACTGCAGAAAGATGACGTTATCTCAAAATAATGAAAAACATAGGTAAATATACTTTTTCAATTGTAAACTGTCTAGACATATATTCTTTTAATGAAATGAACTATAATGAAGGACATTAGTAATACTGAATCACTTAACAGTTAATGTATACTTATTATTCTTTTGTGTTAAATTGTACAGTTATATTGATTTAAATATGTGTACGTGTGAATAAATAAATATTTGCTTAAAATGTTGCTTAGTCTATACTCTCTTTTCATTGTGTTACCAGTAATTTAAAGATTAGAAATATTTCCATGTGTTAATTAGTACTGTGCTGGGTCCTCTGATTAAGATTATGAGTTAACCTGGGTATATTTCAAGCACTGATTTTGTGTGTTTAACGACCGGGCATACCGCTATATATAACACATGGATGGATGGCACCTGAGAATTGTTCTCAAAACAAAGTGCTCTGGATGGCAGGCATTGTCCCAGCAGTATGGAGGGGTGCTATGGTCAGGGTTGCCCATTTGTGTAACCTTGATCTGACCGTAGGTATTAACGGTTAATCTATCAATATTCTACCTCCCAATGCCAGAGGCATTCAAAAAGAAAGCTAATCATGTAAAGTAAATAATAAAACGTTAGTAAATAAACATATGAGTAATAAATAATGTATAATAAAAATGATAAATATATAAATATTTTTAGTCAAAAGATGGTTACAAATGACCAAAAATGTCCGTGTTGCTTACCGGATTGTTACAATACATATATATATATAAAATTCTTAAGAAAACATTCACAACAATTATATATTATTATTTTTTATTATTTATGTGTTTTGGTGAGTGTGTTTTTTTTATAGTGGTTTTTTTGTTTTAAATATTTATGTATATTTTTTAATATATTATGTTGTTGAGATGTGTATTTTATTAATTTAGTTTTGGATAGATAAGATTTAATATTTGTATTTTATTTATGTTTAGTATTAGATGTTTTTTTTTGTATTTTGAATTAGAAAGGATTTAAGTATATTTTTGTGATTTTGTTTTGAATAGTTAGTTGTATGGGGGTTATTTTGTTGAGTTTTAGATAGAGATGTAGATAGGTATTTGGTGTGATATTTTATTTAAAGTTGTGTTTGTTCGGAAATTTTAGTAGTTTAGAATTTTTATAGTAGAATTTATTAAAGGTTAAAATAGAGGATGTTTTAAAAAAAGATATAGTTTTTAGGATGTTAAATTGAATTGATAAATATAGATTTGAGTAGTATATTTTGAATATAGAAATATTATAATTATTTGTTTATAAGTTATAAAAATATAATAAATATGTGTATTATAAATGTATTTATTATGTGTATATAGGGTTATGAATGTTAATTGATATTGTTATTTGTAGTAGTTAAAGTATTACTATTTATTTAAATAGTTTTGGAAATAATATTATTATATGATTTGAAGGAATGAAATTGTTTTAGTTGGTTATAAAGTGAGTCTTATATTTGTATTTATTTTATTTTTATTTTTTTTAAATCTAAACTGAAATAGTAAATAAATTTATTTGAAGTTATTGTAATAAATTTGTTATTTGTTTAAAAGGGAGTTTATTATTTTACGATTTGATAGATGTTTGAATAAATAATGAAAATGTTTGTATTATTATTAGATTGAATATTTGTTAAATTATTTTATAAGAATTGTTGTAATAAATATACAATGGTAGATGTTATATAATAATTTGTTTATTGCAGTTATTAAGTTAAGATTTTGTCTATTTTAAAATAGTAATATGAAAAAAATATAATATAATTATTTATTATTTATAATTGTTATATAAAAATAGTGGTTAAATTAACTAAGATTAGTATTATTTATTATTATTAAATGAGTTAGGTGTATTAGTTTGTATAATAATTATATTTAATAATTTATTATTATTTCAAAAAATAAGATGAGATTATTTAATTATATTTTAAGTTAAAGTAGGAATTATTTTAGTATTAAGATAATTTATTTATTAAAAGATAAGAATTATAGATGTAGTGGTAAGATGATAAGGTAGTAGTAGTATTTATGCATTGAGAATATCTTGGGAGTATTGCAATGTAATTGTATTTTTATTTTTTTATTTATAATATTATTATTATATATTAGAATATATTGTTTTGTGTTGTATAAATATTAAGATATGTAATATAAAAGTATATAAAATAGATATGATTTTAAGATATAAATGGATTGTATTTAAATATTTTATTAGAGGGTATATATATATGTATGGAAGAAAATATATTTGACACTATAAAATGAAGTTTGTAAGAACGTTTAATATGTGTTATGCAATCTATTAATTGTTGAGATGTTTTTTTTTTTTTAAAGAATTTGTCTTTTATATATTCATAAAAACTGAATTGTTGAAATATTAGAAAAGAAGTAATGGATTTAGTAATAGTTCACTAATAAAAAGCAAAATTTTTAGAAAAAAAAACCTGTATGTTTTTTTTTATAAATAATGTTTGTAAACACTTTTATTAAATATCATAACATTTATTATAAAATTAAGTCGTATTAAAATAGATTTTTTACATGGGGATTTTCTCAATATTAGTATACTCTTTGTCAGATCATTCTATAACTCTCTTATAATATTATTTGCTTGTTTTTGGTGCTGACATCTAGACTCAATTAAAAATTACTGGATCAAAGCTAAATCTGTCACTCTTGTTAATCAATACTATATTACTTTCTAGATGCCTAATTATTTTATCCCTCTTTGATTTAATGTAACAATAAAGTGATAGATTTAAGAATTAAAAGTTCCTGGATCAAAGCTCTATCTGTAATTTTTAGTATTTGAATGTCATATGACCTCTCAAACAACTAACTATTACTCTACAGTATTTAGGGCAGCGATGGAGTGAATGAACCTGAGTCTAAAGTTTACAAATTAATGATCAAACTGTCATTTCTAGAGATTGAACATCATACGACTTCCTGAATGAATCTTGGTCAATTATATATATCTATAATAATATTCTATATATATTCAAAAATAATCTAATAATATTTGCTCTAAAATTTAAACAAGTTTATGGTTTACTTATTTTATGCAAAAATTTAAAATTTATTAAGTTTAATATTTCTTAAACACACAAATGCTCTAAAATCATCATTTTGCTATCATTGATCTAGGATTTTTCATAGCAACAACATTAGTGTAATTCATCTAATTAGTTTTAATGATTTTATTTTCACTGAAATCTATTCTCTTCTAATTTTGAAACATTTATTATATCAGTTTAAATCTTCTCAGACATTAGCTAGGTTTCAAATTTCATAGATGTATAAGTTTGACTGATATAACAATGTTATCTTAGCATTTATATCTTTATGTTATTAATGTTTGTGGATTTTTTTCTGTCTCTTTTTTGTTCATTGATATTATAAATAACTACTAAAAAAATCCTCATGTGAAGTAAGAGTACAAAAAACTTTATGACAGGAACATTAACTGCAAATTTTTTAATTTAAAAATAAATAACAATAATTATTTAGTCTTAGAATTTGCTGCAATTCCCATTCTATAATTTTTTTTAATAATATTCATTTTTAATATTTATTTATTTTTAAATCTTATTAATATTGATTTATTTTTAATTCTGATTGTAGATATTATAATAATAATGAGATTTTTTAAAACATCAAATATGTCAAATAATATTACCTTAATTGACATCTTCATGGCAAGTGCAACTTGATCTAAAAGATTCTGTATACGTTTTTTATGTTTTTCACCTTCAAAAGCTAACTGAAATTTAAAAAAAAAAGTTTAGTTTTAACAGAATAGATTATAAAAATGATTTTGTTAGTTTACCTCAATTTTTTTTACTTATGCAATAAGTGTGAATAAAAATGATGTTTTCCATAAGAAAAAGAAGAAAAAAAATAGTTTGATTTAAAAAAATTCACATAAGTCTTGACACCTAGGTTTAAATCCTGGCCAAATAAACTTGAAAATGCTTTCATCACACTTAATGTTTTTTATTTCTCATCATAGACAGCTTAGCTAATCATTCAAATGAGTCAAATATACTAAATTATTATTGACTTGAAGGTAAAATAAAATGGAAACTGTTCATCATTACCATCTGGAAATTAGTAAACTTAGTATTGTCTTCTTCACTATTCTTTTATAAAAAAGATATTGGAGAATTTTTTTTTACTAATATGGACTATTTAAATGTTCTTTTTATCTATCTACATAAGTATGATACAAGATTTACATGGAAAAAAAAAACCAACAGAAGAAAAACAAAGTAAACAAAAACAACAACAATATAACATTAAGATTATTAATAAAATAAATGTCTAATAAAAACAACTGAAACTAAATGTTAGAGTGTGATATTTCAATTTAACAACAACAACAAAAAAAATCCAATAATTAAAGATAGAAGCAAAAGAACAAGATAGTTAAACTTAATGGTTTAAACAAAGTCTAATTTAAAATAAATCTAAATTTATTTTCACATTGAAAAACAGTGTAGCTTATTCTTCAAAAATAGATATTTCCCCATAATTATTGATTTCTATTGAATCAACATTTTTCAACAAGGTATGTTTTGGAAATCTAAATTATTAAGGCTGAGAATCAATAAGTTCATTTCATTTAAATCTATATATTCTGAGAAGCAATGATTTTAGATTGGCTATTTCCCTTAAAAACCTAAGATATGTTAGGAACCTTTTTAGAAGATCATGAGGAACGACATTTATCAATCAATCAGCCATATAATTACTTGATTGTCTGTTATAACAGTCAAAGAAAAAAATTAAATGATTCCCAAAATGCATTTTGACATGAATCTCATTTGTCAGTTAACCAATTCATACATATCTTGACATCAAAATGCATCTAAGAAATCATTTAGATATATATTTCATCTTTAGCATATGTTAAAAAAAGTAATGTGGATGTGTGTTATGTGATTATAAGAAAAATATAAAAGGTAGCCTATGAATAATTGAAGTTTTTATTTATAGATTAAAAATGGTCATGCATTAATAAATATTAAAAGATATATTTAATCTTTATTATAACATTAAAATATAAATCTGGGCAGAAATATAATTTCTAATCTTAAAAGTAAATTTTAGAGGCTAATAATTCAACTATTTAAAGACGACAATTATCTATGAATAAATTTTAATAAACAAATTATTCATCAATCTTTTTTAAAAAAAAAACATCTAACCACATCATTTAATAATATGAACGTTAATATTCACAAGAAAAACATTATCACTCTTGATACAAGATGGCATGGCTTGACATTTAAAAAAATGGTTAGTGAATAATTTATTCATGCAATTACCAGACTAGTAATAGCATATTTGGTCATTATATAAATGCTAATAAAATATAAATGTAATTGAGATTTCAGATGTTATTATCAATAGTAAGAGAGCTAAATAAAAAATTTTGGTTTTTGATTTTGATAAAAAAATTCAAAAGCACAAAACAACTAATACTTTCATATATATTCTAGTGGGACATATTTAATTGATATAAATCTGTCATAGAAACTATATTTAATGATTATTCATTTAGGAAAAAGTTATCATTTATGATTAGATAAATTTCAAGTTAATTGTCTTAACAAATAGAGAAACAAAAAATAATGAATACAAAATTGTCATTTATGATTAGATAAATTTCAAGTTAATTGTCTTAAACAACAAATAGAGAAACAAAAAGTAATCAATACAATATCATTAATTCTCTGACAAGAATTTAAAAACATTCTAAACTAGAAGAAATATTAAAAACTATTTTGCAGATAAGTAATCAGTGTATATTAGTCTTTGTAATATCTGGGGAAGCTAATGTTGATTTGCTAATATAAATATTCTCTAATAGTGGATGACCTATCAAAATCAAACAACTATGCTATTTCATAAATAATGTATCACACAAATTATTAAAAATATTCTAAATATTTTAAGCAATTCTGTTAAAACACTTGCAAAATTTTTCTTTTATAAAGAGCAATGAAGAAATTAAAATGTTTATCAGAGTTTTTATCTGCAGGAATAAAAAAAAATTATTTTGAATTTTTATTTTTATTACTAAAAGTAATTCATAAGATAATAAAAATATTATTCATGAAATAGTGAATACTAAAAAAAGAGAAATTAATAAGTTTAGACTATACAGAAAAAAAACTATGCTTCTTAATTATTTTTTATGAGAGATATTGCGTAATAGTCTCATATATAAATGACACTGAAAAAAAATAGTGAATAAAATTGGGAAGTATAATACATGTCAATATAAACAATTGAAAAGAAGCATGAAGAACATCAGATATAAAAGAACGATGACCATAATAGTATTTGAGCAAAAGCAGATAAAATAACAGTGTAAGAAAGCATGAAAAAAGTTAAATGAATTGACCCAATTGGATGGCATCTAATAAATAGTAAATGAACAAGATATTTAAATCCAGATATATAAACAATATTTCACTGTATTACTTCAGATTCAAAGAAGATATTGTTTAAAAAAATCTGACCAAACAGAAGTCAGAATATATAAAGAATTTTAGAATTTCCATTAGAAACTATAAAAATGTTAATATTAAAAATAATCTGATATTGATAGAACAAAGCTTTGATTTCAAATATATGACAAATTCTCATATTTACCTGAAATATCAAGTTTTTTTAATTAACATCAGCATTGTAGTTTAACATAAATTCCTTTTCACATTATTAATGATTGTTTTCAAATTAAATTGAGATTTTTTAATCTTTTATTAAAGTTTCTTTAATTTCTCCTTGTATTTTTCCTTTACCTTCAATATTTATATCTTTCTTTCTCTATCTTCAATATTTTTATATTTATTTTATTTTTTTAATTTAATTTCCAGTTTTGATGCTTTAATTTTTTTCTTGCTCCCTCACCTGCATTTTCTCTTACTCCCTTACCTATATTTTCTCTTGCTCCTTCTACCTATATTTTCTCTTAGAATTCTTAAAGTTTATCTCACATCCTATCTTGTGTTTTTTTCCTCTATTTTATTTTAAGATACAATAATTTCTTATTTAAAAAATTAAGTTTGCTTTGAGCCTGTCATAAGATTTTTAATATTAAAACCATAATATATTACAACGTATCTTACAACTTGTATGTCTGTTGAATATAATGCAAATCTGTGTAAAAAGGTAGAGAATAAAAGGGTCTCTGTAACGATTACAATGTTATTGTTTTAATAATTAAATATATGTATAGTATTTATATTTTAAATTAGATATAATTAAAGCGGATTTGAACCCAGACTTTCAAGCTCCCTTTAGTAATTCACTTCATCTTATACAACTGATACATATGACCACATACATATGAAAAAGATAAATGATCTCCAATATAGGTATTTCATGCTGAATCAGCACTCATCAGTTGGTCTGGATCATCATCACACACATATATAATCAGTGCTCGATTTATATTAAGATAGCAAATATTCAAACTTTAATGGATATATTTCAATCTTCTCCACTCTCCATGAAATCATCCATATCATTAAAAATCTGATGATACCATGTTTGAAGCCTTTGTTTGCCAATTTTTGTCAAGTAATGATTATATATATGTGTGTGTGTGTGTGAAATGATCATTCAGACCAACTGATGAGTGCTGGTTCAGCATAAAATATGTATATGGGAGATCATTTATCTTTTTTGCAAGTATGTGGTCATGTGTATCAGTTGTATAAGACAGAGTGGATAACTAAAGAGAGCTTGAAAGTCTGAGTTCAAATCCCCCTAATTATATATATATTTAATAAGTTATGATATATTTTGTAAAAATAAAATTTAAATAATTATAGTATTAAAATATTTAAAACTTATTTAGAAATAAAGAAGAGTGAAAAGATTCAATATGTATTGCATTAAGAACAGTAATTTACTCTACTTCAGGGAACTCTATTGTAAATTTGAATAATCTATGACTACTAAACATTATTACTATATCCATTCCATCAACATTTCTGATTACTGGTTATCCCACACTCACTCAACTAGCAGTTGTCTTTACTTCTTTTATACTTTCCAAGTTTTAATATGCTTAATATGCAAAATCTTAATCATTACAAAAAATAATCAGTAGCCAGAAATTATTAGAGATTTGAATATGGTATTGTCAACTAATATTCAATGATTAGTCAAGCATGTAATATGGCTATGAAGTAAAGTAAAATGAATGAAATTACTGGTCTTAATGCAGATGTTAAAAGTAAGCAAAGAAAATCATGTGATGCCTTATTCAATAAGTATTCAAAGGTTAAAAAAACATTTCAATCTAATAACATAGAAAGAAAGAAAAAAAACATTTCCATTTTTCATAAAATTTGTGCAGTTTCTCATTGTATCAAAATTTTAAAGTATTCCTCATTTTATTTTCAATTTATATTTATTTTCATAAATAAATATAAATGAAAAGTAAGGAATACGATGAAATTTAGATATAGTGAGAAGGAAGACTTCCTTGGTATTGTTTACAATAAAATAAAACTAATAAATGCTACCAAATTCCAAATCCATTCTTATTATTACACAAATTTATTTATTCCTATAGCTTGTGATATAATTTGGAGATTTCTTTATTAGATTAAACTATTGCTTTTATTATTTTTTAAAACAATCATTGGTTAGGTACTTCATTGTATCATTAATAGCATCCTACTCAAAGACCCTAAGTCTGACCATAGTGAGATGTGTTTCCCATCTTCTGGTGGAAAACCTGGACCATTACAGCATATAATAATAAAATTAAAATACTCTTATTTTAGTAAAATAATATCAATGATAAATGTATAGAATCAATGGAATATAAAGATATGTACTGTGAGGGTAGCTCAAGATTGCTCCCACAACAAAGCTTAGCCATCTAAAATAATAGATTGTTTTTTCTTTAATTAGCATATAAAGATCAAATAACGATAAGTTTTGCTAGAACACTTTTGGAGAAAATAAATGTTTTTATATTTTTAACAGTGTACTAACTACATATTAAGTACTGTGAATGATAGGTAATTTACAGTAAAAAAAACATATATATTAGTAATAAAATTTTACTGTTTAAGAAAATATCAACCTTGATAAAAATAAAGCATACTAATTTATATATACGTTGATAATTGTATTTTGGTGATTATATTAACAGACAATGACTTAAATGAAAAATAATCATAGCAATAGAAAATAAATCAAGTATTGTAATACCTGAATATAAGAGATAATAAAAATAATATTGCAAGTTATTTTATAATTTGTTTTATTTTTTTTAAATGAATGATAAAATAAAAATATTTTAAAAACACCTAATTTAAACAATAGGAATAACTGCTGGTATAAAAAGAAAAACAATTATAAATCATTCTTCTTTCTTATTCTGCATTTAACATGAAAAGTCATCTTATTGAAGCAATTACTATTTTAATATTTTTCTGCAAAATGGACATTTTTTAAAGCAGTGTCTCAACAAATATTAATGTTTTTCTAGTTATTTGTCATTTGGAAAAAAAGTAAAGGAAATGAATGGAACATTGATAAGACAAAATAATTTATCAATTTAAATTTTAAAAAAGTATTACGATTTTTTAAAAAAGAAATCAGAACAGTTTATTTAATTTAAAGTTTATAAGTTTAGATAGCCAATATTACAAACAATAAATAGCTGTACTCTATAAATATATTTTTATTAAATGCAAACTGTATATATATTTATATAAACCTGTGTATATAGTTAAAATATGAGATACATTGGCTAGAACGATTAATTGTCTTCAGGTGAAGCATTTTATCCACTATGGCCATGTGAAAATCAATATTTAACTGTCTACAATTTAAGTGCCTGATAAACTGGGTCCACACAGGATGGAAATCTACATGAGGAGTAACCCAAAACTACCTACTGCCAACTTAAATAAATTCAGAATGTGCTATATAGGATCAATCAGGAGTTTTCAGTATCTCTAATGGAAAAAATGCATAAATTATAAAAACTGTTTATGTAAGGAGAACTCTGAAAAATAGTGATGCCTGATCATATCGATTCATAAATATTGTAAAATTACATTTTATTTTCTGTTGTATAGATCTGTATTTTTTATTTATTATCTCGATCTTATATTTGGGAAGTACTACTTATAATTCAACATGGAACAGTCCAACATAAGAAAATATCAAGAGATTAGGGGGGGGGAGTTGAAAAGCCTTTTTTCTTTTTGTTTTTAATAAAATCTAGGCTACTGTCTGCCAAAATACTTGATTTTCAGCTATGAACATAAAATTAAGTGCTCCAATAGAATACTTAAATGGTAAGTTTTCTCTCTTTTTTTAAAGTCACTGAAATAAACAATGCCACAACATGACATGACTTATTTGTAGTTTATAGTATATGTTTTACTAACAGTATTCTTAAGATCTTTATAATGAATGAATGATTAATGTTTTTTCAAATTAATATTCTTTATAATTTTCTATTCTATCATATCATGTGTTGTTTTATTATTGTACTTTTCCATACTTAAAATTGCACACTACATCTGAAGTTGCATTTAAATTTTCATTGAGTTAGCAATCTCATTTTTAATTAATAATTTTTTATTATTATCTTGGATATATAGATGTCTATATTATGGGTGTCTATCATGGGAAGTAAGGGTGAATAGTTTTAAATTGTTTAAGTAACAAAATGATAGATACTCATCATAGAAATAAAAGCTATAAGTACATAGGGATATATCCAAATAATTTATTTGCATTTGTAAATATGTTTCTTTTTTTTTTGAATTTTTTTTTCTTTTCTACATTGATTGAGAATTTATTTTATGTTTGAATATATTTTCTAGTTTTGTAAATAAATATTATGAAGTTTTGTTAATTGACAAGGTCTCTGTAGTTTTGTTGATCCAGCATTTACATTCCATCTTATAACCAATATTTTACACATGCACACACCCACATTATTGTTTGATAGGTATGTGAGAAAATGTTAAATAAAGGTTATTTCTTTCTAAAAGATAGGATGAATTATTTTAGTTGTTGATTAACAGTTTGCAGAGATACATCTCTGTTAAGGGAATCGAATGCGAATTCTTCCTGAGTTTGAATATCTGAGGCAATGGTTCTGAAAAAGAGTGGTGAGATGTTAGATGAACTGATTTAGATTACATGTAGATTTAATGGATAATGCTTAGGCTAGTCTATTAAAGATGAATGTAATCATGAGTCAGGTACTTCATCATGTTATCTCTAGCATCCTACATGAAGATCCTAGGTCCAACAGTAGTTAGATGTGATCTTGCTCTCTTTGTCCTTTATACATGGATGGACCAGACTGTTACATTTGGCACTATCAACTTTAGGATATGAAAGATAGGTGTACCAGCACTTTTAGATTTGATGTAAGTTGATTATATGTTGTAGTCGAACCAACTGATTGTTGAAGTTGATAGAGGTATCCAAGTATATTTGCAGACCGACACATCCGGATATGATACCCCACCAACCATTACAGTACATTCCAAGAGATATACTTAATAAGAGCTAATGACAAACTTTAGCAATTTCTTCTTTTTAATATTTAATTTAGTATAAGGTATCGAAACAATATTATTTTTAACTACAACTACTTATTGAATTTACATTATCAAGATTTTTTTTCATACTCATTTCATTTCAAATACATATTTTACATTCATAAATATACACTATATTTTGAAACATCTCTAAATTTGCATAATGCTCTGTCTTTTAATTTTCAGAATAACATTTGCACTTCTAAATGATGTAATCCATCATAGAGGATAACACTTACAATAAAAATGGAAATATATATAAACAATAACATATAGACAAATATGTAAGTAAATATAAAAAATAAATATTTATCTTTTTAAATTAAATTATAATTGTGAAAAATTTGAAACAATCTTTCATCTTGGAGATAAATTGTTGAAGCCATGAAATTTGTAAATAAGTCTCTTTAATAAGCTTTTCAGTGCATTGGGCTTCAATATTATTAAGACAATTATTTTAATTAAATAAAATCATGAACTTATAAACATTTTCTTTGGTGTACATATTAATTTATTCATCATCATCATCAATCACTTTCAATCCATTGCAGGATGAAGGTCTCTCCAAGTTCAATCCATCTCCGATCTTTAGCTTCTCTTTTCCACATCACCCCTGCACACTTTCTTATTTCATTCATCCATCTCACATGTGGTCTCTTTCTGGGTCTTTTGCAATCTCTTGGAATCCAGTTTTAAGATATCAATTGTCCATCTATTATCATCTCTTCAACCAATATGTCCAGCCCAACTCCACTTCAGTCTTTTAATTTTTTCAATGAGGTCAGTAACACCTGTTGTCTTGCCCATATATTGAGTTTTTGATCTCCTCTTGTTACTCCCAACATGCATCTCTCCATACTTTGAGTGGTCTGAAGTTTCTGTATTGCTCTTCTATTAAGTGTCCACATTTCAGATCCATAAATAAGAACTGGTAAAACTCATTTATTAAAAACCTTCCTTTTCAAACACAGGCACATTTCCTTTTAGTACCAAGTTATTTCTACCAAAAGCACTCCAATCAAGTTTAATTCTATGATTAATTTCATCCATTATGTTTCCATCTATATTAATAATCTGACCAAGGTATTTGTAACTATTAAGATCTTCTACCTCATCATAATCAGTCTTTAATTTCATATTTTGAGAAAATCCATTAAACATTACTTTAGTCTCTTTAACATTTATCTTTAGTTCTATTTTCATCTGACAACTCCTGCAACATTTCTTGCAGCTCTAAAGCATTAATTGCAAAAACAACAACATCATCTGCAAAATCTAAATGACTTAATTAATCTCCATTTACTTTCACTCCTTTAGCATCCCATTGAGTCACTCTGTCTTACCCCCTTCTCAATGTTGACTTTCCCAGTATCATTATGTAATCTAATTGTTGCTGTTCCATTTTTATAAATATTCTTTAAAATATGCCAATATCCTGGATCTATATCTTGATGATCCAATGCTTTAATCACTGAAGGAATGTTTATAGAATGAAATGCTTTTTCATAATCTACAAATCCAAAGCATAATGGCAACTCATATTCATTTGTCCTTTCTATAACTTCTCTCAATATCTGGATATGATCTACTGTACTAAAACCACTTTTAAATCCAGTTTGTTCTCTTGGTTGGTGGAAATCCAACGTTCTCTGTAGACGAGTTGTAATTATCTTGGTAAAAATTTTGTATAAAACTGATAAAAGGCTAATAGGTCTGTAATTTCTAATATCTTCTTTATCACCTTTTTAAAATATTAATATTAATACTGCATTCTTCCAATCATCTGGTACATCTTTATCATTGACATTTGGTGTATAACTTTGCTAAAAAAAATTCTATTTCTTCACCTGCTTCTTTTAATATATCAATTATAATTCCATCATTACCTGGAGCCTTTTCTTTATTCATACATTTAATAGCATGCCTCACTTCATTTAAAATTCTGGGCAATTTGGAAGATGTAATAGATATAGGAGGTACTTGTTCTTTATTACTATATAATTCTTGATAAAAGTCTTCTATCCATTTCATGATGTCATCTGTCTTTTTAGTAATAATTCCATCTTTTTTTCTTACTGCAGATATAAGTTTCTTACCAATACCAAAATGTTGTTTTACACTCTTGAGACTTTTATTCTCTTCTACAGCTTTCCTTGCTAGTTCACAGTTATATTTTCTTGAAAATGCTTTTCCGCACCATTTTACAAAATTCGAGATATTCAATCCTTTTTAATGCATCATTTTTCTTCATAAATTCTCTAGTTTCAGTAGAGATTTTATTGGTCAATTGCTGCTTTTTTCTACCAGTTATCTTTGTTGCAGTTTTTAAAAGTGCATCAGTTATTTTCATATTAATTTCATTCAAATCTGAATCATGTTCAAAATCTACTAATACTTGAAACCAATTTATAAGTTCTAATTTAAATTCATTACAATGTTTCTGAAGATTAGGAATATCAATTGTAAATATTGTTTTTCTTAATAATTTTTGTCTCTCTAGTTTTGCATTAACACATAACATCTTACTAATCGATGAACACTTCCTGCGTTAAATTTATTAAGAACATTACAATCTTGAAATATGTATTTTCTGTTAGTCAAAATATAAGCCAATTCTGCTCTACCTTCATTTGGATGCTTCCATATCCATTTCCTTTTAACATTTTTCTCAAAAAAGGAATTCATAATATAAAGTTTTTCTTTTTCTGCAAACTTCAAAAATCTACGTCCTCTCTCATTTTTATTACCATAACCAAAATTTCCTACAGCATTTTCATTTATTTACCAATTCTAGCATTAAAGTCTACCATAACAATTTTTAAAATGTTTACTCTGATCAAAAGCCTTTTGTACATCCATATAAAAATCTTCTACTACTTCATCACTATGAGAACTTGTTGTGGCATAAACCTAAATTATCTGCATTTGGTATCTGCTATTAAGTTGTATAACTAATCTTGCCACTCTGTCCGATACACCATCAATCTCCACAATGTTCTTCCACTTTTTATTTATAATGAATACTACTGCACTTCCATTTCCATTATTAGTGCCTTTATAATAGAGTACATGTCCACTTTTTAAATCAATTGTCTCTTCATCTTTTCTTCTAATTTCACAAAGTCCAATAATGTCCCATTTAATATAAGACAGTTCTTCTAATTCTTTCAATTTTCCTTTATTTGAAAGTGATCTGCAGTTGTAAGTACCTAAATAAAAAATCATCAAATGGCAGCCTGGGTCCACAGTCAGGGGATTCTTAGCACCCTCCACCTTCGGCCACCAACCATTGCCTTGGTTTACAGCCTCCTGGGAATAAGCGCCATGATTTATTTTTGTCTATCATAATTGTATATATCTATTGGAAAAATATTTATCATTTACACAAAAAATCATTCTGCCTTATCAGGCAACTGAGAAGAAACACCATGGTGTTTCTTGATCTTAAACTCAGAGGTAAAAAGCCAATAAACTCACCACACTGGCTAATTCGTGTTGGTGAGCAGCCCATCCATGTTTGTATACTATATGAATAATCACATAGTAATAACAGATGCAACAACAAGAACGTATGGAGTGGACATTTAGGAATTTTCCATGCTCGGTTCCTTTAAGGCTTCCAAAAGAAATCAAAGGGTCTCCTTTCAGTTGGTAGAAAACTTCTTTCTGCAGCCATTAATTTATTAAGCCATGGTATATAGACATAGAATGTATTTATTTCAGCAAATTATCACATATCACTCTTAATAACTTCAAAATTTCAGTTAAAACATTTATTTTTATATAATACAGAAATAAAATTATATTAAATGCTATTTATTTTTGTAGCACTGCCATTTCATTAATGATGGTACTTTATTTACATGATTCTATAGAAAAAATGATATATAACTAATCCATGATTGATCAGTTAATCAAAGTTTCTTTTCTCTCCGTTTTTTTTTTTTTTTTGAATAGCCAGACAATTCTTCTTAAATAAATATTTTAGCACATCTTTTTAAGCATTGTTTGATATATTTTAAAACTTTTAGTATATATAATAAATTATTATTTGCTTTAAGACAGTCACATAGACAACAAATTTTATATTGTAATCAATACAAAAATAATAACAATACAATTTTATAGAGAAAAAACTCTACTGAAGCTATTGAATAAGTTTGTCTTAATTAGATGAAAATATTCAAAATCAGGGAAAATTAAATATATTTCGTAAAAATTATCTGCACTTTGATTGTAGAATTTATTTTAATCTACTTTTAAAAACAAATACACCATTTTTGACACAATTCCTAGTTTTTCAATACACTTTTGTCTATATATCAACAAGCTTTTCTATTCCCTCATTAAAATGTTTTAGGATGAGCTGTGAACCATGAATGCACAATTGGCTTCATTTCTTTATTAGATACGAATGAGATTAGATCTATATGGAGGATTCAAAATAAAGTTTTTGGAGAGTCAATAATATGGGCAGTGCTGTGCAGATGCACATTATCATACAACAACACAATGCTTTTGGACAACAGTCGTCTGTATTTTGTCCAAATTTTAGACTTTAACTCTTCAGTGAGAATCTCACTGTAGCAAGCACTGATAATTGTTGACATTTTTCATGATAATATTCCAATATTGATCCTCGAAAATTCCCCCAAAACCTGCAGGCATCAATTTTCCAGCTGATGGTTGACTTTTGAATTTTTTCTTAATGATATTTCCATTTCATACTCTGTCTTTTACTCTTAAGTTTGTAATGATGAATACATGTTTTATTATGAGTAATGATTCTTTTTAAAATTTTTTAATCTTCCTTAGAATATTGGTTGAAATTTATTTGCAGACATCCAATGTCTGCTTGTGCTCTTTCTTGAGTTGTTTCAGTACATCTCACTTTTTTAAACCCAAGTCTGTCCTGAATTACTGCATAGGCAGAACTACAGATGATCTGCACATGATTTTTCATATAATCCAACATCACCTGTCTATGTTATTATCAATCATAGTCATCCAGTTCCTTCATGGCTGACATTTGCATGACTTTCTCAAATATTTCTATTCATTCATATATACTTCTTCACAACAAAACATTTTCTCCATACTATACACAAAGTCTTCAAAAATAAATATTGGCACCAGACACATACTTAAACCACAAAAACCGAATTATGCTGCTCTTACTTCTTGAAAATCACAAGGGGAGGAGGGCAGTCATTGTTTCTCACACTGCTGTCACATTTGAACTGACAAAATACTTTAAAAACTACACAGCAGTGACTGGGGAGGCAATGATCTTACATAAAAAGCATTGATAAGATAATGTGGCAAACAGAACTTTTAATGTAATAGGAATATAGATAATTTTTGACTCACTCTCATATTATTATTATTATCATTAATATTGAAAATCAAATGTAAAATAATTTATAATAAAGATAATGAAAGTAGGATATTATTTCATTATATGATTGTGTATATATAAAAAATAAATATATATCCAAAATTATAGAGCATATTCTGAAAAATTCTGCAGTTAAAAATTATTTGAATATTTTAACAAAATATGTCAATATTAACAAAAAATATAAAATAAAAATTTAAAAAGATTTACAAACCAGCTGTTGAATATCACAATTGTCAGTATTCGAATAAGGTTTCAAATTAGATACTTGAATCCAAGCTCTGGATACCTTCTCATCAAAAAAGACAACATGATAGTGAGTCTGTAAAAAATTAAAAATTTCTTTTACAGATAGTAAAAAATATATTAGCATCTTATAATTTTTTTGTCATTAATAATCATAGTTATCTAATATCATTTTCCTTGCTTTTTTTTTTGTTACTAATATGTAATACATCTTTTCAAAAATATATTTTACTACCTTAGTTCTAACAATTATCATAATTTTGAGTAATCAATAGATGCTAGATGTAATGCTTATTAAATCCCTATCCAGTGCAGTCTTATTTATATCACTAAGCCAATTTCTTGTTGGTAGCATTAATCATTGATGTGTTTAAAACTTTTCACTTGTAACAATTATACATTGTATAATTTGGGATCATGATGTTTTTATCATTTTATCTAATATAATTATTAAAATATTTTAACTATAACACTGATATTTACTTGCTTTTTTCTTTTCTTCAATGTTTCAATTATTCAATCCTTTTTAATACTTTACTTTTCATAATCTTTTCTATGCATTATAATTTTCTTTTATTTTAAAATATATTTATTGTTAAATTTAAATATATATAATTAAAAAGATACACATAAAGAAAATATAATGAAAATGGTTTTATTTACATATTATATAAATTAAATATACAAAACTCTTTGTATGCATAATAGACTATAATGCATATACATATATATAATCAAAAATATTTAAAATTGATACATTTTTCCAACTTACACTGAGCACTAAAAAATCTTCTAATCATGCTTTAGCTAGGTACATGATAGATTTAATACAATCTATATTATCATCTTCAAAATTATATAAAAAAAAACTTCACATTTTAAATTTTATATTATCAAATTTAAAGATTGAAACAACTGATATTTTGGTTAGTTTCAACATAATCATTAGACCTTGGGTTCCTTATATAAAAGGAACTACAGATAGTATTGGATATATTATGAAACCCTATAATAAAAAAACTATTTGTATTACTAATTGAAAAATTACCACTATTTTATTCAAGCCTAAAAGGCTCAATTCTTCTAGAGGTCCAGAAATTTATGTGACCCCATGTGAAATCTGTAAGATCTTTTATAAGAGTATGAGTAATCATCATCAATAGTACTTTTCTTCTATGTTATATTATTGGCCATCATGTAGATATTTTCTCATTAAGATCTTATCTATATATGATACTTATCATCAAAAAAAAATTAAAATGGCCACGTTTCTTAAGATAACAGATTGTACAAAAAATGTTCTGATACATTTAAAATGCCTCCTACTAGAATCGTTTTTAATCCCATTAACAAAACAACCATCAGTTTTATAGCCTATTATTATTATCATACTATGCACATTATTTTTTTTGATTGGATAGTTATTTAATTTTGTTCCATATATTGCTTACAGCACCTCTTCAATGTTTAAAGTAACATTACTAACATAAACTATGGCAGATGCTATAGTCAGACATAAATGAAAACAGAAAATATATCTTTTATGTATTCGTTTTCTGTAAAAACTTTGTTTTAATATATTGTAATGGTATGCAGAGATTCCCACTATCTCCTGCATATATAAATCGGCTTGTTATTAGTTTGCCAAAAATGTAATAATATAAAAGATTGACTTATAATCAGCTGATGAGGTAATATATTGGACAATAATATATATATTGTAATCTTTTAATTGGTTAATTATGCTGATTGAGTATATAAAAATGTATATTATAGTCCAAAATTTTAAATTTCAGAAATATAGCTTGCACAAATAATTTACTACATGAGACTTAAAGACAGAAGTGGGATAAGGAATACCCATCTTTTATTTGTAATTATTTTTTTAACAGTTGATGCAATTCTAATATAAGTGATTTTAATAAATGCAAACCCATTTATCTGTGTAAATAAGTTAGATTTCAGTAAAAGTTACAATAGGAAGAAATTCAATTTTAGTATTTTATATTACAGTCATCTTTTAAAAGATGAATATAATTTTCTACACTGAATTCTGATAAATAAATAAAATAATTTATTTTCTATAAAATAATATATTTTTATAAATGGTGATGATAATAATATTTTAGGAATAAATATTATTAAAATATCTTAGTTTAAATTAACTAAAAAGATAATATATTTTAAATTTTAATTTAAAATTGTTTAAATTTTATTAGTTTTAAAAATATTTATTGATTTTGTTATTATTAAATTGTAGACAGCAAATTAATTATTCAAAAACTGCTAGTTAATTTTCAATTAATTGACCAATGAAATGTAATTAATTGGTTTTTTGATGTCATGCTGTATGTACATATAAAAAGAGCAGACGAACTAGGGAGAGAAAAGGAGAAAGAAGAAATATAAATCATAAAAATAAAGTGAACCATTGTTTAATGTAAAAGTTTGTAAAAATTATAAAGTTTAATATATTTTATTTTGTAAACAGTAAAAATAAGTAAATTAATTGTGCTGAAAGGAATATATCTTTAATAGTAGTTTAAAAATAATGAAGTGAATTAAACCAAGTTTCTTCATTTATGATATAATTACAGTCTGAAACTTCAATTCACAATTAAAAATGCCATTGAAGAATAAATGCAAGGATGCGGCGGTGGTGTTGATTGGAAAAACCATGAAGAATAAGGATTTTCAATTTCAATTAAATACTTTTACACAAGGAAATATGTTTTGTGTATCTATACTTTGTTGATTCATTTAAATAATAACTTAATTATGAAGAGGAACAAAAATAAATAAAAAGTGATAACTTATATGAAATAATTAAATTAGTTTACCAAACTTTAAAATAGTTTATTAATGGAAATGAGGCATCAAATGAAAATAGTTATCTTTTAAATTAAAGTAACTTGTATTATTCAAATTAACTTTATAAAACTATAAAAAAGAATAAACATTCATTGTATATTTAATAATTAAGGAAATTAGCTAAATAAATATGATAATAAATGTTTATTATAGATTATATTAAATAAAAGTTTATTTCAAGAAAGAACATTTTGTTTAGCAAATAAGATTATTCTATAGTATAAAATACTATACGGATAAAAATTCAGCAAGAACACCTATTAATTTTGATTATGACAAATTTTGATAAAATAGTATATTTCTGAATAATAGAGTTAAGTGAACTTATTTATGTTTATTTCAGAAAGAATAATTATTAAGTAAAATGTAATGAGAAAAAGTGAAAGTAAGAATGACCTACGAATTAATACTATGTATAGTAAATTTTAATAGTAGAGAGATTAATACTTAAATGTATATTGCATTAGTTATTCAAATGCAGTTTCATTAAACTTTCATGATAGTTATTCATATTTAATATTAGAATATACTCAGATCTGAAAGCTTAAACAAAGGTTCATCAAATTTTTTAAAGAGTTTTATCAATTGTTGTTATTAGCGATTTTTAATGTTTTATACAGGATCCTAGAAGTTTCTGGCAAGTGAAAATAAAATTAGTAACTTGCGAGGTGTGAAGTATCATGCTGAAGACTATAATGATGCAGAACTAGGACTAAGAAAAAAGCTAATAATAATAATAATATTTTTCTTTGGTTATTATTGTTAATATTAAGCTTAGTGATAAGGTAATAATATTAGATGTATTCAATTGGGATATTCTGATATATTAATATATTTTATGTTTAATGCACTTTTTTAAAATGATAATAATAAGAAATATACTTAGAATGTTAATACAGTATGTCTGAGTCTTGAAAAAAAAAAGAGTATAGATAAAACAATACTTTATGTTATATTATAAGGTAAAATTATTTAAATATTAATTTAGTAATATTTTAAATATAAAATATATTTAATGCGTAAATTGATGTTATAACAATGAATCAAGAGATGGGATTCATGGAAATACTTATGCTATCTGAATCTCAAATGAAGAGATGCAAGAGAATGAATGCTAAAAGTAACAAAATAGCTATGATCTCAATTTTGTGCGATAAAAATTATAATGTTGACATATGTCATAAGACATGATTTGTTTTGTAATATAATTGTTAATATTATAGAAGAATTGAAGGGAAATGAGATTGTAATATTACTTGTGAGGTAGCTTATGGTTGTTGATTCTAAAAATATACAGAAAAGTAAGATAAGTTATAATTACAGGATAGGATGAAATACCTTCCTGAAGAACTGATTAAAATATTATAATGGGATGTGACACCCATATACATACTTTAGTATGAGGAAATAAGAGGAATTTACACAAGACATGGATGTTATTTTCCATAGAAGCTTAATAGATAAGCTTGGATATTGGGGTAGAATCATTAATATAAAAATGACTACTTGCCAAATTATAGAATTCCATTAAGAAAGAAGACATCCATTCCTATATTTAAAGATAATAGTTTATGTAAAAATCAGTTTCTTATCTATAGAGTTTTTGGATATGGTAAAGAAAGGTATATAATGAGCATCACATGTAGACTAGTTATTCTTTAGAAATATTATAGTTTCCTTCCTAGGTAGTAAAAGATTGGTTTTAAAAGAACAATGATAAATACAAACCAAATATTTTAGTAGTTAAGTAAAATCTGACTGATTCAGTGCTAAAAGAAAAAATATGAGATCAAAAATAAGAATGAAAAGAAATAAAGAGTGAGCAGGATGAATGATCATTTATTAGTAAGGAATCTTGATTTAATTATTTCTATATATCAATATTATATTGAGAATTATAATAACATAAACCAAAATTTTATATGTAAATTTTGAGAATAGAGTTTGTGCGGATTTACATTATGAAGGGTAATAAAGTACTGTATCTTTATATAAATATTGCAAAAGGTAATGTATTATATCATTAGATGAAAAGGATTAAAAAGTTGAATCCCCAAGAAAAACTCAAGGATGGTAAAATTAATTATCAACATAAAAGAAACTATACATGTTGATAATAGTGAATTTGATATTTGAGAAATAGAATAATTGTATAATATAAATGTTAAATTGAAAAGAAGTATGTTTATGCAATTTAATTATTTTTCAATGTAAATAATTGTACATACATTTTAATTATTTCATATGTATTTTAGAGTTTAACTATGTTATTTAATATTTGATAAGTTGTTGTTTATAGTGACTATTAATAACATTTTACTCTTCTCACACTTTAAAGCAAAATATATTTATTTATTCTTTACAATTTTGACTGTTTCTAGAAGTCTTCGTCAGATCTACAAAATTTAAACATTATATCAATACAACCATATTTCATACATATATCTATTATAATCTTACAATTTTATCAACTTAATTATTAACATCACTTTATTTATTAAACTTACTATTCTATAACTTTTAACTTTATAATTATATTTTATGTTTTATTTTTCTTATTTATTTTTATTCTAATTATTATCATATTTATATTTATTCGCTTGTGCCATAATTTTAGAAATTCAATGAAATATTTATGAAATCTTTCTTATATTACTATATTCATATATTTAACCTTATTTTTCATTTCACTTATTTCTACATATTATCTTTTTTTTTTATTATCTTATTCCATTTCTTAATTCATTTTTTATCCATATTTTATTCCTGCTTCTTTCATTTACTTAAAATTTTAGAAATATTTATATATGTATTTTTATTTTTAATTTCTTAACTTATTCTCTACTTTTCCTCTCTTCCTCCACAATTTTTTCTGTCATCATCCTTCCTACTTCCTTTTTTTTATATACAGCTCTATCTATTATCCATTATACAAACTACTTATTTATTTTATTTTTTTTATTAGTTTTCACTTTTTATATTAAGATTGTTTTTAAATCCCCTTCTCTATTCATATTTTATTTTATCTTCTTTATTAAAATTCCCTCCTTTATTTTTCTATCTCTTCTACTACTTGCATAACTTATCATTATAATATTCTCTTTTTTTAATTTATGACCCATCTCCATAAAATGCATATATATATATATATCAGTGATCCTCTGTCATATTTGTTTTTTAACCTAGTATATATTGAATTTTTCATCTCACCTACATATTTATTTATAATTCCTTTATCCTTACATTTCTACATTCTATCTCATAAATCCCATTTATATATTTCTCTTCTCCACTTATATACCTATTATCTAAAATATACATTTTTCTTCCTTTTATTCACTATATATTTAATTTCATTTTTAAATTATTAATTTTTCTAATAATATTATTAATTTCCCTTACTATCATTAACTTTTATTCCTATATATTCTTTCTTTCATTTTTATTTCCCCCTCTTCCTTTATATTCTTTTTTATTACCTCTTCTGGATATTCATTTTTCTTGAAAATTTCCTTTATTCTATGTATTTCTTTATCATATTCCTCTCCTTCATCACAATATTTTGCTCTATATACCCTAGAACTTATAGCACTAATCTTATGCTTTTTATCCATATTAGAACCCCAATTCACTGCATCTGTAATACCCATTTTTGTTTTTACTTATCTTTTCTCATTATATTCCTTCTTTATCATTATATCTAGATATGCCAATCTATTATCTTTTTCCCATTCTGTTGTAAAATGTATTTTCTTATCTATTTTATTTATTTGTCTTTCATCTCTATTAAATATTAACAGAAAATCATCCACATATCTTTTAATTAATATTGGCGCATTCTCATTCTCTATCATTTGGTCCTCCATATCCTGCATGTAAATCTCACTCAATACCCCACTCAATGCACGTCCTATTAACAATCCTTTCTGTTTCTAAAACCTTCCATTAAACTCAAAAGTTATGTTTTTACAATATATTTCCATTAAATTTTTTACTGTCTTTATAGGTATTTCTATTTCCCTTTCTCTATCTTCCTTATATTTATTAATTGCCAAATTAATTGCTTTTCCTATATCAATAAATGGATACTACATCCATCTTTATCATTGTCAATCTATATGTATTATAGTCCTTCACTTTTGTTTTAATTTCTTTTACTAACTCTTTATTATTCTTTATAAATGTCTTACTTTCTCTATTAACATATTTTCTGAATATCATTCCTAACCATTTTGATACTCTATCATAATATGATCCTTTACCATTAATTACCAGTCTTACTAGTATACCTTCTTTATAAATCTTTGGTGCCCCATATATGTTTGCCACTTCACATTCCTTACTAACTAAGTTCTCTAATATTCCTCTATTTGTTATTCCTTTGTTATATAAACCTTTAATCATTGTATATATTTTTTTCTTATTCACTCCTGTATCATCTTTCTTTATCTTTATAAAAAATTCTTCTTCTAACATTTCTTCCATCTTTTTTATATAATCATCTTTATACATCATAACTAATTTACCTCCTTTATTCGATTTTATAAACATTATTTCTCTTTCATTTCTATAACATCATTTGCCTTTGTTTTTTCTTTTTTCTCTATCTTTCTATTCTTTACATTTTTAATTTTGTATATCATATTATTTACTTCTTCCTTTAAATTTTCAATCCATTTTTTATCATCTTTATTAATTATACTATAAACATCCTTATTTTTCATAATAATATATTCCATCTTTTTTCTCCATATATTTCTGTAACATTTTTTCCCATTCCTACCTGTACCACCATTATATCTCTTCTATTGTTATGTCCATATGGAACATATTTTATTCCTTTATTTATTATCCTTATTTCTTTTTCTAATTCTATTAAAATGAAAAAGTTAAGAAGGATTATGAAAGATAAAAGAGAGATGATAAGGAATATGGAAAGAATATTATTAAAAGAATACATAAAAAATGGATACAAAAATAAAAAAAACAATTTATAAAGAAATAGAACAATTAGAAAATTGGTTAATAGAATTACTAAAAAAGAAGAAGGAATATTTGAACAATTGTATAATAGGAAGAAAGATATGATAAATAATAAAACTAGAGTAAGTCACGAAAAGAAATTGAATAAAATAATAAAGGAAAGAGAAGAGGTGAAAGGTGAGAAAAAAGAAGAAAAGAAAACAATATATCTAATCTGACAAAAATAAAATTAGAAGAAGAAATAAGGATAATAAATAAAGGAATAAAATATATTCCATATGAAAATAATAAAAGAAAGGATATAATGGAGCTGCAGGTAGGAATGGAAAAAAATGTTATAGAAGTATATGGAGGAAAAAGATGGAATATATTATTATGACAAATAAGGATGTTTATAATATAATTAATAAAGATGATAAAAAATGAATTGAAAAGTTAAAGGAAGAAGTAAATAATATGATATACAAAATTAAAAATGTAAAGAATAGAAAGGTAGAGAAAAAAGAAAGAACAAAGGTAAATAATGTTATAGAAATGAAAAAGAAATAATGTTTATAAAATTGGATAAAGGAGGTAAATTAGTTATGATGTATAAAGATGATTATATAAAAAAGATGGAAGAAATATTAGAAGAATTTTTTATAAAGATAAAGAAAGATGATACAGGAGTGAATAAGAAAAAAATATATACAATGATTAAAGATTTATATAACAAAGGAATAGCAAATAGAGGAATATTAGAGAACTTAGTAAAGATTGTGAAGTGGCAAAGATATATGGGGCACCAAAGATTTATAAAGAAGGTATACCATTAAGACCAGTAATTAATGGTAAAGGATCATATTATGATAAGATTCAGAAAATATGTTAATAGAGAAAGTAAGATATTTATAAAGAATAATAAAGAGTAAAAGAAATTAAAACAAAAGTAAAGGAATATAATAAATATAGATTGACAATGGTAAAGATGGATGTAGTATCCATGTTTACGAATATTGATGTAGGAAAAGCAATTAATAAATATGAAGATAGGGAAATAGAAATACCTATCGAGATAGTAAAAAATTTAATGGAAATATGTGGTAAAGACATAACCTTTGAGTTTAATGCAAGGTTTTATAAACAGAAAGGATTGTTAATAGGAGGTACATTGAGTGGGGTATTGGGTGAGATTTATATGCAGGATATGGAGGACTGAATGATAGAGGATGAGAATGCACCAATATTAATTAAAAGATTATGTGGATGATTTTCTATTAATATTTAATAGAGGTGAAAGACAAATAAAAAGATTTATAGATAAAATAAATAATAGATAAGATACATTTTGCAACAGAATGGGAAAAAAATAATAGATTGACATATCTAGATATAATGATAAAGAAGGAATATAAAAAGAGAAAAGATGTGAAGTAGTAGATGGTGCCTAATGATTATCCCACATGTACATCATATAGCGATAAAAAAGCAGTATTTAATATTTGTTACAAAAAGTTTTTCAATCTGAGCTCTGAAAGGGTCAAGGTAAGCTCTTTTTTCCTGGGTTTACTCCTTTAAACATCAAAAATGAGTAGCAGATTTCTTAATTTAGACTAACAAAGTCAAGGGCTATCTCTTCTTACTAGATCTAGAAGTGAAAGTAACATTAGAGATACATCAGCTAAGCTTTCCACAAGCCCTCAAAGTAGGAATACCAAATATACTTACAATCATTCAAAACCTTCCTACAGTGATCAGATTGGTTTTTCTAGTCATAATATGTCAGGGACTAAACTGTCAAACCTAAAGGAACTCACTACAGGTTGTAGAAAAAAAATGTAGTGATAGCAAAAGCAAGCAAAAAGACAGATATTGAAAATCTTACCATAATGGTCAAAAAATCAAAAAAAAAAAAACATTAATTCTCTTAAAATTTTTCCAAAAACCAACTCCACCAACAAAATCTCCTCTAAAAATAACTTAAAACTGAAAAAGAAAACATCCAAAATAAGCCACCAAACATGAAATCGTTTTGGAAAAAAAAGTTATGGGAATTTCTAAAAATTTTAAAATTACAGGTGGTCCTATATCAGAAACATCCAACGTTTACCGTAACGAATCTATGTTGAGTCAAAAAACTGATTTAGATCAGGTTTTAATGCAAGATTTTTTTCATTTAGGTAAAAACACACCTAATAAGACAAAATCTAACAGTAAAAAATCAATAAAGAACGGTTCCAATGAAAATTTGACCTTAGATTCTGACTTTCAAAATAGCAATATGGATAAAACGCTAATCTCAAAACATAAACAAGTGTTAGTCTTACAAGAAGCACAAAACCTTGATAACCAGGATTTAATGCAAGGCAACAGAGATTTAGATAAAAAATATACCCAATAAAACAAAATCTAACTGTAATAATGTAATACAAAACCACTCTACAGAAATTTAGCCTTAGAATCTTACACTCAAAATAGCGATGTAAACAGTACAATAATATCAAACTATAAGCAAGAGCAAGAATTAAGAGCAGCACAAAACCTAGATAATAATGAATTCCCAGCATTAAACACTCTAAATAAACCTAAAATTATACAGGATAATGAATATATAGTATCAAGAACAGAAAACATTCTTTGTAAATCTACCTCAAAGTAAACCCAACTATCAAGCAATAAAAGCTATGCAGTACTTAACAATAAAGCCTCTATTGCACCAATATTAACAGCAAATGATAACACAGCACTACAACATTCTGGATTTTGTTACTGATGATAACATCACTGCCATAAGTAAAGAAATAACAGCACAACTGAAATATCTAAACTCCCAAACATCACTTAATAACTATGAGAAAATAAATCAAGAATTCAACGCACGTATTCCTTCTCATTTGTTCAACTCTTTTCTTCACTATCATAGTGAGAATACACTCATTCTCAGTACAACCAATGATGAGTGTAACCTATTCTCATTCCCAACAGATGATTTTTTTGATTTATTAAAAACTCAGCATCTGGAAGAAGCCATCAAGCACATCTATCATCACCCGAACAGCCTAATTCAAAAGGAAGCCTAATTCAAAAGGAACTTTTTAAAAGAATCTATCTCAAGCAATGTTACCTCATTAAAGTTGAAATGAACAGACCCAAAGTAGCATATGGTCTAGCAAGAAACTGCTACCTCAATTTCTCAGAAATTGACTTACAAAGACTTCTAGCTAAATTTGATACTAGAAGCAGCTTCAAATATCTTTCAGAAAAAAGAATGGATATCGAGCTCCCCTCTAATAATGCAGCTTTCACGCTGAATAAAGGTTATACTCTGCTTGACATACCCTCAACCCTGGAATAAAGAAAGTGTCCGATCTTCATTTCCATATGTGGGGTACAGCCACAATGTTTCTTCTGTGGTGAGTGCACTCACTTGGTCAAGGCTTGCCCAAAAAGAATATGTGAGATGTACAATACAAAGAAAACAAGATATCACAAGTGTAACACTTCACCTCAAAGTCTAACACACTCAATGACTTTTAATAAATCCAGAGCCACAGAAACTTCATTCCAATTAACAAATGAAGCTCACACTGACATAAACCAGCAATATTGACAGCAAAAAATCACTGAACTTAGCAAGAGTAAACCAGAATCTGATGCAACATGGCAACAAAAACGAACCAGTGAGAGATTCCAGAAACCCCAGGAAATTGGAAAATCACTTAAATGCCACAAAAGCTTGCCAATCTCAGGTTATGACAAACACTGAAGATTCATCACTACAACCCTACTTGCCTCAAGTTTTGAGTACAGATAAACCACTTCATAATAACAAAAGGAAAAACATAGAGTCCTCTGGATCTCAGCTGGAAATTCAAATACAGAGTCAGACTTAGAAACTATCCAGATTTCTAAAGTTACAGAAGAAATTCCCAAACCAAAAATCCCAAACCAAAAAAAGAAAAGATTCCAAAAGGACCAAAACAACAGAAACACAATCTATTTTTTTACAAAAAAAACCAAATCCAATGAACAACTGGATGCATCTAGTTCCCAATAGGAAATTCTGATACATCTGAAGAGCAAATAGTACTCAGGAAAACCCAGAAACTTAAAAAAACACATTAATTAACCAATTATGTTATTGAAAATAGGTGGAATAAATGTGAGGGATCTCAACTCCTTGGATCGAGTGTTTGCCATCAAAAGATGACTAAAAAACAAGCATACACATTGTCTATCTCTCTAAAACAAATTGCACATACATTTGAATTATAAGATAAGCAATCTCATGCAGCACGTTGGAGTTTTTCATTATGCTCCATCTGCCTCTGCATCATCAGGAGTCGCTTTTCTTATTAATAAAAACCTAATCTATAAGTCATTCAGAATGCTATATCTAAGCAAGGAGTTGTTGATACTAAACATCAGCTTTGGTAATTTTTTCAATTAACTTGGTGTATTTATACATCAAAAATGATCCTATGATTGCACTCTCTGTAATAAATAAAATAAATTCACTCCTTTCATCAGACCCTGGTCTCATAATCTGCTTCGGTGATTTCAACAAGAGCTACAATCAATTCAACAGCAAATATCTTCATCTCATCAATAGAGTTCTTCTTTGTGGAGGTTTTTCCCCTCCCTAATCTTTCTCCTTCTATACATTGCATAAAAAATCACTCATAGGCTCCCTATACTACACTCTGGACTTCCATTACAATCTAAATGCCAAGTTAAAGCTGGTTCCATTCTCTGATCACTTTGCTCTGTTGATATCACTGCAGACTGACCCTAATACTCCTGCAATCTCTGATCACTTAGCTCTGTTGATATTGCTGCAGTGACCCTAATATTCCGGCACACTCTGCTTATAATAGAACAATTCAACTTCTCAATAAGTCTGTCACTCCTGAGTCAGTATTCTCTGAGGCATACATTTTCTTCAACAAAATAGCCATTCTGTCGCTACCATCTCTTCAGACTTGGTCATCATTTGTGGGAATACTTAGCACACTGATAGAAATGCACACCAGAAAGACTAAGGGCTCTAATCAATTGCTCAGAGGACTAGATGCTATCAACACCAGGCTGAGTCTACTTTCACCAACTGATACCACCATCCAAGAAATAATGAGCTTAAAAATCCAATACCATGAAACCCAAAAAGTGCTTGCTCAATATATCTCTACTAAGAGATCAAAAATATTCCTGTCTTCACAGCACAACTGGACCCAGACTTCAGATATGGTGGGCACTTGGATCATCAAAGAGGCCAACACCATCCATGATAGAGGCTGATGGAGCACTATATAGTGGGCCAGAGATGCTTACCAAAATACATGAATATTTCAAAACTAAGATTTCAAATCAAGATGCGAGTGCTTGTACAAATTGGAAAGCCTAGAATGAATGTCAAGTGCACAACATTACAGAGCTGCAGATAATTCAAAAACTGCAGACATATCCTGATAGCACTCATTCAGGACTGCATGGCATTCCTTCGTTTGTGCTACTTCACCTTCGCAAACTTACAGCCACCATAGTTCTCAGAGTGATAAACATTCTGGCTGAAGAATTGCAACACATCCCTGATTTGTAACCCATAGCACTCATACCATTCCTGAAAAAAAATCAAAACCCATCAAAACTGCCAAATTTTCATCCGATTTCAATGATACCACTGTTAATTAAAACCATTGAATCAATAGTAAAAAATATGATTCAAGATCAGCTACTTCCCCAGATTTCCAAGCACCAATTTACAAGGACTGAAGTCTCAACTCTGGATGCCGTTCAGATTTTTCTACTCACAACAGAATATGTACATACACATAGAAGGTCCAAGCCCCTAGTAGTTTAGCAAGACTTCGCCTCAGCCTTCAATTCAGTGATACCATTGGTGCTATTACATACCCTGAAAGACTATACCAGACATCTACATAAACATCATAGCAAATTTTCTATTAAACCGTTCCTGCTTTACCACCCTTGATGGCAGAATCTCAGAGGGTTTTAAGCCTCAACTCTCGATTTCCCAGGGTTCCCCTCTCACCACTTCATCCTTTATTACTTATATAAATCCTTTTCTCATTGAAATTGAGCACAAAATCCCTGGAATATTTATACTATCCTTACAACATCAGATACAACACATATCATATGTAGACGATGTATCAATCTTCCTGCCTGCCTGAAGTCATCTCCAGCCATTATTACAAATCATTAATAAATACTCTAAGAAACTGAACCTCTGAATCAACTACAACAAATCATCAATGTGGAACATAAAATCTGGCAGAACAATACCATCCATTTTCATAGACTAACTGCAAAAGTTTTTTGGTTTTCTATGGTGAAAACCAGACTGGCCATGGCTAAAGAAGTGCAAAGTGCCATTCTTAAAAAACTAAGAAAATTACCACTCAGCTCTCCACAGTTTCACTTTCTCTGCCTGGAAAAACCATGCTGTTGAATATGTTGATATTGCCAAGGCTCGGCTACTTTCCCCTGATAATAAAGCCCACCAAGGCTTTTGAGACCTCGATGAACTTGCTTTGCTCAAAGCTGTTTTGGAAAATGGAGGTGGTTGCCATAAGTATAATCAAAACCCATATGATGAGAGAACTAAATGGACTGGATCTCCATGCAGACTCAACATTGTATCCTCAGAGGGTAATAGCAGCTGTCAGGTTGGCTCACCTAAAACAATCCAAACCAACCATGGAGCTACCCGTAACTCCTACCAACATTCCTCCTCCCTCATGCAGTAAGTGATTATCTGATTTGTCAACCTACATATCCACCTCAAACAAAGCTTGGAAAATCCGGTGCTAGAAAGAAAGACCTTATGCTGGGAAACATACAAATTGAAATATCTAGATCTTATACTACTCAAAAATGCCCTTGGTCTAACAAACAAGCTTCTAATAAAGAAATCAAAAAGATGGTTCCTTGACTCAAAATTTATAGACTTTTTGCTGAAAGTTAACCTCTCCTCTCTACCCATGAACCACTTTCTTGTGTGGAAAAGAGGCTTCAAAGATCTCAACACCCTCTGTCAGCTCTGCTCAATGGCAGATGAGACTATTGTGCATACACTTCACACATGTACAATGCTTAGTCCAGTCAGGACCTTCATCAATGAAAGAATCTCCTGTGATTACAGAAACATTCTATTTATCCAAAATGCCATAAAGTTGGGTATCTTTTCAAAAATCAGACTGTCTGTGTTTCTTTCATTTGTAATCTGCTCACCAGATGCAAGTTTATTTTTAGTGACTCAAATTTAAATATAAGGGAACATTTCATAAAACTTTTAAAAGGCATTAGCCTGAGACCGCATGTTAGCCCCTGAATGGCTACATGTGAAAACCTTGTCTTTGGGCAACTTTACAGGACCAAGTGCTCCTTAAACTTCAAAAGTGGTCACTGTCAACTCCAAGGGTTTAGAGATTTTTTTCTTCACAGTTATTTCAAGATAAATCAGTTTTATGCTTTCCTATTAATGTATTCTAATTGATCTAATAAATTTTTAATTTTGAAAAAAAAAAAAAGAAGTGAAGTAAAAACAGAAGTGTATAGAAAAATGGGTATTACAAATGCAGTGCATAAGATTAGTGCTATAAGTTCTAAGGCATATAGAGCAAAATATTATTGTGATAAAGAAGAGGAAAATGATAAAGAAATAAATAGAATAAAGGAAGATTTCAATAAAAATGAATATCCAGAAGAGATAATAAAAAAGAATATAAATAAGATAGAAGAGTTATATAAAAAAGAGGGAAAGGAAGAGAGGAAAATAAAAAGAAGGAATACATAGGAATAAAAGTTAATGATAGTAGTATAGTAAGAGGAATTAATAATATTATTAAAAAATTTAATAAAGAATTTAAAAATATTAAATATAAAGTAGCAAATAAAAAAAAGAAAAATGTAAAGGATATTTTAGATAATAGGTATATAAGTAGAGAAAAGAAATATATAAATGGGGTTTATAAGGATAAAGGGATTACAAATAAATATGTAGGTGGGATGAAAAATTCAATATATACTAGGTTAAAACAACAAATATGATAGAGGATCACTGGTATATATGCATTTTATGGAGATGGGTCATAAACTAGAAAAAGAGAATATTAGAATAATAAGTTATGCAAGTAATAGAAGAGATAAAAAAATAAGGCAGGCAATTTTAATAAAGAACATAAAACAAAATATTAAAAGAGAAGGGGGTTTAAAAACAATCTTAGTATAAAAAATAACTATAAAAAAAATGATAAAAAATAAAAAGTGAAACCTAATAAAAAATAAAATAAATAAGTAGTTTGTATAAAAGATAAATAAGGAAATGTATATAAATATAAAAAAAGGAAAAGGAAGTAGGAAGGATGATGACATAGAGAAAATGGTGGACAAAAGAGAAAAAAAGTAGAGAATAAGGTAAGAAATAAAAAGTAAAAATACATATAAAAATAAAAATAATTTTATAAAAATTAAGTACATGAAAGAAGCAGGAATAAAATATGGATTAAAAAAGTTATTAAGAAATGGAATATGATAATAAAAAAATTAAGATAATATGTAGAAATAACTGAAATGAAAAATAAGGTTAAATATATGAATATAGTAATATAAGAAAGATTTCATAAATATTACATTGAATTTCTAAACTTATGGCAAAGGTAAAAAGTGAATAAATATAAATATGATAATAATTAAGAATAAAAATAAACAAAAAAAAAGATAAAATAGAATTAAAAAGTTAAAAGTTATAGAATAGTAAGTGTAATGAATAAAGTGATATTAATAATTAAGTTGATAAAATTGTAAGATTATAATAGATATATGTATGAAATATGGTTGGATTGATATAATATTTAAATTTTGTAGATTTGACGAAGACTGCTAGGAACAATCGAAACTGTAAAGAATAAATAAATATATTTTGCTTTAAAGTGTAAGAAAAGTGAAATCTTGTTATTATATGTTATATAATAAAAAATAAATAAAAAAGGAAAGAGAAAGTGTTGAAGATTATATTGTTACTATTGTTAAAATAAAGTTATTTTAATATAAATCTTAGACTGGTGGCTTTATTTCTAATCAGAATTATTTTTATCACAAAGTCACATTAAAATACAAATTATATAAAATGATTACAATCAAAAATATAATTATTGGATAATTTATGCATAAGATGTTGTAAAGAAGGAGAACTTGATAAATTAATGATTCATTACTTGAAAATATAATTATTTATGAAGTGCTATTTAATAGTATTATCTAAATGGAGTATTCACTGAAAGTCATAATATTTCCAAAAAAAGTCACATTATTATTATTATTATTATCATTATTTAAAATAAATAAAATTGAATTTAGATTAAATTTTAAAATACTATTTTATGTCAAAAAGGGATGTTCTTGATAGAATATATTACAAGACTCGTATTTTTAAAAGATGTAATTTAAAAGAATAAAATAACTAATCTAATTAAATTAAGGTAGTAAAGTAAGTGAAAGGGGAGGATATTATAGTGTATTGTAAAGCTTTTGATTAAAGTAAAATTATTATTCTGTTTTATAATTAATATTTGTATAATGAAGATATTGGATATCTAGGTGCAATTAAATTATTTAATTGGAAGATAGAAAATAGTAAATGTTAATCTTATTATATTATTATTATTAGAGTTATATTAATTTTTAAGAAGAGAATTTAATTTATGTTTATAATGGTAGGTGTGATTATTATTACAATGATTGGATCTTAATAAAATCTCTCCTATTATCCAATTATCTTACTGTTAATAATTGTTATTATATTGTAAGGGAATAATTATTATCCTTGAGATAGCCATAAGATAGCAGTAATTATTATAAGGTATTTTAGTATGCATTCAATTTCATTGTTTTTTTTTATATAGTTTATTAAATTTGTTAAATAAGTGAAGGGTAGAATAAACATTATTTTTAATGAATGATTATGTTAGTCATTGTCAGTTGTGGGGATTTTCCTAATGATTATACTAGAATAGTAGTTGGAAAATTTCTACAATAGCAATACTATTGCAGAGCATATTCTATATGCCTCTCACAGTTAAAACCAACATATTGTAACCATCTCTTAAGTCTATCTTATGTTTTTATGTATTATACATTCCTAGTTAATTATTGAGTCGCATAAAGTGGCATTTCTATATGTTCTATATTTTGATGTTTGAGCTAAGCTAAGGATAGAATTGAAGTAGAAGGAAAAGGAAGTTACAGTATATTGTACCGGACGTCACACAGTGGTGCAGAGACATGAGATTCGAACTAGGATTGTTGAGGGTGAATCCCTGAATAAGATATAAAATCTTTTTATATCTAAAAACTGACCAAAATAAAGATTCGAACTCTGGATTGGAATTATAATGTGTTTTAATATCAAACTAGCATGAATGCAATGTATATCTACATATAGCGATTTCACTTTAAACAGATTTAAATTTATTACGTTAACACTGAATAATTAAATTGTTGTTAACAGGAGTTATACACTATGTTGCTTTAGGTCATGTGTGCAAATTCACTTTGCCAAAATAAACTCTCTTTACACAAGAAATGAAAGATCGATGAATGATTAAAATTAGTAGGAGCCATACATTCAAAGTTATAAACCACGTTTATTTATAGAAAAAATAAAAACATTTAAGTTTATATTTTACATATATTTTCTTTTGACTATTATTAGAGAATGAAAAATATATGCATATACAGGAATGGTTCATTAATTTTAAAAGGGTAGGCAGCTTTAAACCAAGCGCACTACAGGAATCTATACAATACTTCTTCTAACATGATTCACACTTCTCATACCCTTATTTCTTACTGGGATAAAATAAGCAAAACAATTTAATGAATGGATATTGTAACTACTAACATAGAAAGGTTCAACATATATGTGGGAAAGCCCCAGCTGGTCAAAGAATAGTTTCGTCATTGAACGTATTTTCATGAAGAAGATGTACGTTTGCATGTATGGCGAAATGGTATGAAGGTTGAGATAGGTTTGGTGATATGGGAGCTGTCATATAATCTCTTCCATAGAGCATCCAAAACCTTAGCCTCGCATTCCACAAGGAGTATAATCCCTGATTACAAATGATTTCAAAAGGGAGGGAAAACTTTGGCTTCTTGAAGATTCCCAAATGACCAAGCATTTGAAATACTGAATAAATGTTAAACTATGCCGGCAGTATAATATACATATGAGAATAAAAATAGTGTTGAATATAATAACTTTAACGATTCAATTCCCCTGCATAATATGTATAATAGTGAATCAGGTTATGAATATCAAATGAGACATTTAATTATTTATTTGATTAGTTAGTTATGCTTTCCCATATACGCTTTAAACAAAATTAAAACTTCTAATTGCTTGGCCCATTTGGTGATGGCAGTAAATAACACTTCATTCTTTATTGCAATCTTTCATGAACAAAAATAAAAAAAAAAATTAAACAAAAAAGTTTTAGAACGATCAATCCCGCGAGTGTATTTTAACATAATATATATTCAATCTTACAGGGAGTGAATGATAAATAAATCCTTATCATTACAATTTACTTTGCTTTTGTTTCTTTTTTTTTAAAAAAAAACAATTATATCTCAAACACGCAAGGTTGAGCTGAACTGGCATATTACTAACGAAAACCTTGAAAAAATATTAATCAGAATGCACAGACTTATAAAGCCAGAATAAAGTGAAATCATAGTTAGTATTAATAGAAAATATATTACGTATATAGAGACGTCTTACAAATAAAGGTTAAATATAAATATATAAAAAAAAACAATTAGTATTTAGAGGTAAGTACCGACAACTTTACATAGCTAGTGGACTGTTACCTCGGTCTACTTGGGGTGAATGGTTAAATGGTTCAGTCTCTGAACTTCAGTTGCGGGGATCAGTCTGGTAGTCAACAGTCTTGGTCACTATGGATCTTTCATTGGTGGAAGCATACTTCCATGGCAGGAGTTTTGTGGCATTATATTAGAGGCAGCCTTGAGAGGCACAGGGAAAGATGATTTGGGCCCTACTCAACTGTCATTTTAAAACTAAGCACAAAAATTAAAACCCAAGTGTAAGACTAAGACTTAGCCTGTCCGACTCAGACTAAAAACTGACTCTTATCTCTAATCTATTCTATTTTTACCACCCAAGCTATTACAGGAATGTTTTGGTTCATTTTCCCAGAGGCAGATGAGACAATTATTAAATTTCTGAGCAAATTACAGTCCATTTTGATTAAAAGTAAGATATAAGAAGATAAGATTCAAATCTCTTTCATTAGAAAAACTTTTAATTAAAGTCTTTAAATTATAAAAGTAAAACTATGATGAGATGATATTTTGATTAATTAAAATCAAACATTTAAAATATTTAATTAATGAAGAAAACTTCACAATGGGCTGATTTGAACCTACCATCAAGTTATATCTTCTTTCTTTTATATTTTTACAAATGTGAAATTAAATGCAAATAATTTTTAGAAATGACAAACTTTATGTGATAAAAAAAATATCAAAACAACAGAATCAAAAATTATAAAATATTCATTATAATAGTTTGTAATATATATAAAATTACTTATATATGATGGCACTGTTAGTAATTTAAATATTGCTAGGTTTGAACCCTTGTACATGTTAGTTTACTTTAGGTAGAAAAACATGAAGCTCACTCTGACTACAAAGTGATTGCTTCAGACTTCCCCACTTGAAATGATGAAAAAAAAAGAAAAAAAATATACTTCAGGTCTGCTGGTGGCACGAAGAGCAACCGATAACAATGTAATGCTATTCTAAATAAAACTCTATAGCTTATTTACTCTAACCTAATCTACCCTTTCATTGGTTGGACTTTATTATTATATTCATTTATATATATATATATATTTTTGAAATTAATCGGGGTGTCTGCAACAATTTGACCGACTGGGTTTTCTCTTTATTTTATTTTCCTGGGTCTGGAGGTACATATGGTTTAAGATGCCTTGCATCCCCTTCCAACAGGAACGCATTGACCCTATACTTTTGTTGAATCCAGTATGGTCCATGATGTAAGGGGAAAAACTTCTTGAATTCTCTTTTCGTCATGTTGCTAGGTTTCAGTGCTCTCAACCAACCACTATCCCCCACATGAAATTAGTGTCATTGGATGTGTCCCCTTTTGATATGATACTGAGACATCTGGGTCAATCATGTCCATGCATCTTTCTGATCTTGGCTGGGATCGATAGGTGGGTGGTTCTTTGGGAGAAGTGTCCTGAAAATTCCCAGACATGATTCTCCAAGATGAAGTCTTCTTGGAATAAAACCAGTGGACTCATTAATGGTATTGTTAATGTAAGATATGATTTCATCAGTTTTATTCACCCAATCACGATAATCCATAGGAGTATATGTGCAAAAGAGTCGATTGATCTCTCATAACTCTTTCACACGGGTTAGACTGGGGGTTTCTGATGGACATTAGACAGTGCTTTAAATGTTGTTTATAACTCTCCATTCCTTAGATGTAAATGCAGAGCCATGGTCAGAGAGAATTGTGTCAGGTTTTCCGACTTCCAAATATTGCCTGCTTTGGAGGACGTGGATGGTGTTCTTAGAATTGGCAGCCCTGACTGGGTATGCCTGCACATACTTGGAGAACACATCATATATGACTAGAAGATAACAGAACCTCTGGAATGTGGAAAGGCGGCCATAATGGTCAATTGCAAGTAATTCATTTGGTTTGGATGCTGCGATGGGTTGAAGTGTACCTGCATATGATTTATTAGAAAATTTATTTTGCGCACATTTAGTGCATTTCTTAATGTGAGGAAGATAAGACTATACATGCCTGCCCAGTAAAAATGCCTTTTTAGGGCCTCTTCAGTCTTCATTGCTCCAAAATGCCCCAATGTTTGGTGTACATGATTTACAAGCCGGATTCTTAGTTTATGGGGAGTCATGATTTTCCATGGGTCATCTTTTCCCAGGATGTATGTTTGCAGAACACTATCCCTTAATCAATATTGCATGTATTTTTTCTTAAGGGGGTTTATAGGGTTAGAGCTACCATTCTGTAATTCGTGAATAATCTGACAATACTGAGGTTCTGTCTCCTGCCAGTATCGGAGGTTTTTCAATTTGGATTCTATTGATGTGCCCTTGGAGATTGCCATGATTCTGACTGTGTTTAACAATTGAGGGTTTTGTGCTTATTGGTACAGGATGACGGCTCAGGATATCAGCCACCACATTCTCCGGGCCAGGGCAATACCTTACACTGTACCTAAATTTTTGCAATGTTAAGCTCCACCTGATGAGATGATCATTTGTGAGGAAACTCTTATTTAAGAACACCAAGCATTTGTGGTCAGTGACAATGACTACCTCGGAGCCCAGCAAGAATTGCTGGAATTTTTGGCAGGCCCAAACAATGGCAAGAGTCTCTTGCTTAGTGGCAATATAATTCACCTCTGCTCCTTTCAAAGTCCACTGCTAAAATAGAGCACACAATGTTCTCCATCCTCGCTGATCTGGAATAACACTGCATCCAGGCCCCTTCTGCTATTGTCTGTCTGTACATAGAATGGCCTTCTGACATCAGGGTGGTGTAGCATAACAGCATGCAGGAAATTTTGCTTTATGCTACTGAGGTCTTGATCATGAATTATTCTCCACTTCCACTTTTGATCCTTTTTTAGCAAGTTAACAAGGTTCTTGGTTTCACAGGCAAACGTGAATAAAACCTGTGATAAAAATTACATAATCCTAAAAAGGATCTGAGCTGTTTATGGTTCTGAGGAGTTTGAAAATTCTCAATAGCATCCACCCTTTCTGGGTGGACTTTTACCCCATGCTTGTTTCCCACGTGACTTAAAACGTTATTTCTTGAATTGCGAATTTACTCTTTTCCAAGTTGATTGTGATATTTTCCCTCTGGCACTCTCTGAAGAACTGTTTCAAGTATTTCAAATATTCCTCAATGTCCTTTGAGGCAATGACAATATCATCAATGTAGCATACCACGTGTTACTGCATCTCATCGGATATTACTTGTTTCAGACATTGCATCAACCCTGCCCTGCTATTGATGAGTCCAAACGGGACTTGTTTGAATACATGGGTATGACCATTGTATCTGAAAGCAGTATACTTCTGGTCCTGTGGGTCCAAAACCATATGCCAGTAGCTGGCAGTAAGGTCCAAGATGGAAAAGTTTTTTCAGCTAGCTGAGCGAATATTTCCTGTGTGAGTGGAGGTGTGTCTCTCAGGAATTGTTATACTATTAAGATGGTGGGCATCAAGACATAACTGAAGGTTCCCATTCTTTTTCTTGACCACAACAAGAGGGTTATTGTATGGGGATGAGCTATGCTCGATGATGTCCAATCTATCATTTGTTTAATTTGCATTTCTACTTCTTCCTTATACTGGAAAGGAATTGGATACATCTCGGATTGAGCATAGGACTCCTCTTTGACCTGTATCTGGTGAACATATCCTCTGATCTTACTGGGAGTGTTTGAAAATACATGAGAGTACTCCTTCAAGATTTCTTTCATATGGAGTCTGTGTCCAGGTTCTTGAAGATCTGCCTCTCATACCTTGGTTATGATTAAGGCTGGATCAACTGGCTGAATGAGGCAACTTTTTTTTCCCCACATGTTGATTATTGATTTCAAAATAGATACTTTCATTGTGTTTCTGACAGGTCCTTTTGGAATAATCAATGACACAGTGGTGTTGTTGCAGAAAGTTGGATCCTAGTTTTATGTCATAGACTAGTCCTGACATTATCAGGAATGTGTGGCCTATGTAAGTTTTTCCAAAACCAATCTCTAACCACACCTGATAATTCTCACACAGTTTTTTCCATTTGCTAGGGTTAACATTATGATGTTGTCTTCCTTGAGAGTATTTATCCATATCCGCGATACTATAGATATCTGACTTTCAGAATCTAATAAAGCCTTCATGCTTTGGGATCCAACCCATACTCCTATTGTAGGTGATACGTTCATCGTTTCTCTCTCTTCATGGTCATCCTTTTCATGAATAATCATATTCCTCAGGCTGATGCTGCCTGACATTAATTTTTCTCCTTTTTGGTTGTCATATTGATGACCAAGCTCTGTATCCTTGTCTTCTCTTGCCTTTTGATTTCTCATAGTGTCAGTTTCTTTGACCTGTGCTGCGGTCCTTGAATTCAATATCCCATTGTCAAGGGATGTTAAAAATTTGGTCATTTCTGTTATAATCAGAAATTTGACTGCAGAGCATCATCCTCTGCAACCAAGCAGGCATGTTTTGTCTGATGATACAAATTATTTGAGAATTGGAATAAGGAAATGTGGTGAGAGTTTTAAACATGGCCACCTGATGCAAAAAAAATTGTGTGAGAGTTTCTGGATGGTGAGCCTGGTATTTCTCGGTCATCAATGTATGTAGGATACCCTCCTGACAGTCTTCTCCTTAAAAATTCTGCAATAGAATGGCCTTATATTCTCCAAATGTCGCAGGATGCTTTTGCAGTGACCGGCACCAATCCTTGGCCATGGCTTTTAAATAGTGGCTGGAAATAGCCACATGCTCAGTTTCATTGGCTTGGCTAAGGCAAAACAATATTTGAAGACTCTCAAGATGTTCCTGTGGATTTGTATGAGGCTTGCCACTGAAAATCTGCAGATGCACAAACCATGCCATCTATGATGATCTCTGGTAATTAATGTTGTTGTTTGTATCCTGAGTCACCAGGTTACTTTGTTCTTTTCTGGCCTCTGCTGTTGAGGATGATCTGAGATTTAGATGATTTTCATCCTTCATGTTCTCATTCTGTTGATCCATTTATTTTTATTTTTTTTATTCAAAATGTTGATTAAAATAAAATGTGGATCAAATATTTTTGCTGATTTGGACTTAATAAATTTGCTTTTGATTATTAAACTTTCTCTATTTATAATATTGAAAATGAACATCTCTCCCCCCTCTCTTCAACTGCCTCCATTCCTACACAACCACAAACTCCCATTTCTTTATCTATACTGTCCCATTTATGCTGCTCCTACTTATTTTAATCTATTATTACTCATTGCTGACCACTGCTTCATTTTATTCCACTATACTTGGTTTGCTCAAATTCCCTGTTGGTTGCTCTACCGCACCAGAAACAGACTAGAGCAAAATATGATTATTACTTGACAAACATATGTATGATACATATATGATACCCAGAGATACAGTCCATGAATATACTAAAAATTGACTCTCTCTATATCCCAATTATCCAGGTTCGAATACAATTTGGTTGAATGACATGACTTTTAACACTTCCTGTTGGCACATTTATAAGGCGCCTGTTACAGTACAATAAACACACATATAACATTTAATAATATTCGCAAAATGGTATTCTATAAATACCTCCAATATTCTTAACTTTAAATTTGTCATACATATACAGTATACTACATTTATGTATACATATGTTAATATATACATGCGTGAACACATAATATCAATACATCTATATCTGAGAGAAAAAATATTTTTTTGCCTTTTTTTTTTTAGAAAGAAACACGAAATTGATTTATAAATATAACTCATACATATAATGATTTATACATAATTTAAACATATTCTTTTTTTTATACATATACATATATTTTTAATCTATATAAGCATAAATTTTCTCAGGGCCATGGCATTGATCAGAGTCCCATGAACGGGCATACATAATCCGGGCAAAAAAAAATCTACTATACCGGACATCACACAGCGGTACTGTAACAGTCAAGTTTGTACATTCGCGTAACAGAATTCAGAATCCAAACAAAAGAGACCGAAGCTGACCAGACTAGGACTGTAACATCCCGAGTCCGACCGCACTTCAACTCGTAAGCCAGGATTCCAAGACTCAAGACCCTACGAATGACCACCTTGAAATTACACGTAGTATACCTCTTTCCACACGGCCGACATAGGTCACGGAGAAGCAATAAGACTCTGATGAATAAAAGAAAGGTTCTTAATTGACTAAAATATCACTAAATTTAATTTAACCTAATGCATAGTTTTCACATATATAGACTATAAATAGTAATTAGAATTGGATTGAATTAGATCAATAACGAAACAGAGAACGAAATACATTAAATTAATTATATATTTATTTACAATTGGCATGAAATTGATTAGTTTTACACATTTCAGCGTCGAATGTACAAACATTGGGTGGATAAGAGAACACATTCTCTTTTTATATACAATTCAAACTAGCTTTATATAAATAAATTTTATACAATTCAGAATAGCTTTAGATAAATACTTTCATTTAATTTTCATAAATGGGTTTAACATGTGCCCATCTTATGAGTTGCTTTTCAATTAATACATAATTAATCACTACGTTATGTCTATAAATCTCGATGAGCCAAATCCTATTACATTTGTGGCTGGTATATAAATAATTATATTAAACTTTGATCATGAATTCATTTACTAAAATATACAATATGATTTAATGATGAGCGCATAAACCAGCTCAAGTAATGATCGATCGAACATGGCTTTCGAGAGAAAATTTCAGAATGCTGAAAGCGTTATATAAAGGTGGGAGAGTTGGCTGCATAAGATTTTACCAATGCGCTATGGCACAGGTAAACAATAATAGGAAAAGTCGCTCTGCGGATGGATGAAATAACTTCAGGGTTCTTGCGACAAACGCCGGTACCCTGTAACCGATCGCAATGCTGCGTGAAAAGGAACATTGTGTTCAGGAATGGCGGGGGTCTTACGTGCTAACCTGGCCTTGGCTCAGGCTTCGCTACTGCTCTACCCTATAAGAGAAGATGTGCTGGCAACGCCGTGGCTCCATCTTAAGATACGTATATTACGTATAGCAGCAAAACGAGAATATTTTTATAAAATAATATCACATCCGCCAAGCAAAGAATAGTATATTTCATACTATGAAATACGAGTTAATAGCATATTAGCTCTATCAAATTGGGACCAACTCTTGCGTAGCCTGATAATAAATGTCTATGCTACTAAAGGGAATATTATTACATCTGTACTTTGACATGTTCGATCTATTAAGTTACTTATAGATAATAAATATTTAAGGAGGAAAAGTATATTTCTATGGACTTAAGAATTTAAATGTCAAATATACTTATATGATCAAGGCTAAATTTAATTCTAAATAAACTTATCAAGTTAAGTTTTTTTTAAATGGTTGATTATAAAAGAGCCACATTTCACATATTAAATCATTTAAATAATAAAAAAAAATAGGATTTCGAAACAGCGTAGAAAGTTGATGCTATAAATAAATTACGCGAAGATTTTCAAATAATATCTTCTTAAAACATACATGAAATTAAGTGCTCACTGTTTCGAAATTTTGGCATATAAAATATAATAAGCATTTAAAATAAGCAAAGAAATATAGACACAACCGCAGTGATATAACTTTAAATTAGACGCTTATAATGTACTTTAAATGAAAGGAAAATATAAATAAGTCAGATTATTTAAACTTTAACACATTAAATTTTGATAGCAAGTGACATATTTAAAATATTAAATGGATTTTAAGTTTTGATTACATTTTAGCTTTATCATTATTTTAAAAAGAAAGTTAGCTAACTTAGATAGATATTATTTACATTTACACAGAATTACACAGAGCTCTGCGGTTTGAAAAATAAAACGGTACCGGTATGATTTATCTGCAAGTTCTTGGCTGTTGGTTTGGTTTAGTTTGACTGGGCGGCATCATCTTTCCCCTTATGTTAGGCTCGTCTCTTCTATCGGCATGATGGTGGTTTAGGCATTTCGACGAGAGAAACCCCGTTCTCCCGCGGAGTAACAGCAACAAGATGCCCGCTTTTAGCCGGACATGTTAAACTTTAACAATTGTGAAGACTGGCTACAACTCTCACTAACAATATGGCTGTCTTGCTCTAACAATACAGAGTATTTATATGTTTTCCTTATCGGAATCTCCCGCCTCAAGACTCACTAAACTCAGGAATTTAATTAAGTGTTTTTCAATTTATAATTCAGATCTTAGATAACTTATGTTAGAAACATTCCATAAGCTATTATTATAATTAAGATTTTTCGTTGCAAACAATTGTCCAATTTAGATTTAAAAATAACTTAATCTTATCTAAGGGGATTTTAATTAGTAAATTTTTAACTAGTTTTACTTTTTACGAATTCCAGGTGTGGTCGTTAATGACACTTGTTTACAACCAAAAATCTTTTAATTACTTGACCAGCTTTTATTTTTAATCTTACATAGAAACTCTTTCTATTTAAAAACAACCTTTTAACATTTTTTTTAAAACGAAAACATTTTTAACATATTTATTAAAAATAATTTACAAATATATTTTGATATAGCTTTTAAATATATTTTCGAGAAACTTTTCTCTGAAATATATTTAAAACAAGAAATCTTTTAACAATTTTAAAGAAACATTTAATAGTATTTTTAGATAACGGCTTTTACATATTTTAAATCATGTCTTTCTTCTATATAGCACAGATTATATATCCACATACGAAATTACAATATTAAACAACAAAATTAATAATTTACTCTTAACTTAAATAATATAATAAACATTTTTAGAAATATTAAATAATTTTAGGACGCTATAATTTTACTAATCCTATCTAATTATAGCGTTCGTTCGCACGTAAATATATAATGCTGTTTAGACAGACATGAACTAATTTTAAATTTATTAACATTTAAATAGGTTCGAACTTAGCACAGATGAGAGTGTCATTAGGTTTGATGGTGAAACGGAAAGGGATTGGAGATTTCCGTTTCAGTACAGAGACATGAGACTCGAACTAGGATTGTTGAGGGTGAGTCCCCGAATAAGATATATGAATTATAATAATACATAATTATATAAAATCTTTTTATATCTAAAAACTGACCAAAATAAAGATTCGAACTCTGGATTGGAATTTTAATGTGTTTTAATATCAAACTGGCATGAATACAACATATATCTACATATAGCGATTTCCCTTCAAATAGATTTAAATTTATTACATTAACAATGAATAATTCTTAATTGTTGTTAACAGGAATTATACAATATGTTGCTTTGGGTCAAGTGCGCGAATTCACTTTGCCAAAATAAACTATAACTATTCAGATGCAATTTACAAGTGTGACATTATTTGAATGCACTCATTGAAATTGGAATTAATTATATTTGATAATACAAAAGTGTTTTAACATTTGAATTCTCATTTTAAAACATTTGTAAGTATTGGGAAAAAAATTTATAGGAAGTAATTTTTAAGGTATCTTTTACTATATCTAGTGTGTCCATATTTCCACAGGGTCTAACCGAGACACACTACTAAAAAAAAAAAACCTTCACTGCAGATTACTATATATTTCAGTACTAAATAAAAAAAAATCACAAAACATATCACATTTACATTACAATATACTCATTTTGTAATATAAACAAAAGCACAAGATAATTGTTTGTATGGATATATTATCTATCAAATCAAAATCACAAATTGAAATTGCTTATTTCAAACATACCAAAATAATGGTAAGCCACTTCAATTTTGGGAAAATTACTGATTAACCAATCAAAAAGTAATATTAATTGATAATATTTATTTAAAATAAACATATAAATTAAATATAAAAAATAAAAATTAAAAGTTAAAAAATGAAAGTAAAAATAAAAATGAGTGGTTAAAAAAACTGGGATATCACATGATTACCATTTCATATGCTTACATATGCTGTTAATAAAAGTACCAACTCTCCATACAGTAGTGCCATCAAGTGCAAGCCTTCATAATTAAAGTTAGAAACTAGTCAGGATGTTGGATGAGTAGACATTAGATAGGAATTTTAAGCACAAACCTTCCTGCATTCATTGATTATGAAGGCTTGTATTTGATGGCACTACTGTATGGAGAGTTTGGTACACTTATTAAAACTGGAACAATTAACTATCCCGAAAGAATATGACAGGATACTGGAATAAGATAAATAAAACTGGGACAAATACAGGAAAATCAGGATATATGAACACCCTAACTATATACAACATGTGAGCAATATTTATGATTTGACATATCATAGATTTTTTGCATATATCTACTACTCAAATATTTATAAGCATAGTTTTAATTATTAAGGTTTGAACTCATTCTAATTCAGTAGAAACTTTGCCTCAAATAATAGACTTGTCCTTAATATAAGATTATCAAGATCTGATTGTTATAATAAAACTGACCTATGATTTACCAATAAAAGGAAATAAATAGCCAATGGTATAAACAGGTCAATTGGAAAGCTAAGGGATTCAATTGTTTCCAATAAGGACAGAGATGTCACAATAAAAGGAGACAACTTTCAGATATCAGACAACTGTCAGATGTTAAATAGCATTACATATGTTGTCTCAATATTGTAGAATGCAAAGATACATGCTCAAGTCAGGTACCAAAACCTGCTACCTAGTTATCACTATTTGCATATGAGACAAATCATCCATAGGCTGAAGGGGTCGGGACTCAAAAGAGAAGTCATAGTATTTCTTCCTGAATGTTAACTAGATTGCTAATGAATAGACTTGCAAATTCACTAACCTTTACATATAAAGTGTGATAAACAGAATGATATTAACCATTCAGTTCCAATATGTCACCATGATTCTGGTACACAGTACCAAAAGCGCTTGGCAAATAGTTTTTTTGTAATTAATGTTGTTTGAATTTTAGTTACATTGTTTATCACACTTTATACATGAAGAATAATTTTCATTATCTGACAGAATTTTTGTATTATTTATTTAAGTTTGCTAACCATAATTGAGGGAAAACACTGTAGCTAAATGTTGATACATACTCTGAATATGAAATTAAAAATACTTATAATAAATATCTCATATTTATTTTTAGACTTGTTTTTAAGTGATCCAAAATCTTATTTCTAGTTTTACTACAATATAAACACAACATAAGATTATGTGAATCTGAATATTGATGAGATGAGGGAATACTTTGAAATAGTTGGTTGTTTAATATTAAAGTAAAAAGAATTTTTACAAAGAAAAATCTTGTAATTGTACATTTAATTATGCATTATTGCTACATCAATGCATAAGTTAGGCAAATGATAGATAAAAAAAATACATGCAAACAAAATTGTATAAAAAATAAGAGACTTTGCAGATGTATGGTTTGAAGAAGAATAAAAAAGATAAGATGTAAAGAGATCAGCAATGTGGAGAAGTTAAATAAATTGGAAAAAAAATCAAAATTCTAAGGAGAAAATGAACTGAGTATATATTTAGAAGAAGAAAAAATGGAAAAGATATGATAGAAAAGTTGATAGAATATAAGAAAAAGAGGTAACGATAAGAAAAATAGATAGGACAAGAAAAAGTTGACTTATGACATTTTAAAAGAGATGTAAGGCTTGGTCTATTTTGATATAAAAGTAATAACTTTTGGAAGATAAGTAATGATGATGATGATTATAAACCTCTTTAAGCATCAAAGATGAAAATTAATATCATCATTTCAAAGCTTCTTGTTCAAGACTTGAATCTAATGTACGTACTATATTTGCATATTCTGTGCTTATTTGTTGCCATATTCATCAGATGAAAGTAAGAAAATAGATTAAAAATAAATACTAAAATGATTAAAGTAATATTCAATGAATTTTTTTCAGAAAAAGGCAATAAAGGTTGATAATACTGAATTAGAAGTTAACTAAAAATATCTTAAATAGATTATTAATAGTAAGAAAATAGACATACATCACATGACTTAATAAGTTTGTATTACAAATGTAATACAATTACCGTGCTAGTATCTCTAAACAATATTTTGTGATAAAAGCTACAAGTGAATGCATTTAAAATCTTTCTAAAATAATCCCTATCCCCAAACCAGTTTCAAGCTAATGGTTCTTGTCAGTGAGGTACTAGGACATTCAGACCCAAGATCCAAAATGTCAACTCAAGCCCAGCATTTATCTAATATTTAACTATTAAGTAGAAAATCTGAAAATTTCAGATGTCTTTATGTCTTCAAATCATATGGATCTGAAGAATTTTCAGCTATACTATATATTAATAGCTTTAGCAATATAACATTATCGGAAAAGCTGGCTTAGAGCTATTAGCATGCTCATTATACTACAGATTATTAAATACATATATAAACAGTAGATGCAATGAATTATAGAAATAAATTTGAAAGTAGTAATTTTGGTCAAATAACTTGATATTAAAAGAAAACTTGCCTGTGTGTTTGAAAAGGAAAGTTTTTAAATGCTTTAATTTAACATGGAATTCTGTTTGTTTGTTTGGGCCAAATCTTGTAATTGACATTCTATAGAATGAATATTCTTCAAATTTTGTACACATATTAGAGATCAATGAATGATAATGCAATATGACAACGCAATATTTCAGAATTGTCCATCAGTCGTCTAGACTATCAGGGATGCATTTCAAAATGCATTGATATCATTAAGTTTTCAGTAATGCACACTAGATGGCACTATATATTTTAAAAATATGCTTTCATTGAATTTTATGAGTAATTCTCTAAAAAGTGTTTACAATTAATTAAATTTAAAAAAAAAGAAATGAAGGATGAAACTATAATTTCTATCAATTGTTTAACTAAAATGTGTTTTTGTTTTTTAAAAATAAATGCTGCTTTCATAAACACAACAATTTCCTAAATAATTTTTAGCATGGCATGAACATTTCAAATACCGGGAAAATGGAGATATTGTTTAGATTTTCAGTTTTTAAATTTGAATATGAATAGTTAACAAAAAAGTCATTTGCCAAATATCTGAGTACTAAAAAATAAAAAAAATAATATTTATAAAAAATGCTTTTATTCAATTTAACGTATAATGCACTAAAAACTAAAAAATAATTGTTCAAGTTACATATAACAATCAAAATTGTGTTTGGCTTTTAGTATATTACCCATCAAATTAAATATCCGGTGGTGGGTTTAAATGTTATATATATATATATTATTAATATATGTTGTATTTATATGTTGGACTATTTCTATCTCTAACTTTACAAGTTATTACTTAGGGATCTGAGACTTGGATTTCTAACAGAAATCAATTAAGATATTCCATTGATATCATTGAAAGAATTAAGAGATTCCAACATCACTGGGTTGAACATATTAAAAAAGATAATAATAGATGGATAATTTATGTCTTAAACTGGATGCTAAAAGATTATAAAAGACCCAGAAAATGACCACATGAGAAATGGATGGATGAAATAATAAAGTCTATTGGTATGATATGAAGAAAAAGGTTGTGGATCAGAGAAATGATTAAATTTGGAGAGAATCTTGTTGAGAAGCTCGATAATGGTTTAAAATGATGATGATTTAGAAAATAAATTGTATCCTACTAATTTTAAATGGTGCAAAGAATAATAATAACTAAATATTCTTATTCTACTCCAGATTATTATTTTATTGAATTGGCCATTTGAAATAACTCTCGTATTTTATTTTTAATTTGTGTTATATTAAAATTTGCTAAAATGTATAAATTTGAGAAACCAATATTAAAAAAACAACAACAAACAAATAAGTTATAAAGTATCACAGGATAAAGTTGTAAAAACTAAATTTAAAATAAAACATGAAAAATGATAAAATTCCGCTGAAGAATTAAGACATTAGGTAAAAAAAAAAAAAAAATAATGAGTTTTAAATAATTAAATTTTACGATTCTGGTTTTCTAATTTGCCGATTTACAAAAAAAAAAAAAAAGCAAAACTTTAAAATGATTTATCTCATATACAACCGAAATATTAATAATTAAGAGTTTGAATTCACTTTTATTTGAGCAACCATTTCAGTTTAAAAAGGTAATCAGCCAATTAAGTCTAATCTAACCCTCATCTAATATAATTTTAATTAGTATAATATTAGATACACTGCAGAATGAAGTGAGTTTAACCAATTTTTCTAATTCTTTAGTTTTCTTATGAGTCACTCCATTTCAAGAACGTGATCTTTTTCTAGATTATTTACAATCTCTTAGGATCCAAATTAGAACTGGCATTGTTCATTTATTGATATCTCTTTTAGCAATATGACCAGCTCAAGTTCATTTCAATCTGCTAATTTTTTTTTTTTTAATGTTATTTGGCATTTTGCTTTTAATCTTTACTTGTTAATCTCAATGTACACTATCCTTATTCATCTGTGAGGTCTACAAATTCTGAATTACTATTAACAGTCAAAATTTCAGATAAAAATTGGTAGAACACTTTTATTAAAAACTTTATAATAAAAAACTGATTTTTAAAACAAATATATAATATATAGTTGTGCTAAACAAATTAATGAAAAAAAGTATGAAATGCTAAAATTAATCAGTTTAAAGCTATGATACAAAAAGATGCTTAGAATATAAGTAACATATTTAATATGAAGTACTAATACATAGGAATATACATTTCAAAAATCAAGAATTGGAAGATATCAATTGTTTTATTCAGATAGTTTATAAAAAACATCATCATCATAATAATAAAACAACAATACATGTGAGAAGATAATTTGTATTCAGAATGGTATACCAGGATTGGCTAATCTTTACAGGTAATCAATACAGTATCAAATTATAGTTACTAATCTTATACTATTACCAAAATATACTCGAGTACATAACCCTTTAAGTTGAAAATAAAATGCAAATTTAGATAAACAATTTGTATGCAATCAGGTGATAAGAAATATGAAATAAATACCGAATCTTAAATATTTTGCACATTTACATGTAAATATATAACAAAATTGATTTTTTAACTATAAAATGCATACCAAAAATCTTTCTGTTCTCATATCGAACATAGATAGAGATAATTAATAGGCTAATATAAGCATAATATTATTTTCAATGGTGGTTTGCCATTCTTAACATAATTTATTCTAGATCTCAACATTCACAACTACATCATAAATTTAAGATACAATTCAGTATGTATACATTTATGTAAGAAAGTAAAATTTATAATATATGTCATATGTACACAGAGGTAAAACTTTCCACACAGTAGCACAACTCAATGCAAGCCAGAGTAATCAATGGATGCAGGAAGGTTTGTGCATAAAATCCCTATCTAGTACCTATTCATCCAATATCTCCAGACAAAAGAAACAGGAAGGTTTGTGCATAAAATTCCTATCTAGTGCCTACTCATCCAATGTTCCCAGACTAGTTTCTAGCTTGGGGCATTTCATCAGAGAGGGATTTTATGCACAAACATTACTGCAACCATTGATTACTCTGGTTTGCACTGAGTGGCGCTATTGTGTAGAGAATTTTGCCTCTGTGAAAACAGCTTGTGTAAGCATAAAGAATGGTGATCATGTGATGTTTAGTGGTTTAATATATCTATGTACATTTATTTTTGCAATTGTATTTACATTAACCAAATTTATTATGAGCGTAAATTTTTTGAATTAGTGACAATTTAAAAATATCTTTTATAAAGCAGTATATAAAATATTGATTTTAAATATATATTAATTTTAAATATTAAAATTTTAATCAAAATATACATAAGTTAAGGATTCAGCAGTAATAGTTCTAGACGAAGCTTCTCTTCCTATACTAAAAGTAAATAAAATATTGAGAATGTTTAGTCTTTTTTCTCTAGCTTTATACATTTAAAAATTTAATTGTTATTCATTTAATTTTCACTTAAAAATTGTGGTTGGTATTCTTAACTAAAATCTGTGAAGTAGTTTAAATTTTTTTATTTTATCATTTTCTTAGTATTATGAAAACATTTATTCATATGTATGTGTAAGTAAATATTTCATGGAACAATCACATCCAAAGATGTTACTAGGACAAATTTGCAAGCAGGTTCTAAAGAACCATTTTAAAATAAACTTGCAAGTAGACCTACCCTTTCATATATAAATGTCAATTTATTCTGTGATTGGTATTGGTGTGTGAGGAGGTAAACATATTTGCAAGTTTATTTTAAAATGGTTCTTTAAAATCTGTCTGAAATTTGTTCTAGCAACATTTATTTGGATGTGATTGTTCTGTGAAATATTTATATTCATAAACATTACATATGTGAGTATGTGTAAGCAGAGTTTAAAAATAAAAATTAAAACAGAATACTTGATTGAAATTTTGGCAAGGTTAAGAAATAAAAATTATATAGGCTTACATTAGAAATATTTTCTTTTTAAAAGAAAAACAATTCATTTTAAATATTCTAATGCATAGTTTTTTTTTTTGGTAAAGTTTATCATTTTAATTAATATGAGAAAAATATAAAACTTTATAATGGCAAAAAATGGATTATCAAATGTACTAATTAGTGATTCTGGAAAGCAAAATTAAGTAAAAAGATAATTGAAATACAACATTTGTTTGGCCAATTAAATGTATTTATCAATTAAATTTATAAAAGGCAGATCAGTAATTTTTTTAGTTAGAGCAGAAGTTTTAATTAATGTAAAACTACAGTGAGCGGTAGAGTTAGGAGAGGTATGATAACTAAACTGTCCAATATGTTGTATTGTTACATTAAAACCATGCAAGGGTAGAAAACATGGGAAGATTGGATTTGGCTATTCCATGCCTCAGAGGCCAGATATTCCAATGTCATGCTTTTGATTAGGATTAACCCACTTGTATGGAAGAAAGAAATGTAAACTCCATTACTCAAAACCATGTACCATCAGTTACTTGAACTGGACAATCATTCGATTCATTCCAGCAAATAAGTGAATCAAATAAAAATTGAATTTAAAATGTTTATGATATTGGAAACTAGTTAGCACCAATTTGAATTTCATGAAAAGGACATTTCATATAAATCTGTCATCACAATATTTGTAGCTGTAATATAAGTTCATTTAACATTATATTTATGATACGTAATAGTCCAATAGGATGAGGGGTTAGATTGATGTAATATCTACATGTCCAATATGGGGATTAATCATTCAATCATTGGTTTCTCAATGAAATGAACTGTTAGAATGGTTGGAAGGGTAAGAAGATTGAAGCCTATTTGTTAAGGTTTGAGAAATTGCTATTTTAATATAAACCGAGCACTGATTGTACATATATATATATGCATGGGAGATTGTGTTCTGGTCCAACTGATGAGTGCTAGTTCTGCACAATATATATATATATTGGGGATCGTGTATCTTTTTCACATGTGTGGTCACGTGTATCGGTTGCTTGAGATGGAGAGGAAGATGAATAGACTAAAAAATCCAGAGTTCAAATCCCTCTAGTCTGGCGATATTGGATGAGTAGGCACTAGATGGGGATTTTATGCACAAGCCTTCTGGAATCCATTGATTACTCTAGCTTGCTGGGTGTGGTAATACATATAGTGAGTTTTCCCTGTTTTAGAATAATATTGATCCATTCATTAAAATAAAACTATTGTTTTAAAACTAATCATTTAATGATTAGTATGATTGACATGGAAACAACCTTAAACTCAAGTTCGTAATTTAGCAATGAAACAAAAAAAATGAAATTAAAAAAATAATTTAATTAATAACTTAGAATATGAATTTGCAAATTGTAATATAATGTATGCTACAGAAGCTCATTCTAGTATAAATACCAAATTAAATATTTATATTTATTATTCTATCTTTTATCAATGTACTAGAAAATATGTACAATAATTTTTACTGTGTTCTAAGATAGAACAATTTAAAAAGATAGATTCAACATTTTGAACAATTTATCTTGAAAAAAGTTATTAGAAAAACAAATTCTAATATTGCTAAAATAAGAGTTTAATAAAAATTACTCTTTTTAAAAAATATATTTTGTATTGTAAAAGCAAAATAATATATTTTTATTATCAAAATCTAAAAGATCGTTCTAAAGAGAAGTATTAAAATATATAAACCTTTCAAAAGGTATTTATAAACTTCAACCAAATCTAAGCTAAGAAGATTGTTTGTAGAATGCATTGGGGTAAAACTCCACTTGTTGTAGAATAAAAATACTATTGTCTATCCGAAGATAAATTTAACTGCTGATTCTTTTAAAAATACTTGAAGTGATATACTTCATTTATATAATTGGATTATAATTAATAATGAAATCATTTCTAGAAGATCTCAATATCATGCAAGAAGGACATTGGAAACAGTCGGACATTTAGATGGTTTTACCAATGGATAATAACAAAGGAATAAAGAACTTTATTCTTGAAGAATATTGCTACATGAAATATAAAAATGAATAGGACAATTGCATGGACTTTTAATACATAACATAATCTTCGAGAATCATGATTTATAGGGATTTAATTTTATTTTCTTTGATGCTAAGTTTACTCATATATTTTTATTTTATAGTTAATAAAATTTAGATCTTCAGTCAAGTGACTTGACTAAAGGTTAACTAAAATATATTAAAATATACTGAAGAATATTAAAGGTACAAAAGTAAATATAATATGAAGTTAAGCTTTTTGGTATTCTTCATATTAAAATTACTTATGACATGACACAAACTTGTTATTACTAATTTAATTAATTTAATAACAGTTATTAGATAATAGTTGTGTAAATGATTAACATTTGTATGATACATTTATATATTTGTTTAATATTTGACAATACGTAGTGATCATCTTAATGAATGGAATTCTTTCATAATATATTGATTTACTATATATTAAATTAAATACAGCTAATTTAGTATATTTTTATCTTATAATTTTCTTTATAAAATATAAGATCTTCATTGATTATGTCATCAACTATTAAATCTGTCAATGTTTGAGATATTTATTTACTATGGGAAAAGAGAGAATATAATTATTATCTTAATATGTTATATTTAATAAATTTCAAATTGCTTATTTGTAAATACAAGCTTATGTAAATAAGCATTTATTTTTATAGTGCTATGTCTTATAAATTGTAATACATTAAAGATCAGCCTTTCCAAGCTATTGTGCATGCGCTTTTTACGAGTGTTAATAATAAATGAATACTTTCATTCCCAAAACAAGATATAGTATTTATGAAAGAATAACATTAATTCACTTATTCTTTCCAACCCAAATGCTTATATATGGGAAAATCTTAAGTACTGGAAATGAAAGCATGAGGATAGACCACTCACTTTAAATTACTATTTACGATGTCTGGATGAATGATGTCGACGAAATTATCTAGAATTTACTAAATGTCACTCTCAAATAAAACTTAAACATATGTAAATAAACATTTATTTTTATAGCACTATGTCTTATAAATTGTGATACATTAAAGATCAGCTTTTCCAAGCTATTGTGCATGCGCTTTTTACAAGTGTTAATAATAAATGAATACTTTCATTCCCAACACAAAATATAGTATTTATAAAAGAATAAAATGAATCTACTTATTCTTTCTAACCCAAATGCTTATATATGGGCAAATCTTAAGTACTGGAAATGAAAGTGTGAGGTTAGACCACTCACTTTAAATTACTGTTTACGATGTCTGAATGAATGACGTCGATGAAATTATCTAGAATTTACTAAACATCACTCTCAAATGAAACTTAAACATAAGTAAATAAGCATTTATTTTTATAGTGCTATGTCTTATAAATTTTAATACATTAAAGATCAGCCTTTCCAAGCTATTGTGCATGAGCTTTTCACAAGTGTTAATAATAAATGAATACTTTCATTCGCAACACAAGATATAGTATTTATGAAAGAATAAAATGAAACCACTTATTCTTTCCAACCCAAATGCTTATATATGGGCAAATCTTAAGTACTGGAAATGAAAGTGTGAGGATAGACATAGCACTATAAAAATAAATGCTTATTTACATATGTTTAAGTTTCATTTGAGAGTGACATTCAGTAAATTCTAGATAATTTCATCGACGTCATTCATTCAGACATCGTAAACAGTAATTTAAAGTGAGTGGTCTATCCTCACACTTTCATTTCCAGTACTTAAGATTTGCCCATATATAAGCATTTGGGTTGGAAAGAATAAGTGGATTCATTTTATTCTTTCATAAATACTATATCTTGTGTTGGGTGCATGCACAATAGCTTGGAAAGGCTGATCTTTAATGTATTACAATTTATAAGACATAGCGCTATAAAAATAAATGCTTATTTACATATGTTTAAGTTTCATTTGAGAGTGACATTTAGTAAATTCTAGATAATTTCGTCAATGTCATTCATTCAGACATCGTAAACAGTAATTTAAAGTGAGTGGTCTATCCTCACGCTTTCATTTCCAGTACTTAAGATTTGCCCATATATAAGCATTTGGGTTGGAAAGAATAAGTGGATTCATTTTATTCTTTCATAAATACTATATCTTGTGTTGGGAATGAAAGTATTCATTTATTATTAACACTCGTAAAAAGCGCATGCACAATAGCTTGGAAAGGCTGATCTTTAATGAAATACAAGCTTATAAAAGTAATGGCACGTTATATATGACTTGCATTTTTTGATTATTATTACTTATTTGTTAAATAAATATTGTTATAATTTATATTAAACTTAATGAATTCTCTAATTTATGATTTATTCATTTTACGAGATTATATTGGAAATCATTGTTAATTTAATATTTTAATGGAAACCCCTGATGAGAGTCGATTGTAAAATCTCCCTGAGTTTGAACTCTGTGCATAATGGCATAATTAGTTAAGATGAAGATTGAATGATTTAATCTGATTTGTGTTTATATTAAGTATTTAACAAGATATTATTTATTTGAAATGAATGTAATTTTAGATTTAAATTAGATTATATCATTCATAGCATCCTATAAGAAGACTTCAAATCTGGTTGTAGTGAGATGTGACCACCTAGAATTCTTTGAGGGAATCCCGTACAGTTACAATACATACAATAAAAAGAAAAATTATGATTTAAAAAGAATTTTTTTTTATATGAAATAAATGGAAAAAATAAAAGGAAAAAGTGTAAAAAAAAAGAAAGAGAATTCTTGAAATATGAGAAAGAAATGAATGGATAAGGGTTTTAGAAATATACATATATAAATTGATAGTAACTAATACCTATTACAAATTATTTTGAACAAGAAATAAATATAATACATTGTATTATAGGTTTTTTTTAGGGTGAGTGAAAAAAACAACACCCCCAAAATAGAATAAAATAGTGAAGAAAACAAGGAGGATTCTTGAAATAAAAGATATAGTAGAAATAAATGATTAGGTTTTTAAAAATTTACAATATATTGTGACGGCCATGTAAAGTCATCATCACACGTATACATTTATTAATAAAATTAGATAAATTAACTACTAGAAAGTAATAAAGGTGAAATGGATTAGCTACTAAATTTTTTAAAAAAAGAAGGAAAAGTAAAAAAGTTGAAATTCAAATGTTGAAATTACTTTGGATTTTTGTAATAGTAAGAGAAGGGGAGGGGGGTGCATAAAAATGCGTCTCTTTCTCTCTTTTAAAAAAAAAAAACGAGTAAGTCAAATGCTTGAAAGTTATTTCTACTTATTGTGGGAGAGGGGAAGGGGATACATAAAGAAATGCGTCTTTTCTCTCTTTTAAAAACTATTGTGATAAATTAAAATAAAATTATAAACATAAATGTGAAAAATGAATTGTAAACTTTTAAATAAAAATTAAATGTAATATGTAATATAAAAACAATATGGCCGTAGGTGTCAAAGTCTGTTGAACTAATTAAATTCCTCGGACAAAGAAAATGTATAACAAGGAAAAAGCTTATAATTACAGCTAAATTAATTAAAACCTACATTCCAGCCACTAATTAAATAAAGAAACAAGATGATAAGAATTGGTTGGAAATCTAAATCTTAATTTAAAAATTTACAAAAGAATGAACAAAAGAAAGACAGTAAGAGAATTACAGATTATCTGAGGATTACTAGTGGAGATTTTGAGGAAGCAACAGCTCAAAGAAAATGAAAGAAGTGCACAGCTAGTGGCGTTAAAGGGACGTGGGTTCGTATTCAATCCGTCTCACCACTGACTCACAATGTAAGATCTATGCCTGACATGCTAGAGAGACCGCTGCTTCTGTGACTGACAACTTAAAAATCTACCTAAAGAATCGTCAAGAAGAAAAAAAACTGGAATGAGAAATAACTCCACAAACTGAGAGAGAAAATCAATCCAGCCGGCAGTGAAGGACATCACCGTCTCTACAAAAAAAGGGATGATCTCCCACTGGATGGTAAATAGCTCTTGAAAGAAATACCCATGGAAACAACTACAAGGAAAACCTAGGTAAAAAAAGCATGCATGCATTTTAATTTATAATGTTCGTAAATAAATAAACAAGGAACAATTTTGATAAATTTAGAACTATACTCAATAGGACTTCAAAATAACTTTATATTTGATCTGTTTTATTATGTTTTATTATAGCCATGTATTATATAAGTGTGTGTGTTTTTTTTATTATTGTTATCATGTATTTTTTTCATATAAAAGTGAGTGTTATTAAACATATTCATTCGTAAATTGCGTATACTTGCTTTATTCTCTTATCACCAAGCTATGGCAGGGGGGAAAACTGAAATTTAGTGATTAAAGGGTAAGGCTTATTTTAAATAGATATTCGTGTGCTACTTGTTCGTGTGAATTTCCCAATTATAAAAAATAAATAGCAAGCGCTGGACATTCGTTAAATTTCTTGAAATAGTTTGCTTTGTTCAGCAGCTGAAAGTTCTTGACCAGGAAAAATAACGCCAAGATAATATGTACGTATTGCCTTGGGGTTTGGTCAAGGGTATAGATATGAAGTTAAATTTGTATCTGTATTAGCTCTCTGCTTGCATTGTAATGGTGTTGGTTAAATAAATAAATAAACAATATCCATTACAGTTGGAGGCTAAGCCGGGATACTTCTGTTAGCATAACTGCTAGTAAACAAATAAGATAATAAAGAATAAAAGTTGTAAAAAATAAATGTATAAAATCAAACACGCAAATAACCATTTCCGTTATAATTGGGGGCCACTCCGGGATATTTCGGTTAGCAAAACTGATAGTAAAACAAAATTAAATAAATGAAAGGAAGAATCAAAGTGTGAAAAGAAATAAAGTATAATAAATAAGTAGAATATAAAATATAATTAAAATAATAGAATTAAAAATAAATATATAAAACAACCATCCAAATAACCATTTCCATTATAATTGGGGGCCTGTCCGGAATATTTTCACATTTACAAGTTCAGCCCATTTGAATTTGAATATAACAAAATTAATAGTTGATGCAATAATTAATAAACAAATCAAAAATAGCTTGGTGGTAGACAAAAGCAAGAAATAAAATAAAATAATAGAGGGTAAAAGGAGAGAAAGAGAACGTGATATAATTTGGGAAGTTAGGTTGTAAATTGGAGACAGTTGTGGAGGGGTCTTGAAGGCAGGCGTGGGTGAGTGATGATTAGTGAGTGGGATGGGGAGAGTCAAACAAACGTACCTAGTGTCAGTGAAATATAAAGTCAGTAAAGTAAGATAATTCTATAAGGAGAAAGTTAGAATAGTAAAGCCATAGAATAAAATATAAGTGATCAGTTAGTGTGCATGTTAGATAGATTTTATGCACACAAGATCAAAACAAAAATGGATGCTCTAGTAGGCAAAATAGAAAAAACCTCCAAAGAACAAATGGAACCGTCCGGAAAAATAGCTAGTGAAGTGGAGATAGAAATTAGCAAGGGAATGGAGACGAAGATTGATAATAAAGATAAAATAGAAAGCTGTATTATAATGGATATGCTTACGAAAATAATGGAAGGCCAGCAACAGTTGATTATGGAAATGAGGGAAAGAGATGAAAGAAATAGTAGGAAGATAGAAGAGTTGGACGAACGACTAAGTAAGAATTTTAGCCAAAAGGTTGAACAAGTAAAGAAAAAATGTGAACAAAACTCATATCAAGTGAAGGTCGTGAATGAAAGGTTGGATCACCAGGAGGAATTAATGGAGAAAATAGAGCAGTGCCTTCTGGGAGAGTGGATTAAAGTAAAACATGGCGTTGAGTTCAAAGTAAATGATGAGATGGAGTATGTGAAGGATAAGTGGGAAATGTTAGGTCAAAAAGTAGAAAATTTAAAAACGGAACAAGATGAGAAGTTAGAGACTATAGCTGATGAAAATGAGAAAGTCATCAGAATAACAAGGCACAATTTTCCCCATAATGTAGAACAGATGCTTATAGGCACAAAAGGAAAGATTGTCGAACAGGTTGATGAGTCGCTGAATGCATTTGACAGCATTAGGCCTAATTACAAGGCGGAGGATCGGGGATTTAAACCCCAGCCCAACAATCCGCACATAGGAAGAATGCAATACAATCCTCATCACGATTATTGGGAAGGAAACCAGGCATTTCCTGATAGATCAGAAAGTGCCAAAATGTCCGAACAGACCGGAAGAGGTTCAAATATAAATTACCCAGATGAGCAAGCCTACTCTAGTGGACATCGGAACATTGCTCCAGCTCTAAGCACATGTGGAAATATGTATGGTAAAAGGCATAAGAAGCCCCCAGATAAAAACTAAGCTTAAAGAAAATAAACGGACGGATATGTCAGTACGATCAAACAATAACGTCATGGGATCACGAGAAATAAAGTTAATTTTTTTTTTTAAACATATGACAGGTGAGGCAAATCGTCTCATGATGATTAAAGTTACAATAATGAACAAAAAAAAAGTAATTTTCACAGAGTGAAATCAATGATAAACTTAATGTGCATTTATGTGCAGTCAAGCACAGCAAGACAAATGTAAATAAAAGTAGTAACAAAAAAAAAAAAGGAAAGGAAATCTATAAATAAGTTATTCGTATAACAATCTGACAATTATAAATGCAGATATAATTAACAAATAAATAAAAGTAAAAATCGAAGTAAGAATCATTTAAGCTCATTAAAGAGCCAGTTAATAATTAATAAAATAAAATAAACGAACAATAGTGATAATACTTAAATGATAGATATCACTGATAGGTGTATGAGGTTGCAGATTGAGGCGTATATGTGTGTGGGTATGCATTATGTTTGGGTCGTATTTTGAGCTTGATTCAGCCGTCTCTTCGCTAACTGTAGATTCTCATGGCTTACGGTGGTAAACTTTTAAATGAAGCACCAGTAAGAATCCTGGACTCATTATATAATAAGAATTACTGTCTCGAAATAAATAAAATAAATAAATAAATAAATAAGAATTTGTTGTTTGCGCAAGATGAACAGGCAGTAGAAATATCCTGCTGTTCACACGCTTTAAACCCTTTTATGTTTTTGGTAGAGAGTTAAGTTATGCCATGGTGTCTTATGCGTAGAGATTAAATTGGTTGATCAGCCAAAATCGATCGGAAAGAATTGTGTAATTTTACCTAGCTGTCTCTCTGCAGTCATCCTCATCATCATCATCACTCATCATGATAGAGTGGAAAATTAGGTAATAAAAGCAGAAGTAAGGGTTGAAAGCAAAGAATTAAAATAAGCTCTCATCTCAGACTAGATTCGACCTGATTTTAATTCTCAAAAGCGGGCGGATTGTAATGTGACGGCCACGTAAAGTCGTCGTCACATGTATACATTTATTAATAAAATTAGATAAATTAGCTACTAGAAAGTAATAAAGGTGAAATGGATTAGCTACTAAATTTTTAAAAAAAAAGAAGGAAAAGAAAAAAAGTTGAAATTCAAATGTCGAAATTACTTTGGATTTTTGTAATAGTAAGAGAAGGGGAGGGGGTGCATAAAGAAATGCGTCTCTTTCTCTCTTTTAAAAAAAAAATGAGTAAGTCAAATGCTTGAAAGTTATTTCTATTTATTGTGGGAGAGGGGAAGGGGATGCATAAAGAAATGCGTCTTTTCTCTCTTTTAAAAACTATTGTGATAAATTAAAATAAAATTATAAACATAAATGTGAAAAATGAATTGTAAACTTTTAAATAAAAATTAAATGTAATATGTAATATAAAAACAATATGGCTGTAGGTGTCAAAGTCTGTTGGACTAATTAAATTCCTCGGACAAAGAAAATGTATAACAAGGAAAAAGCTTATAATTACAGCTAAATTAATTAAAACCACATTCCAGCCACTAATTAAATAAAGAAACATGATGATAAGAATTGGTTGGAAATCTAAATCTTAATTAAAAAATTTACAAAAGAATGAACAAAAGAGAGACAGTAAGAGAATTACAGATTATCTGAGGATTACTAGCAGAGATTTTGAGGAAGCAACAGCTCAAAGAAAATGAAAGAAGTGTGAGGCTAGTGGCGTTAAAGGGACGTGGGTTCATATTCAATCCGTCTCACCACTGACTCACAATGTAAGATCTATGCCTGACCTGCCAGAGAGACGGCCGCTTCTGTGACTGACAACTTAAAAATCTACCTAAAGAATCGACAATAAGAAAAAAAAAACTGGAATGAGAAATAACTCCACAAACTGAGAGAGAAAATCAATCCAGCCGACAGTGAAGGACATCACCATCTCTACAAAAAAAGGGATGAACTCCCACTGGATGGTAAAAAGCTCTCGAAAGAAATACCCATGGAAACAATTACAAGGAAAACCTAGGTAAAAAATCATGCATGCATTTTAATTTATAATGTTCGTAAATAAATAAACAAGGAACAATTTTGATAAATTTAGAACTCTACCCAATAGGACTTCAAAATAACTTTATATTTGATCTGTTTTATTATGTTTTATTATAGCCACGTATTATATAAGTGTGTGTGTTTTTTTTATTATTGTTATCATGTATTTTTTTTATATAAAAGTGAGTGTTATTAAACATATTTATTCATAAATTGCGTATACTTGCTTTATTCTCTTATCACCAAGCTATGACAGGGGGAAAAACTGAAATTTAGTGATTAAAGGGTGAGGCTTATTTTAAAAGATATTCATATGCTGCTTGTTTGTGCGAATTTCCCAATTATAAAAAATAAATAGCAAGTGCTGGACATTTGTTAAATTTCTTGAAATAGTTTGCTTTGTTCAGCAGCCGAAAGTTCTTGACCGGGAAAATTAACACCAAGATAATATGTACATATTGCCTTGGGGTTCGGTCAAGGGTATAGATATGAAGCTAAATTTGTATCTGTATTAGCTCTCTGCTTGCATTGTAATGACATTGGTTAAATAAATAAATAAACAATATCCATTACAGTTGGAGGCTAAGCCGGAATATTTCGGTTAGCTAAACTGCTAATAAACAGATAAGATAATAAAGAATAAAAGTTGTAAAAAATAAATGTATAAAAAATAAGTATAAAATATAATTGAAAGTATAAATATATAAATCAAACACGCAAATAACCATTTCCGTTATAATATATAAATGATAGCAACTAACATGTTATGGATAAATTTGGACAAGGAATTGATATATTACATTGCTTTTCAAATAATTCACTATGCCGTCAGAAAAAAATATGTGATTTTAAAAAAAATGTTTTATTTTATAAGTTAATTAGAATTTTTATGCATTTTATACTGGATACAGTCATCTAATATAATAGCAGAAGATGCCTATTCTATGAAGTGTTATTGAGACTTGTATTACAAATTCATTGAGTAATTAAAATATTTTTTAAAAGTTTTAATAAATTTAAGAAAAGTTTTCAAACAGTTTATTTAATTGCACCAGTATTCAAAGAATTCAATAATTATATGTAGGCAGTAGTATAGAGCTTTGTAGTTAGTTATGATTGCCATGGAGAATATCAGATTATAATTCTTTGCAATATTGTTGTGTTTTGAAATCTAACTTTATGGACTACAAAAAGTTAATTAACATGTATTGTTTATAATTATCCAATATTTACAGAATCTTTTCATCACTGAAATCATAACTGGCATTACCCCCAAAATATGAATAATAAAGAGCACCCTTGGGTTAAAAGACTATCAAATTAGAAATTAAATTGATAAATCAGTACCAAAAATTTGTTCTGCAGTTTAGAGAAATCAAAATATAGAATGAGGTGCAATATTCATATACAGAGCTATATTATTTACATGTGCAATGATTATGAATCTTTTTACTAGCCATGATTATAATGATAGATACTATTATATTTACATAAAAGTGAACAAAAATATATCATCGAGTAATTCCTCTGATGATTAGAAATAATTTTGAAGTCTTGATAAATTCTTCCTAGATAGCATTACCATCACTACTTATCTTCCAAAAAAGAAGATAACAGCTGGAACAGATATCAGAAGATTTTCATCAACTCCACTCCAGTGGCCCAGATCATATTATATTTTTTTGTGAATAGTGCATTTCTGACATTTAAAAATCTTTCCAATATCTAAATATTAAAAAAGTTTCCATATAGATTAGCACAAAATCTATTGCATATTGATACAAATTGCCTTATGATTATACCATATCACAAAGAATACTTTTGATGTATGGGTGCATATATTTAAAAAGAAGAGAAAAAATAATCAAGACAAAACCAACCAATATAATATTAAAATAAAGTATAGAATAATTTAAATATTAAATAGGTAATCATATTTCTTGATATTTTTATTACATGTTATATATATTATTTAGTCTATTTCTTATTCTGACAAAAATAAATTTTTAATATAACAAAAGAAAATAACTATTTTTATGTAAACAAATGTTTATTTTAATAAGGGGCATGCAATTATAAAAGTTGGTTTTAGTATATTTTATACATGAGTTTTGAAAAAAAATTAAGAAATTGGTTTTGAGCCTATGGAGCTTTGATGAAAAGTATGATGACAACGACTAATGTTAGTTATAATTTTGTTTTTATTAAATAAAAAGAGAAATAATTAACTTTAACCCTTCTGCTAATCAATCTCTTCATTCCGTAATATACAATATAAATACTGATTTATTCTAATTAAAAGAGCTTAAAGAATAAAAAGCAATTTCTAATAGACTCCATGCTGATCAAGTTTGATAATGACAGAGATTTAATGTTGCCAATAATCTTTCAGTTGATTCATATGTGTTCAGTCATCAGTTGCTATGGTTAACAAAGATATTTTTATAAGGAAATCTATATGAAGGAAAATCTATATATAAAATTGATATATACATATATAGAAGAACAGATAATAGAAATCATTCAGTATACATGTTATCTATACATGAATTCTATACTATATATATATACAAAAGTATGGTCAAAATAATCTGATAGAAAAAAAGGAAATATATATATAGTAGCTTATTATTTCAAATGTTAATCCCAATGCCAAAGAAAATGTAATGCAAAATCTGTTTATGCCTCCTCCCTCCCAAAAAATATAAATTTATTTTAAAAATAAGAAGTGAGGAACAATTTTAAATAAATTAACACCAGTCAACTAATGGAAGTTCATTAAAAGCTCCCAGAGAACAGGAACTAGTTAAATATAATTTTTTGAGTTTTGTTTATATTTTGAAAATATAAAAGTTCAAACATTTTTTTTATATTTGAAAAATAAAAAATCTTAAAATTTGAAATAAGTTTGAAGACATTAAAATTAATAATTAAAATATTTTTTATATGGTAAAATACACATACACTTATATATAGTTACCCACATTGTAGCCAACTTACCATATGTTAGTAAACTAAATGCTAATATATATTATTAAAATGTTTTAGCATTATAGATTTAAGGCAAATAATTAATTACTGGAATTTTTTTGTATTATTAGATATTACATATCTTAAAACATATATAAAGGTGTTTTATTTAAGGGCATTTATACTTTATGTATATAAAACATAATTTAAACAGTATTATTGCATATTTGTTTGAAAATTAATCTCTGATATTTGTAAATAAGACAGAATCAGACATAATCTATTTATATTATTGGAGAATATTTAGGACAGGCCTTAAATCTCAATTTCATTGCTTTTTATTTCTATTACTACTAATTAATTAATAAAATTATTATTCATTATTTGAAATTATTGCATTGATACTAATGTTACAATAGATTAAATCTTTTTGTCTTTACTCTTATACACATATGTTCTGCAGAATTTTTTGCTATTCAAATAGCTAAAAATGATCAATAATAGAATTTCATGTATGTATATTTTAAATATGTATATTTTAAATAATTCTCTTTAGAATTGTATGATTGACACTAAGAAACTAAATATCACTTTCAAAGTTCATAATTTTATTTATATGACATATGACTATTGTTTTATGGCCACTACAGCTATGATAACAAAGATTTCCAATATGATCTTCATTATCTCATGCATAGTTTTAAATAGAATAAATCATTCTTGTCTGCAATGAACTTTGGATTTTAAGCAGCTAAAAAAACAAGCTTGTTTTAAAAATGATTTTAGCATGGTGGATCACATCCAAGTATTGATAGAAGTTATAGAAAGAACCAATGAATATAAGTTGCCATTATGTTTTGGATTTATAGATTATGAAAAAGAATTTGATTCTGTAAGCATTTCTACAGTGATTAAAGTATTAAATGATCAAAATAAAGACCCAGGATAATGTCATATTCTGAAGAATATTTATCAAAATGCAACAGCAATTATTAGGTTACATAGTGATACTAAGAAGATTAATATTAACAAAAGTGCATAATAAACTATCTCCACATCTGAAACGTTTTACAGCAGTTTTACAAAAAGTATTCTGTAAATTAAAATGGAAAGAAAGGGTGTAAAAGTAAATGGGGATTATCTAAGTCATCTAGATTTTGCATATTATGTGTTTGTTTTTGAAAATAAGCTTCAGAAAAGGTTGCAAAAATTATCAGATGAAAGTAGAATTAAAAATAAATATTAAAAAGAATAAAGTACTGTCAAATGTTTTTTCTCAGAAGAAAATAAAGATGAAAATTATGAATTAGATAAAATTAACAACCATAAATATCCATATCAGATTATTAATAAAGATGAAAATATAAGAGATGAAATTAATCATAGAATTAAACTTTGCTAGAGTGACTTTGATATGAAAAACTTAGCATTAAAAGGAAATATGACTGTGTTTAAAAAGGAGATTTTTAGTTGATATGCTTTACCATTTTTTACTTTATGAAACTTGGATACTTAACAAAAGAGCAGTAAAGATATTTCAGATCTCCGAACAAAGCATGGAGACATGTATGCTAGGAGTAACAAGAAGGAATAGAAAATAAAATACATGGATGAGAGAACAAACAGATATTACTGACATCATTGAAAAAATTAAGAAACTGAAATGGAGTGAGGTTGGGTATATTTCTAAAAGAACTGATAATAGATAGACAGTTGAAATTTTAAGCTGTATGTCAAGAGAATATAGAAGACTTAGAAAGAGACCACAAGTGAGATGGATGAAATAAGGAAGTTTGTTGGTGTGAGTTGGAGATCAAATAAACTGAATAAAACTTGGAAAAACCTTCATTATACAATGGAATAATAATAGGTAAAATGATGATGATGAGTAGCATTAACAAAATAAAGTACTTTTTATATTATGCCTATATCTGCATACAATTGCTTATTTATAGATAAATATAAATGAATGTTGATTATTTGTTTATATCATGATTGACTTTTCATTTTGTTACACTATACATATATAAAATGATAAAGAAACACAAATATTTAGCTTATTGACTTACAGGAGTTGTAAACTTAATATAAGGATGAAAATAGCTATTTGTGTCAGGATCTTCTTCTATCATTGCTGGCCACCTTTAAAATACAAAATGGTTAATAAAAAATTAAAAAAAAAAATTAATCAAAACATTTTGAAAATTCTAAACAAAATTTTATGTAAATATATGAGAATGTCAGCTACATTTGCTGATTGAATTTCATATCTTCATTATATTAACAATTTTACACGTAATCAAAATATTATGTTCTTAAAATTGTGTGGATGACAGATAATGTAGATTAAAAAATTTCACAGGATATATAATGTAGATACATATAGATTATTTTCTATTATATTATGTGATAATAAAAATCATAAAATATATTTTAATCTGCATTAATCCTGATAAGTAGTTCAAATACTATATTACGTGAAATATTTTGTATGTGCTACTTGGAAATGTTTCAAAATGTGATATATATATATATATCATTAAAAGTCACTCAACACTTAGACAGTCCCAATATCATTAACAATCAACAATTTTAAACTGTTGACAAGGTAATCTCATTTTTAAAGATGGAATCCCATCTTTATTAATGGTACAATATACTTCTATAGACATTAAAGATTGCAATTTGATCACAGAGATTGGAAATTATTGATACAAGTATATTGGACCATTAATAAAAGTGGAATTCCACCTTTATTGTTAAAAGGAAGTTGCCTTGACAACAGTTTGAAATTGTTGATTGTTAATGATATTGGGATTGTCTAAGTATTGACTGGCTTATAATGATTATTTACAAACCTATTTACCTTGAGCATTATTAAACTTATTATATATATAGTGAAAATAAGTCTTGATTTTAAAAAAATAACATGTTATTTTTTAAAAAAAATTATATATTGATTTAAAGTAGATTTGGAAATAGTATATCAAAATGTTAATTCGGCTTCTTATAGCAAATTAATAAATAAAAAATTAAAATACATTAAAAAAATGACAATTTGTAAAACATTATTTTTATAAATAAGTTGTAGTTATGTTGATAGAATTAAATTTTGTGTCTCTAATATTTATATATGTATATGTGTGATGATAATCATACATATATAGAAAGTAAAACCATCACTCTAGTCAGTTCAGGGGCATGGAATACAAGACTTTCAATTTTAAATTCCAAAAGTCAAGTGTCATTAGTCATAAAAAGAGCTTGTATAACAAATAGTTTTCAGTCAATACTATGTGATTTAAAAATACATTAATAAATATTTTATTTCAAAATTAGATAATGAAATTGTTTGCTTATAAATATGAGCACACATACATTGTTTGAAAAATTGTGATAAGATTAAAGCTATTACAAATACAGTAATAAGTTATGAATGTGTACATAAGATACTTTTACTATTATTAGCCTTTGATATCACTAAACTGTAAAAGTTAATGTTAAGATAGGCATATACATTTATTAATTATATTTTAATCTGGAGCTTTCAATTTTCTGAATCATTTGTTTTTATTCATAATGTTAAAAATAATGTGCTTACTATCTCCCTACAAGATAAAATATATCCCTGGATGGATAGCCTGTTTACCAGTGAAGAACTATAGAAAAATGAAAATCAGTCAATAGATTAAAATAATCATGTCATGAAGAAATATACGTTTAAAGGGAATAAATTGAAAAAATCTACTAATATGGAAGAATCGTTGTGGAAAAATGAAGATTTGAATTAGACTTTCTGACTAGAAAGATTAACCTGCAAAGGAAATAGTTATTTTGAGAATTATTAAGGTTTGTATTAAAATTTAAACCATTCATGGTAAAATAAAGAAAAAAAGGGAAATATTAAATATAGTAAGAAGGGTTGCTGAATAGTATAGTGAATGTTTTAACTTTTATTACAGCATAGTTAACTCAAATATTTCATTAGCAAGCATTTAATTAATAATGGATAAATTAATTTGTAAACTTTTCATAATTTTTCCATCTCTCTTTTCAAAATTTTATAAAAATTGAATTTTTATCTATATTTTTTTTTGTTATAATATATTAAATAATGTAAATTTTATTTTAAGGATGTATCTTACAAAGGGTTTATATATTATTACAAACTATTTCTTGTAGGATATGCAATATATCTTTGAAGATGTTGGGGGAGGGGGGCAGAATAAAGTATTAAATCTAGCCAGAGATATATGCAAATAAGCAGATTATGCAAAGTTATCTTGTTTATTTATGTATAAAACATTATGCAAGCATAATTTAGATATTTATAAACCATGCAAGAGTCATTTAGGTATTTATAAATCTACCCACTAAATGTAAGGAAATAAAATATAATTTGTATATGCTTTGAATTTCTTTGTTATTATTATAATTTATTAATTCATTAAATTGTTGTTTTAAAATTAAAGAATATTAGTTGCATCCATTCTTTATTTAGCTTTCAACTTAATAACATAGCATACAGTTTACTTATACAAGTGATTGTGAATCATATAATGTTTAGAAAAGACTTTACAGTGCTTCCAAGTTTTATTAATTTCTGGGTAACTTATTAGAAAAATAAAATATTTAAGAAGTAACAAAAATGGTTGCCAGTTTTCCAAATTTAGAGATAATGGCAGAAGATATAGAAGCATTCTTACCATCAAAACAAATAAAGCAAATTTGTACTAATCAATGTTATTTAATTGAAATCATGAGTAATCAAGTAAACAAGGATGATTAGTGAATCTGTTAGTAATCTAGTATTCCAATTACTGACCAATATTGTGCTTCTGTTTATATTTTAGCATTGATTTCTTACAGATGATTATCTAGTATATAACTGTCACATCATGATCCATATAATACAATACATATATATATATATTGTACCTATATTGATATAGGCACATATAATTTTATCTAAAATTATATTATTAAAATAATCGTTCATAAAAGAAAACATAAAATTAAACGTTGAAGAGTTTATTGCAGTTTGTTTTAGAAAAAAGATAAGAATTAAATAGTTTTCTAGCGTTAGTTTTTGAAATAAAAAAAAGCTACAATTAATTAATCAAAAGGGGGGAGGGGGAGTCTTGGTTTGAAAAATGAAACTAAGGGTTATAAAAGGAAGTAAAGAGTTTTTATTAGTATTCGTAAAAATATAATTTAAAAAGTTAAAACGTACAAATCTCTTTTCATTCAAGTTTAATTAAAGAAAAAATAATGTTAAAACTAAATAGTAAATTGTATTAAAAATATATGTGCGATTTGTAAATAAATAAAAATGTATGCGAAATAAAAGAAGATTATCATTAAAAACACGGCAATGGTTATTAATAAAATAAAACAACACGTTTATCAAATGATTATCACCGGAAATATTTCGACAACACGTTGCAGATATAAATAGACTTTTTTATCGGATAGTGAGGCAGTCCACAAATTAATTGAGTGAGATGAGTTCACAAAAGTAATTGAGTAGTGCAGTTCAGAAATTAATTGAGTCAGTTAACAAACAAAATGCAGTGCTGAGAAGATTTTGGGAATTCGCGCCTCTCCACAGCTTAAAAAGTCCGATGAAAACAGCAAGATCTGCCCGTGAAATAATGTCAACGTAACAACTTAGGAAATCTCCGTCAGTATCTAATTGTCTCCAATAGTAATAATCGTGAATAATAAGGAAACTCATCAAGGAAACATCCCAGCCGGCTGGAAGCATGCATACTGGAACTATTCATACTGGAAGAAACAACAAACAAGAAGAAAACAAAGTGTTAAATCTACGTTCAAAATCCTAGGTAAAACATTTGCTTATTTTCGTTTATACTGTAATAGCCATTGCATTTCATTAATTCGTGCGAGTCCTCCAAGAGTCTAATTATATGAACTCTATATCATACATAAATGAACTATTGATGTGTGTGATTAAATTTCAAATGCTATGTGGTCCTTTATTATCATTATTATGTGTGTGCATGAGTTAATATGTGCGTGATCCTTATATCAATATTATTAGTCAAAGTAGATAAATTCCCAGTGTTCTGTTATGAAAATATTCAAGAATATTTAAACTATTTAGAATGTTAATTTAAAATATGCGTGTGTTTTATTAGAATTATAAAATGTTTAAATTTAGTAGATAAATATTAGTTAATAAATTATCTTTAAAATTAAACTTTATTTGTCGGTCAATTCTTTTTAACAAATTCTTTTATCAAGTCTTTTAACCACTAATTAAGTATAATCTATTAGTGATTACAAACAACTGAGCTAGTCGTGGATTTAGGCGTTGAGTTAGTGGCCACTGTTCAAAGTGCGTTGTCTATTCTTTTAGTATTCTTTTAGAATAAGCAGCTGGCGCCCGTGGTTATACACAAACAAAAAAGTGCTTTGGACGTGGTGTTCAACTCAACAGCCGAGAAGAAGCTATGTCCTGGAAATGTAATGTTAGTTATATACTTTATAGCTATCGTTTGGGCATACATACTCTCCGAGTATGTTCTTCTCTGCCTAAGAGACCAGTGTTTCAAATGCACATATTCGAATACGGTTCAATATATATATATATATGAATGTAATATATGCAGAAATAACTGTCACAATTAAGATATATACATAAAAATATACATATAATTATAATGTACAGAAAAATAAATGTGTTTGATATATATAATAAAACAAAACACTAGAAATAATTACAATTTCTAATATATTGATAAATAAATAAATAACAGCTATGCATAGCTTGTGACCTGACTTTCATTTTGAGTAGCATTTACAATTTTAACTGTAAATGGTAATCAAAATGGCAGTCAAACCATAAGTTAAATACTGCTGTTATTTATTTGTATACTGGTTTATTAAAAATTGTAAAAATAATGACAGTATTTTATTATATATGTCACATTTTATATATTTGTATATGTACAATGTAAAGCATACAATTTATATATGAATAAATAAGAATGTAAAGTGTATTGAAATAGGAATATATTAATTAAATCTGCACAGCTTAGTGTAGTGGTAATCTGAAGCTCAAGGTCTCTATTATTTTCGGTGCTCAAACTTATGAATTCCTAGCAACAATCCAATCAATTATTTAATTTTTCTCATTAAACTTGTACAAACTATTAATATAGAAATGTTAATTACTTGATTAGACTTGCAATGCTTTCTTTCCTCAGCAAAAATCCTATAAGATGTTTGCATAGATATTTATCTCAGAAGTGGAGAAGGCAAATGCAATAACTGGGTATAGGTTACAATACCCTTTATTTATCGATCTGCCTGTCTGTCTATTCTAACAATGGGGTTTATCTGCCTGTATAGTATTAAAAGGATATATGCCTATGTATTTGAATAGAAAGATTTTTAATAAATGTGTTTTACCAGGTCTTACTTGTGGCTCTGAGAATGGAATACTTAACAAAAGAACAGTACAGAGATTTCAGACTATTAAACACCATATGAAGAAGTGTGTGTTATGAATAACAAGAAGGGATTAAAAATGAAATATGTGGATGAAAAAACAACAGGTATTAGTGACATCATTGAAGTAATTAAGAGACTGAAGTGGAACTAGGATGAACATCTACTTAAAAGAGATGATAATAGATGGATAATTAAAATCTTTTACTGGTTTTTAAAAGATTTAAAAAATCTAGAAACAACCTGCATGTGAGATAGATGGATGAAACAAGAAAGTTTGCTGGTGTGAAGTGGAAAAGAGAGTCTAGAGATTGGAGAAACTGGATTAAACTTGGAAAAATATTCATTCTATAGTTGATCAATAATGTTTAAAATAATAATGATGATAATAATAAAAAATTACTGTAAACCTTTATATCTATAATTAACATATAAATTATGTATAAAGAGTGGTGTTGCTAATACTAATATCTATATTTTTCAATATTGATCTGTGCATATTATTAACTTCTCACATTAAATATTATTCATCAATATACTATATCTTGAGATTCTTTTATTTAGTTAAGTACTTGTTGATTTTTGTTCATCAAGTAATGACTATCTGAATTAATAATGACATCTCTCAACAAGAATGCTATCATGTGTATATAGCCAATAGCAATGTTGAGTAAAAAAGTTTTGTTCTATATGATCACATAAATGATTATTGTCTATTGCAGGAAAATAAAGTTTCATACATGAAGTAAAACTTTCTATAGGATCTAAAAATGTATTTTGCTAGTAGTAAGTTTTTGCTCATTAAATTTCAATTTTGAGGTCTGCCAGTAAAATTTCATTTTTTATATTTTATTTAGTACTTTATATCTTTGATAACTTCAAAGAAAAAATTAATATTTTATACACAAAATTTATAGTTATTTTTCTTTATCTTTTATACATTGATAATATTAACAAATATGATTAATAACTTTTTCATTTACACTATTTAATGCAAACATTATTTCTACAAATAATTTTGACTGCCTAGCAATCTTCATCAGAACTACAAAATATTCAAACTCATTACTATATAGAAAAAATATATATCTAAAATATACATAATTCATATTTTAATTACATTTGTATAAAATAATACATACATCTTTAGAATTATATTAATCTTACATTTATTGTTTACTTATTATCTATACTATTTTGTCTTAAAATTTTTATATATAAGTATATTTATGACTAATTTTATTTTTAATTATTAATTATTGTAATTTAATTATATAATTAAAGTTATTTTTAATTTACTATAAAATTTATGTACTTCCATATATTTCTTAACTTTTTTATTTTTTTAAGTTTTAAATTACCTACCTTTTTTTAGCTTTTCTTCTCAACTATCAAAAACTTTTAAATTAAAATTATTTTTATTATATAATTCCCTCCATTTCTTTTTTGTAACTAATACTTTCTTTTATTTATTTAATTTATATTAAAGTTTTTATCTTTATTTAATTAATATAACTTCTTTAGTCTTTATTTTTTTTAATTTTTATTAGTAGTGTAGTAAATCATTTTTATACTATCTTTTTCAAATTTATGTCCTGTTCTATTGAATGCATGTATATAGGTGATATTTTATCCCAAGTATTTCATTATAATTTTTTTTTACATATTTATTATCTAATATGTCAAATATATTTTCCTTTTTTATTATTTTAAAATTTATGTAATTTTTTATTTAACTTATTAGTAATCTTATTTATATTTCTTGCATCATCATCAATATTATTATAAGTTTTTATTCCTACATATATTTTTTTGTGAGTGTTTTTTATTAAATTATTTTTATTTTTACCATTATTTATTTATTTTTTTATTAATTTTATATTATCTTTTATAATCTTTTTTTGGATAATTATCATTTCTTAATTCGTTTATTATTAAATTCATTTGTTTTTTTTATACTCTTCTGAATTTGAACAATAATTTTTGGCTATATACAGTATAGAAATGTTACTATTAAATTTATATTTTTTGCCTATGTTACAAAACCAATTACTTATACTATTATCTATATTATATTTTTTATATTACCATTAATGTAAGATTTAATAAACATTATCTAAATATACTAAATATATTTATTTAAGTAACTATAAGAAAAAGTAAAATTATTAAATTGAATAAAGTATAAATGAAAGGATTTATTAATCATACAAGAATCTAAAGTCTTTTTTCAAATCAGAATTGAATTGTAAGAGAAAGCAGAGAAGATTGTTTTAGAAGAGAATGAATTAATATTGCTACTTTCATAATTTTTGGAAACTCACTAGCAATGTTGCTTTATTGATTGATGTATAAATGTTAACATGTAAAATATCAGACTCTTTGACTCTGTTATTAGGCCTTCAAAATGATTTATGCATCTTGTCAAATTTCTTCATTAGAAAGTGCAGTAATTTCAGAATTTCTTTTTCTAATTGGATTATCTTTAACTAAGTCAATAAATTTGAAATGGAGATTTTCCATTAACTTAATTATAGCAGTAAAATTTCAATTTTTAATTAAAAAGGACATATGACAAAAATGTTCAAAGCTATTTGTCTCAAGTTAATCTTTCCTATCACTAATTAATCTATTTTTAGAAACTTTTTATTATAGATTTTTTTCTTTGAACTATATTTCACTTTTATATCATCATCATAATTAGCAATAACTGTAAAGCACAAGATAACTTTAACTCCAGAAGAAAGAAAAATGTAGAAACAAAGAACAATAGTTAAATGTTGTTTTGGGATAACCAAACATACTAATCAATAAAACATAAATGTCATGTCTATGACATTTTATCCCATTAGTTTGTTTTCTTGACATTTTCTGATGCTGCCCTTTAATTATTTTTACAGAAAACTTTTCTTTCTGAAAAACTTCATAATTTTACCTAATGGTAGTTTTACATTATAGAGTCCTCAGTCTTATCTTACCAATATAGTAATCAATTATTACACTTCCTTAGCACTTCTTCAAAATAATCTTTGCAATATAAATAAGATCTGTTTATCCAATAAAAACAATTTTCAAGTTCACTATAAAATATTTTTTAGGAAGTTGTACTTCAATTTTCTCACATTTTAAAAAATGAATAACATATCAATTGATCTTTAAATTTTGTTCAAATGTTTTAAAAAAAAATTTCTGATGCCTTTAGATTATTACATTGATAAGAAGTTTTTGTTTCATTTCCATAAAGTAGTTATAAACACTTTAATGAAATATCCTATCTTTTAATTTGTTAAATGCAGGAATAGCAATAACACATTTGTTTCTTAATGCAGCAAAACATCCAAATCCATTTTTCTATCTAAAAATTTATAAAGCAGATCAATTTATAGTTGCTAAAGATCTTTTTACCCTATCACTGAGACTGATAAAACATCTGAAGTTTTTGAGCATTAATTAATAAACCAATTTTTTTATAGATTGCAATCAAAATATAAACATACTGAATATTATTTTTTGAAATGACATCTAGAAGCAAAAAAAAAATCTTAGTTTTGTTTCTAATAAGTTCACATTTAAAACTTTACTATCAAACTTATATCTTATCTTAATGTCTGCTCTATGAAAACACATATAAAACATTCCTGAAAGATAATTTTTATACAAATGAAAAGCAGATAGAAGCTAGTTCACACCCTTGTTTCATATCAGGCTTTATTTCAAAAATTTCATATTTTCTATCATTAATAATAATATTTCTTCTCATACCAACATGCAATAGCTATATAATATAATTTCCTTTCTACGAACAACTAATTATTTTCAAAAATACTATAAACTTTTAAGTTAACTTCCTAGACAAAATCAATAAAAGTAATATAGTCACGTATTTACCTTGCTATGATGTCATTATGCTGAACATTGTTTCTGCCAATAAGTATCGTCGGAAGATTGCATGAACGTTGTCATGGCAATGAAGACCCTGACATGACTAATCCGAGAGATTTAATTTTTTGACCCGTGAGATTTGATTTTTTTACCTAAAATCAGATAACTTTTTTTTAAGAGTTTAAGTTTGTAAACATTTTATTATATATGTGTGTGAGACTATCCCAGGAATTGACATTTTTATACCAATGCATTTAAATAAAGAGTTTTTAACTGAGAATATTTCAAATTTATATTAATAATTAAAAGAGTTGTAATGCTTCTTACGTCTTCTCTCGCATATATATATATATATATAAGTGGTTACACACATATCATAATGTTCACACAAATAATTTAATTATATCATTTTATTAATTTTAAATTTATAACTGCGTATACATTATACGCTTACAGTCATTAATATATTAAATGTGTGCACATAACCGCACACACATAAATATACGCTATTACATATCAAAATAAATTTTTCTGATTATATACGTGGACTGTGAGAGTTCGAACTGGTGGAAAGGATACTAACTATGATGGAACATAGTAGGTGAAATGGGATGATGGCTAAATAATACCATTTCGAGTGGAACCAAAAAAAAAAAAAAACATAAGTTTTAAATTTGTTGATGTTTTTTTTTTTTTAAAAAAGTGAAGCCAAAATCTTGCAATCTTTGACATAATGTCTCCACATGATATGCGGACAAATTTTAGTGATTAACTTTGTCCGCAAATCACTAGGTGATATTATCTTAAAGATAGGAATATTAGAAGAGTAGTACACCTTCAGGGTAATGACACCATAGCAAGGTAAATACGTGATTACCTATATAAATTATATTTTTGCTCAAGATATTTTTATATTACTTTATTACATTTACTTAAATAATATTCTTAACTCTATATAATAGTACCACATGACTTTTTTAAAACAACATAATATAGTGAATAATATTTCTGTAATATAATTTTCACTACACCATTTTCACAGTAAGGTAGGAGGAATTGATTTTTATCCATTTTAAACACCTTGTGGAGGAATGTAATCATAAACATATGACCAAAGACAATTTCCAGTTTAATGAATGACAACTAAAAATTATTTAATATGATATATTATTTCTTTTCTGATTTCTTAATTCTCTAATATATTTTATTATATATTTAACTTTTTTATAACTAACATTTTCTCTTTTTATCTTGAATAAAAATAAATAAATAATAATAAATATTTTATATCAAAATATATATTTTTACTTTTCAAATGGTAAAAGAATATATAATATATATTGTTGTTTTTATATCTATGAAATAAAAATATCAGAACATATGTTATCCAATCAAATAACAAGTTAAGTATATAAAGGCTTTTAAAATTTTTATTACCATGGATATCCAAGTATCTTTGCCCAAACAAGTGAACCTTCAGTAAAATTAGCATAAACATAGGTATCATCACACCAATTTTGTTGAGGTTTTGAGCAGTCATTAAAATATGGATCTTTAAACATATAAAATTATATATATATAATTAATAAAACAAGACACAAATTGTGCAACTTACTTTTAAGCTTGTGCTAAAATGTTCACTAGATGGAGCTTACCACTAGCTCCAAATCAAGCTTTAATTATAAGTGCCAACAGAGAAAGAATTAAAAATCTCTATCGGAAAATCCTCATCTCCAGACCAACTGGTTTCGAACTTATGGTTCATCTCAATAAAGAATTAGGATTTCAGAAACTGATCTGTTGGCATTTATAATTAAAGCTTAATTTGGAGTTAGTGGTAAGCTCCATCTAATGAACATATGTATATATATATTTCATATCTGACAAGGGTAATTAAAATCAAATTTAAAATGTTTGGAATACTAAAATATATAAATACTAATACATTAATAAAAATAATGTTTAATGGAATTATATGGTGATAATAATATATATGAGAGTCTAGAAAGATTTTGAAATATGCATGTAAATGGAACAAAGAATCTATTTATATGTATTTATATATATTATAACGGTCGGGGAAATTTTGAGTCTTATGTATCTGCCGTACAAGGGCACCACTAGGCCATTCGAACCTGGAAAATTTATGTAGTAAGCAGATACTTAAGTTAAGATCAATTTTACTTTATTATAGACTGTTAGCTCCAGTCACTACCTTGCAGAGCAGCAGAGATAATGTATACTTTATTTTTAAAGAAAAAAAGATAGTAAAAAATCAGAATAAGCCCCTGCCAGATTAACAAAACACAGAAACATTTATTTTGCACATATATAAAATTTAGAATTATTATTTTAGTCTAACTTTTATTTTAGAATTTAATTTACATTTTAACTTTTCATTTTAGAAGTTCGCACAGATGAATTAATTAATATTTTACTAAGGTGTCGAGTATGAATAGACTACATAGATTGCACTTGAAAAAGAAAATATTCTATATCTCTTATTTAATCCTAGGCCAAAAGTTGCAGTCAAACTGACACCAATCTATCTGATATATCAATGTATTCAATGCAGCATGAATACGACAGCACAATACTGTACTGTCAGGAATATACATCTGAACAGCATGATTATCGAGAAGAAATGTCTCTCATCCAGTACAGGAATGCTACGTCTGTCTGCCAAGAAGAACAATTAAAAAAAAAAGAAAACTCCATAGGAAGGAATTGCGGTCATTTTTGCCATCTTACTATCCCATTCCATAGATTAAAGGGGTGATCCAAGGAGCAGGGAATAGTGTCTGCTTCCGATGGTCAGTGAGAAATGGGACTTATTTTGCCCAAGTGTGGCATATAATGTGATCCTGCATGTAGCAGATCTTCATGCTACATTTACTAATTACACCACTACATCCAATCCATTGACCCAATTTAACTGCGAAATAAATAACCTAAGATTTACCCTCCCTTAAACTAACATAACTTTATGAATCTATGTAGCCATTCATGCCCGACTTAAATTTAACATGATTTAATTAAAAGTTTTAGCTTAAGTAAAAAAAAAAAAATCATAATAAACACTTAAACAAATGGAAAAAAATAAATTGATGGAAATGATTTAAAAAAAAATACATTCAATAAAAATAATTATTAATAAATGATTTAGTTTGGTCAGATAGGAATTTCTATTTCTATTTAAATACTGGGAAAAGTTTAAAAAAAAAAACTCCATACTTTCTAGTTGCTTGTAATTTGGATCCAATGTTAATTCCCATAACATCCTTTGCTGCAGCTGGTATAGTTCTTTGCAGGCTTTTATTGCAGGACCCTGATGTCCTGGGTCTGCAATCTAGGAAAACGATATTACATTTCTTCTTTTAGAAAAACTGAAGGGATTGAAAGTGCGCCTTTTCAATCCCTTCTCCTTCAACTCTCCTGGACTTAACACATATAGCACACAAAATAATTTATTACCAATCTTTTCCTTTTTATATTAAAATTGCGGATTGACTGGACATGATGATGATGATCCTTTCACTGTGGTCCATTTCCTGAGGGATTTTTTTCTTGGCTATTCTGTTGTTTTTCTCTCCTATCTGATCTTTAATTATAAATTTTGAGATGCCCAAGGGCTAGTTTACTTAAGACTAATTAAAAATAATCATTTCCAATTTTTTAGCCTTTTACACAATAAACTTAATTATTTTACATTCTTAAAGATATATTTTTATCTTTAAAGCTTTAAGTTTTTGTTGAAAATTTAGTTTTAAAATACTTTTTTTTTTAATAAAGTTTTCTTTTACTAATTTTCCATCTGCGAGATTTTATATATATATGAGTTTAGATGACTTTTAATTTTCAATTTTTAAAAACAAATTTTTATTTGCAAACTTTTTATTTTTAGTTTCTAATTTTATTTATTAGAATGTAACAGCATGTGTTCCAGTCACAATATATATATTCTAACCTATGCATATGCAGTCTCACTTCCGGGCAATATAATGTTAAGTAAAATGGGTCTAGCTCAGTTAATGATTACGTTCGGTTAAACACAAATAATTGATAAATAAAATATTCTGCATTAATATTAAATATTCTACTAGGTCAAATTAATAAAAATAATAATAGGGTTCAGTTATAAAATAAATAAATAAATATTTATTAAATCATGAGACTTGGAAGTGAGATACAGATGATAAAGATTACATTGAGCCAATATCCCACAGGATATTACCTCAATGGCATAAGAACACTATCCCCCCTATTATTATCTCAAATAAATAAATTTATAGCATTCTTATGACTTTAATAATAACTAATCATTAAGATTAAAATAATAATTAAATCTCAATATTTTATCTATAATAATTCAGCTAAATAAAATCTCAGGTCCATAAATCACTTTAAGTTAATCAAAATCACTGTAGTAAAGCATGATAAGCTGCTGCTGCTGCTGCTGCTGCTGCTGCTGCTGCTGCTGCTGCTGCTGCTACTGCTACTGCTACTGCTACTGCTACTGCTACTGCTACTGCTACTGCTACTGCTACTGCTACTGCTACTACTACTACTACTACTACTACTACTACTACTACTACTACTACTACTAATAATAATAATAATAATAATTTTATATATCATTTCTTCACTATAATTCTTATTCACCATAATAATAATAAAGAAATAATATAATATAATCCTTTATCTTTCATATAATAACATAATAAATATGTGGTAGTATCTTATAATCTGAAAAATATAGGTGTGGCAACGGATAGCATGTATAATTCAATGTACTATTATAATAATCAATTTATGACCATAAAGATAATGTAAAATGTAATTTCTTAAATAAATAAATTCCAAGAAAATATTAGAATTCTTAAAAATAATACTTTATTTATTTCTGTGCAAATGTTATGTTTGATTCAAATATTCTGTGTTTATTATGCATTGTAATGGGAAAGAAAAACAATCTGAACACACAAATTTTGAAAAACAAATTTAACAGAGTTTTTATTATAACAAATAAAATAAACGATATATTTACACTATTTACAATTGGTATAACAAATTTTGCACCATTATACATCTATTATTCATTGTAACTCCTAATATAATAGAAAATCAATTTAAGTCTTCACTCTGACTTAAAAAATAATAATACAATTTTATATCTCTTTATTATCAAATTTTATGATAAACTTATAAATCACTTTATATTTACTCTAAATATTATATCTTTAAATATTATTACAATATGCCTCCTTCAACATACATTCAAGCATAGAACGGAAAACACAAAATATAACAATATCGAAAATGAATCTTTTTACTAAATAATTTCTTGTTTTGCAATGTTATCAATATCATACACAAAATATCCAATGTTGATTAATTAATACAATACATAGACATCATTACTAACCATACTATGATTATTATACTCAATATCTCCTACTTAATATTACTTTAATATGGAATAGTTGCAATTATTGATGTACTTTTTACTATTTAAATAAATACAAAATTGTACCTATGCTTATCTTGTACTGTTTTATATTACTACATTATATATCTTGAAAAATATGCAATACTTATAAAATAAAACCAAATATTTGAAATTATTTAACATTTCAGAGCAACTTTGCTTCATTTATTTTATTCATGACATTTATTTTATTTCCAAAATAAATATAGAACATATTCTATGATTCTTTACCATCTAGTTCCATTGGATTCTTAATTCCATTTTGCATTAACTTTATTCCTCCTTTTAAGCAAATGAACCTATCTTATTCATTCAATAACCATTCTTAAATTCGAAATTATTTATTATTTCTTTTCAAAAATACAATACTGTTTGATGTAATTGCTTTTGAAAATCGTGATAGTGAATAGATGTGTAGGCATAGGGAAGAAAACTAGAATCTTACTCATAGTACATATTAGATAAAACACCATGGCACAGTGTATCTATAAAATAGAGGCACGACCTATTTGTCTAATGTCCTCCACTACCAACAATGATGTCAAAGCTATTACTTCAGCTTTATTGAAACATCAGTATTCATAATAAAATAGACACTGCCCACAAACAAAATATACCAGCTCAGGGCTTTGTTAACTGTACTTGTATACTTAATAAGATTACAAAATGTTATTCCTATTCACATAATAAATCCTACATTAATAACATCTCATTGGGTTCATGTTCTCAAGATTACTACCAAGTCACTATCTTATAAAAATTTCCCTTTAGATTTATCAAAATCTACACCAACAAATAAGACTAACTCACATGATCAAAATAATAAATAAAATTCAATCATAATTAGAACGATCTCACTAATCTACAAAAAAAAGTTTACTTTACTTTCCTATCCATTATTCTTGAACAAAATACAAAATAATCATTATCCATACTTTAAATATCTAGTAATATTAAAGTTCTTTGTAAAAGAATCATATAATTATTCATCATCAAGTTACATTATATTAATAATATAAAATTAAAGTATGCATATTCCTAGAATAAATAAATTCTAATCTTATAATTTAAATGTGTTATATAAATGCATTCACATACAACCTAACATTCATACTTCAATATAATATAATTCATTGATAATCTGCAAAAAAAAAAAATATCTACATCATAAAATATCAATATCCACAACTATTACCTAAGTGATATCAACTTGTTAATCACTTATGACCTTTTCGTGTCCATCAATCAAAATAAACATTGCATAATATAATATAATCCATACTTCCACACTTAGAAATATTAACTTATTTAAATTATCAAACTATTTACTATAAAATTATAATATATTTAGTACTAAATTAATATTTTTGTACCTATTCTACTAATTAATAATATTACACTTAAAAACTAAAGTTAATAAAATAAATCAAGACATAATTACGTACATCTTCTATATTGAGAATGTTCTTTACAAAATTCAAATGTTTGTTTATTTTCCTGGAGAGTTTTCTTTTCTAAAAATTTTTTTCTTAAAGAGCAATTAAAAACCCCGATTGTTGCTAAGTTCTCTTGTTCTAGTGCTTGACGACAAAACTTCCTCGAACTTGGCACATGCGCTGTAAACTCCTTCCTGCATGACGAATGAAGTTTAAAAATGAATGATAAAAAAAATTAAATTGCGACGTCTAAAAATCTAAAATTATTGATGAAAATAATCACTGATCTACTTTGAAAAAGTTTGTAGAATAATAGTTCATTGTTTATATTATTCAGAACAGTGATTATTAAAATAATAAATAAACTATAATGTTGAAAAATAATATTTTGAAACTTCTTCTCCTTAGGATCCTTTATCGGCTTGGTGATGCATCTTATCCCAGCAACTTGACTACGGATAATCCGGATATGACTTTTTGCACAATTTTAAAAATATTTCCATGAATTCCGTAATTACTTATTTATAATTCATCATATATCAGGTTTATTTGTCAGGATAATTTATTATTTATTATCCAATTATAGCTATTTCCATTATGATACAAATTATGGTTTTTTAAAAATAAATTCTTGCAAACGCGTATAACCTTATATAATTCAGGTTTTATTACATACGCTTTAAAATATTCATTTAGATATTATTTATGACAGTTTTTCTTTAAATTATTCATAATGTTTTCCTTCAAAAAGATAAAACATTTATTACTTCCATGGCTTTATTTTTCCATAAAATTTATTATAAGTTTGTCGTATTACTTATCAGTTTTGAATACAACTATCTCGCTACTAAAAAAAATAATGCATTGTAACTTTAATTTACAAGTAGCTTTCCCGTTAAGATTTCTGCATAATGTCCTAGATAAATCCTTATTTAATAAGATAGTTCTCCTCATTAAAATCACTAATATTACATTAATAATTATCATTCTTATTTTTAAAATTTTCTTAATTAAGCACATATTACTTGTCAGCATTTCCATGTTTTTTACTATGAAGTCATATTAAGTTTTGATGAAAATTCTGGTAAAGGGAACTTTAATTTAGCACTGCATCCTTTTAATAAAATTTATTATTATTTATTTATATTACGCTTTCTTTGTTTCAAATAAATTATACGAGAGCACTAAATTGACTACATAATTAAAATTTTAAAAGAAGTATAAATTTATAAAATTACTAGCACTGACCTAGAATTAATCGTGCAGCAGTATTTATGCCCTACAAAATACCTCATCTTATCGGTGGATTTTGCTTTTCATCTGATACTTAATTTGCATATGACTTTGATATTGTACAATTAATTTAAAAAAATAAAATATGACTCACTATTATTTAAAAATATCACTTAAAATATTAATCTTAAATCATTTTCTATACTTTATTAAAACCAATTAAACATTTTAAAATGACTTTTAAAAGCAATATTTATCAATCTATTCCACCTTTTATATTTAGTTTATTTACTTTATTTTAAAACAAAATATTTAATTTTTTATTAACTGCATTCATTTTATAATCCTATTTAAAACATTTTATAATGACTGATTTAATATTTTCCTTTGTGATAGATAAATAAATGTATCCAATTCTATAATGTAATTTTTAAAATATTTTGAACTTTGTTAACACAAATACTAGTAAGCATGTATGCATGACTGTATTATACAGGTCACATGACTTACAACTGAGACAGATTGTATCAAAATTCTGCCTGAAAAATATTAAATGTTAATTGCAACAATTATTATATTAAATAAATACTATAATATAAAATTTGGAATATTTTTGAAAACATAGAATTAAATATAACTTTTCCTACCACAAAGCTTACTTTTAAAACATATAATATTAAATATACTTATTAAATATAATTTATACTTTAAAATATAGCATTTATTTAATTACAAATTTTAATTATTAAAATTCAACTTTTAAAACATTTTTTATATATAAATGATTAAAAGAGATATGATAATATTAATGGAGTTTGTTGTTATTTGTGATGGGAAATTCAATGAAAAGGCATGAAATTAATGAAACAGCATTTATTAAAATGGAAAGGAATAAATAAAAATGTTTCAGTATTGTTAAAATGATTTGGAAATAGTAATCCAGAAGAAAATGGATGGAAAAAAATAAAAGTTTATAATAATATAAAAATATTTCAGAGCAAAAATATATTTAACTTGACTAACAAGGTTTCTACATAAGCAAGAACTTCTATCCATCAAAACTTTTGATTCAATCTAAAGAGAAGCCATTTTACATTACAGTGCATCATTTACAAAAATTATTTTTAGAAATATTATCTAGGCATATAGAATCAGTAGAATTTGTATTTTAGATTAAGGTTAAATAGGGATAACCCATGTCATCTGTTTTATTTTTATAAAATTTAAGATTGAAATAGAAAAGTTAGAAATCAAAGTACTAACATAGATCATACAGAGAAAAAAAGTTACACCAACTAGTATTCCAGATTAATGATGTAAGATTAAATAAATCTGTGTAAATAACATTTATTCATTAATAACCAATCATAAATAGATATAGTCATTCTAACTCCAGAAGAAAAAAACTCAAAGAGTAAAAAGTTAATTTTTTCTTTATTAAAAAAAGAAAGATTGGAATTAAACATTAAAAATAGTGTTCACAAATACTCAATTGTATTGTCACAATTAGAACAGAAAGATATCCAATGGCATGAGAGTTTCATGATGATTGGACTTTTTACTAATCTAAATTAAAGAAGATGTAAATATAAAATTTCTTTATATTGAAATAATTTATTTACATGTAAAAAATGGTTTAAAAACACTTGCTAATTGGTACATTCAATAGTAAATGTGAAATCTTCATTCCTGATACAAATAAACAAATTAGTCGGTGGTGAACCAGCATTTCATCTTTGGGATGAAAAGGCTTGAAGGTTTGATATCATGCATTAAATGAGTGATGTTCTAAGATTAATAATTACTTAATTGGAGGTTTTATTTAAAATAAACTAGAGCTGTTTCCACAGAATAAAATGTAAGCTAATCTAAAAAGTAAAATATAAGTTGGTCTAATGAAAAAAAAACACACCCATATGAGCATCTATAGAATAGACTGTTAAAAATATCAATGTTTCAAGATTAAACATGTTAATGAACACTTCTTTTCAGTGCAATTTTAGTTTGCACAATAATTTCTCTATATTTAATATTTCTCACTGATAAAACATCATCAAAAATGAGCAGAGGTATTTCATTGTCAGTAATATTGAATTATTTTCTGTTGTGTTGATATAAAATTCTTTAACACAGATCTTTAAATATTGATGAACATCTTCAAAACTTGAAGGATTTTTTATTTTTAAAAGTAAAAACGCACTTTCAAATTTATTATAATTTAAAAATTTACCTTTAACTTTGAAAAAAGTAGGTTAAATTGTGCTAGTTTTAAATCTCATTATCTTTGCAATTAACAAAAGGCCATCACCGACATCATTTTAGGAATTTAAAAAACAAATATTGCTAGAAGAGATGATAATAGATTTGTTACAATTCAGTTATCATTATTTCTAATAATTAATGGGATTTATTTATTTACTTTTAAATTCAATTTCTTTTTTTAAAGAACTACCAATAATATTTATTAAGGTTTTAGCAATATTTTCAGCCATATTTCTTTTTTTTTAAAAATACACATTTCAATTGTGAATTACTTTTAATGCGCCTTTTTGAAAACAGTATGCAGTAATTTTGTAAATTATAAAAAATGAATTTATTGATAAATAAATTATTTTTGTTAAGTAAAAATATATAATTAATCTGTAAGAGAAAAGATATTCAAAAACAAATTACAAATTAATTAGAACTAATTTGATGATGACTTTTTATTTAGGTACTTTCAACTGCAGATCACTTTCAAGTGAAGGAAGATTGCAAGAATTAGAAAAAACTGTCTTATATTAAATGGGATATTATTGGACTTTGTGAAGTTAGAAGAAAAGGTGAAGAGATTATTGATTTAAAAAGTGGACATATACTCTATTATAAGGACACAAATATTGGAAATACAAGTGGAGTAGGATTCATTATAAATAAAAAGTGGACAAACAATATTGTGGAGATTGATGGTGTATTGGACAGAATGGCAAGATTAGTTATACAATTTAATAGCAGATACCAAATGCAGATAATTCAGGTTTATGCCCCAACAAGTTCTCATAGTGATGAAGTAGTAAATTTTTATATGGATGTATAAAAGACTTTTTATCGGAGTAAACAACATTTTAAAATTGTTATGGGAGACTTTAATGCTAGAATTGGTAAACAAATGAAAGATGAAAGTGCTGTAGGTAATTTTGGTTATGGTAACAGAAATGAGAGAGGACATAGACTTGTGGAGTTTGCAGAAAAAGAAAAACTTTATATTATGATTTTTTTTTTGAGAAAAATGTTAATAGGAAATGGACATGGAAACATCCAAATGAAGATAGAGCAGAATTGGATTATATTTTGACTAACAGGAAATATATATTTCAAGATTGTAATGTTCTTAATAAATTTAACACAGAGTGATCATCGATTAGTAAGGTGTAAGATACGTGTTAACGTAAAACTAGAGAGACAAAAATTATTAAGAAAAACAATATTTACAGTTGATATTCCTAATCTTCAGAAACATTCTAATGAATTTAAATTAGAACTTACAAATCGGTTTCAAGTATTAGTAGATTTTGAACAATGATTCAGATTTGAATGAAATTAATATGAAAATAACTGATACACTTTTAAAAACTGCAACAAAGATAGCTGGTAGAAAAAAGTAGCAATTGACCAATAAAATTTCTACTGAGATTAGAGAATTTATGAAGAAAAGAAGGAATATGAAGATATACAAAAATGATGCATTAAAAGGATTGAATATCTCGAATTTTGTAAAATGGTACGGAAAAGAGTTGAAAATGATATAAGAAAGTATAACTGTGAACTAGCAAGGAAAGCTGTAGAAGAAAATAAAAGTCTCAAGAATGTAAAACAACATTTTGGTATTGGTAGGAAATTTATATCTGCAATAAGAAAAAAAGATGGAATTTTTACTAAAAAGAGAGATGACATCATGAAATTGGTAGAAGATTATTATCAAGAATTATATAGTAATAAAGAACAAGTACCTCCTATATCTATTACATCTTCCGAATTGCCCAGAATTTTAAATGAAGAAGTGAGACATGCAATTAAATGTATGAAGAAAGGAAAGGCTCCAGGCAATGATGGAATTATAATTGATATATTAAAAGAAGCAGGTGAAGAAATAGAATTTTTTTTAGCAAAGTTATATACCAAATGTCTAAATGGTAAAGATGTACCAGATGATTGGAAGAATGCAGTAATAATATTAATATTTAAAAAAGGTGATAAAGAAAATATTAGAAATTACAGATCTAGCAGCCTTTTATCAGTTTTATATAAAAAGTTTATCAAGATAATTACAATTCATCTACAGAGAACATTGGTTTTCCACCAACCAAAAGAACAAGCTGGATTTAAAAGTGGTTTTAGTACAGTAGATCATATCCAAGTATTGAGAGAAGTTATAGAAAGGACAAATGAATATGAGTTGTCATTATGTTTTGGATTTGTAGATTATGAAAAGGCATTTGATTCTATAAACATTTCTTCAGTGATTAAAGCATTGGATCATTGAGGTATAGATTCAGGATATCATATTTTAAAGAATATTTATAAAAATGCAACAGCAACAATTAGATTACATAATGATGTTGGAAAAGTCAACATTGAGAAAGGTGTAAGACAAGGTGACTCCATATCTCCAAAACTTTTTACAGCAATGCTGCAAGAAGTATTTTGTGGATTAAAATGGGAAACTAAAGGACTGAAAGTAAATGGAGATTATTTAAGTCATTTAGATTTCGCAGATGATGTAGTTGTATTTGAAAATAATGCTTCAGAGCTGCAGGAAATGTTGCAGGAGTTATCAGATGAAATTAGGACTAAAGAAAAATGTTAAAAAGACTAAAGTAATGTTTAATCGATTTGCTCAAAATATGAAAATAAAGATTGATTATGATGAATTAGAAGAAGTTAACAGTTACAAATATCTTGGTCAGATTATTAATACAGATGGAAACATAATGGAGGAAATTAATCATAGAATTAAACTTGGTTGAAGTGCTTTTGGTAGAAATAACTTGATACTAAAAGGAAATATGCCTATGTGTTTGAAAAGGAAGGTTTTTAACAAATATGTTTTAGCAGTTCTTACTTATGGATCTGAGACTTGGACACTTAATAGAAGAGCAATGCAGAGACTTCAGACCACTCAAAGAAGTATGGAGAGATGTATGTTGGGAGTAACAAGAAGAGATCGAAAACGCAATGTATGGGTAAGAGAACAAACAGGTGTTACTGACCTCATTGAAAAAATTAAAAGATTGAAGTGGAGTTGAGCTGGACATATTGCTAGAAGAGATGATAATAGATGGACAATTGAAATTTTAAACTGGATTCCAAGAGATTGTAAAAGACCCAGAAAAAGACCACATGTGATATGGATGGATGAATTAAGAATGTGTGCAGGAGTGATGTGGAGAAGAGAAGTTAAAGATCGGAGAAGATGGATTAAACTTGGAGAGACCTTCATCCTGCAGTGAATTGATAATGGTTGATGATGATGAATTAAAAACAGCAACAAGTGAAAAACAAGCTAATCCCCTAAATAAAAATACAAATGACTAACAAAAGAAGTAATTCTTTACTGAACTGAAAAAAGATTATAAGGAGGCAAATTTAGTTTCAGTACGGAGATTTGACGGTCACTTCTGAAAAATATATTTATACTGTTATGGACTGATTAACATCTGTCAAGAAGATCATGATTAGACATAGTATTATCCCAGTAAACTTCATCAATGAAGCATTTCAAAGTAAACAAAGGGACTCATACAGATCACATATATTTTTATTATTTTTAATAAGCCAATTGGCTTATAAGTAACTAATAATTGTATATAAATATAATTTATTACTGTTAAGTCTACATGTATAATAAATTGGGATTATATATATTATCTGAGTATTTATCATGTGGCAAGAATTATAAATTAATATTTGATAGTAGTTAATGCACTAGGTTTATATGAAGAATAGTCTGACATATCACATAATTTGATACAGCTGATGGTTTAAAGAAAACTATAAGTACTTGATTACTATGCATAAGACCAGGTAAAATAAATAAAAATGTTTTGCTGCAATTTGTCATTTAATGAACTTGATATTAATATCCCTTTGGATTTATTTATATGAAAAGAATAGAGATACTATGACCAATTGGAAAAAGAGGAGTTGGTCAACATTTTTATGATTAAAAAATTTCATCAATATTTATATGTTCACTGCTTCAAATTGATTATAGATGATAAATTATTAGTAGGGATTTTTAAAAAAAACTAATATGGCTTCTGATCATCTAAATTCCAGGATGTTATGCAGGGTGAATTTATTATCAGAATATAATTTTAAATTTGATTACCACAAAGGAAGTTTAATACTGCATATTGACATCCTATATAAAATTCCAAATAAAGATGATCTTATAATTACAAAAACAGAGATAAATTATATCAACAAATTTAATTCCAAAATAATAAATGGTCACACTATTGCAAATTGAACAATAAATGATCAGGGATTTCAAATACTCATGAACTGAATAAGTGATGAATAACTAAATCATTAATTGGAAATTGTTCATAATTTTTTTTGGGCACAAAGAGAGAAGTTCATTGTCTTGTAAAAGATGCATCATTATGAGTGATAAAGTTATATTCATGTCAGGTCATGAAAAATATTATAGTTGCTATACAAAGGTTTGTCTGGTGAGATTTAAGTTAAAGCTTTTGCTCAAGGATATGTATACAGGTCTGCCATAAATAAATAGTTATAATAGATTTTAAAAATTGGAATCATTTCAACCAATGCTACTGGCTTCTATGAAAAAATTAAAGTGTGGCAGCTGGAACAAAGTACACATGTATCACACTGAACTTTATATGGACCACTTGTTCTAATATTGATGGATTCATAATGGAGATAGATGAAATATAATCCACATGGTACTGAAGAATTTCCAACAATCATCTCAGACAATGGTATGGGCTTTATTTCTTCCAAATTATACTAATTTTTATAAGGGTGCAGAGTGAGAAATTATTTTTACTTCCATTTATTATCCCAATTAAATAATTAAATGGAAAAAGCAGTTCAATAATTAAAATTGGCATTATATAAGACTAGAATTTCAAATAAGCACGAGACAAAGTGTAAAGTTTCAATTTTTCCAGCACTGTACATAAAAATCTTCAATTGAGATGTTTGGGGGGAAAAAGTAAAAAATAAACTATTAATTAAGAACCATTGTCCATATTTTTAATTGTTATAAATTTTATTCAGTTTTTTAAAAAATATTTATGAGAGGAAAAAATATTTTAAATTATAATGTGGAATCACTAAAAAATTTCCATTAAATAATGTTTGGACCATACTGCTAAAATTCATTTAAAAAAATCTATTTCATAAAAAATTTCTGATAAATAATATTAGCATCAAGCTATTAAAACTCACTAAAAATTTTTTTTCTATATTATTGTTCTCGACTCTAGAGATCCCTGTGCAGTTTTTTTTATTGTTATAAGTCTTACTCAACTTTAAAAAAATAATCTTGATGATAAAATAAAAAATATTTTAAAATTATAAAAATTTAATAAAATGGAATTGATAAAAAAAAAAATCCTATAAATAACATTAGCATCAAACTGCCAAAACTCATTCTTTTTTTCTGCATTATTGTTCACTAGGGCTCCTATGAAGTTTATTTTACTCAGCTTTAAAAAAATAATATAAATATTTATGAGAGCAAAAAAAATGTTTTAAATTTAAAATTATATTTGTATTAATAGATAGGACTACCTATATAAAAGCATTTTGTAAACTTAAAGACTCATATTATTAGCATATTTTGTTAGTTATTTTTAAAATAATACACTATACAATCCACTTCAAACTATTTCCATGGTCTATATATTACAAATTAGGAAGCCACAACAACTCAGAAAAGTCAAACCATACTACTTCTTGTATTTTCTTTAGTTTTAAACATTTTCATATTTATTTCAAAGCACATGTCTAGAATCAAAATTATTTCAAAGGTCATGTCTAGATCTTGAGATTGATAAAACTTTATTAAAATTAAATATAAATACTTTTGCTGGAAGTGAAACTATAAATAGCTGAAATGGAAAATTTAAGTTACACAGAGGGTAACAATATCTGGATTAGAGATAGATTAAAAAAATATTGATGAAAAAAGAAGTCACCAAACCACTATCAAAATAAATAAATTATGGTAGAAAATGATGTTTTATTGGGATGGCATATAAATCACATTTACTGAGCTATGATGAACACACAGATATCAGAAGACCCAATACCAAATATAAATCCATATAATTGTTAAATTCTAGATAAAACAAAAATAACTAATATAGCCGAAGTTAATGATGAGAAAGTCTCTTTTCCATGAAACAAAAATCTAAAAGAATTAAAAAAACCCTTGCTTACCTCAGTCAGAAACTATGTAACTTCCAAAAATGAAAATTTGTAAAATGGGAGAGTGATATTAAGTATACATATTTTTGAATATATATAGATGTGCTTGACATATAACTGAAATTATTTTATAAATTTAAAAAATATAATTTATTTGTAAATAAGTTTGTTTGTTTTTTTTAAAGAAAAAAAATTAATCAGTAATAAAAATGAGATTCAAAAACAGATTACATATTAATTAAGGATATTAAATAGGATTAATTAAGATCAGAAAATGCAGGAAAAAAAATTAATCTCCTAGAGCACAATAAAATGATAGACAAAAAAAAAAGTAATGCTTTCTGAGAATTGAAAAGAGAAGATGATAAAAGGATAGTTTTAGTTTCAATAGATGAATTAGTCTGCTATTTCTAAAGAATGCAGATAATCATTCAAAAACTTCTTTCAAGGTGAGACTAACACAAGCTGCACAAATTAAACCGAAGACATGTAAATAACCAATAACTTATACCTACATATTTGAAAAATTGCAATCATTAAAAATTTAAATCAGTTCTATGCAAAATCTTTACCAAATTAATTACAACTCATTGGGCTCAAATTAATCAAAAGATCAAGCTAGATTTGAAAGTGATTTTATTACAGTGGTCAAATCCAAATATTGAAAGAAGTTATTGAAAAGACTAATAAATATGAGCTGCCATTATGCTTTGGATTTGCAGATTATGAAAAGACATCTGATTCTATAAGTATTTCCATGATTATTAAAGATTTGAATCATATTCTGAAAAATCTTTATCAAAATATAACCCTAATTATTATATTACATGATGAATCTATATATATAAAACTTTTTACAGCAGTTTTACAAGATATTTTATCTGTAGATTAAAATGTGAAACTACAATAATAAAAGTAAATAGAGATTATTTAAGTTATTTACATTTTTCAGAGAATACATTTATTTTTGCAAATAATATTCTAAGCTTCAGGAAATACTGCAGAAGTTATCAAATGAAAGTAAGAACATAGGACTAAAGATAAATGCTAAAATAACAAAAGTAATATTCAATAGATTTTTTCAGAAGAAAATAAAAATTGATAATTATGAACTAAAATAAATTAACTACTATAAATACTTTGATAATAATGAATGAAATTAATCATAAAATTAAATTTGGATGGAATGACTTTGTTAGTAATAACATAGTATTAAAAGAAAATATGTCTATATATTTGAAAAGATTTTTTAATACATGTATTTTACAAGTACTTATTTATGGATCTGAGATTTTGGCACTTAACAGAAGAGCAATTCAAAATTTCAGATTACTCAATAAAATATATAGAGATGTATGTTAAGAATACTAAGAAGATTAAAACTGAAATACATGGATAAAAGAACAAACAGTTATCACTGGAAGAATTAAGAGACAGAAATGGAGCTGGACTGAATATATTGTTAGAAAAGATGATAAACAGATGGAGAATTGAAACTTTAAATGGGATCTAAAGAGATTGCAAAAGATCTAAAAAGATACCAGATGTGAGATGGATGGAGGGAATAATGAACTTTGCTGATGTGATGTGAGAAAAAAGATTAGGGTTTAGAGAAATTGGACTAATTCTGAAATGGATTGATAATAGTTGGAAATAATGATATGTATAATTTATCATTATTAAATATAAATATTATACCAGTCAATGTATTATTCACTCAACATGACCTAAACCCCGAAGTCAGACTTCAAATCCAGTTAAACCAAAGAATTATATCAAAGACCAAACTGAATTTGAACCCAATTTATGAGCTCAGATCAAATCTAATAGACAACACATATTGATGGCACGTGACTATGTGCCAAGGAACTAGCTCAACAAATATGATGATTTCTGAGACTCTTCATTTGACTTTAATTAATATACAACAAAATGACTACAGATGTTCTAAATAAATTCATATATGTATATTTGGGTTGCCAATACAGACAGTGATCATGAATATTAAAAATAATAAAGTCCAACCAAGTATGTTATATAAGATATTTAATAATAAGTAAATATTTGTTCAACTATTTATCATAAGCATTATATATTATCTCTAGTCTTTGGAGCATGAATTACAATATACAATAAATAATGGCAGTCATACTCATATGCCAATAATTAGTACGCAGGTATTTAAAAAATATATATCTATGCCCTGCCAATGTAGACAAAGGTAAATAAAGGTATTTATGGCATTTGTGTCAAACAAATTACATACATTTCATTATCTGGTATTTTATTTGGAAAGAAACTATAATTCTAATTTTATATAAGAAAGATGTGAGATTCATTTTTCACACATCAATAAATCAATTCATGAAAAGCATGATAAATACTTAGGGTATAACTTCGATATTTAACAAAGAAACTTATTTAAAATTATAGATGAATACAAACTTGTTTGATTTTAATGAAATCAATTCATTACAATTTTATAAAGCAGAAGAGTGGGTCTTTATTAAAAATGAGAAATGAATGGTACTAACGCTTTACGAAGAGCAACAAGTATGAAGTAGAATGGTTTGTCAGTGATTCAAGACATAGAAGGGTGGCTTGTATTCAACAAGTCTTTTCTGCCCCACAAATGATCTGTGGAACACAGGAAAGCCAGGTCAGACCACAGCCGTGAACCTTTGGGGTTCCAAAATAGTGATGAGTGAGAGAGGAAGCGATTCCTTCCCATATATTTAAACTAGCAATAAGATCACCGATATGAAAAACCTAAGAAGCAAGAGGGTGGCTCATGTTAGCAACTTCAGAATGGTGATGACTCAATGATCATCATATCAAATTAATAAAGCCCAAATTATATAAGATATGCTTCATGTAATGACTTGATCATGTCAGATTAAAAATCGAACTTACTCTGAGCGAAATGCTTAAATGCAACTATGTATTATAACAGTCATATCCTCTATATCATGCCCTCCCTGAATACTAATATAAAATACGAGATTTCAATTAGGGTTGTTGTCGAATAGCTACTATATCCCACTCGATGGCACAGTTTTCATGCTTAAACTATAAAATATGATCATTCCCGGGCTGTTTGTTATAATCATTTTGATGTGTTTTTTGTAATGCGAAAATAAAAACAAAAGAAAATCGTCTTTTTTAAATATTATTTAATTTTAAATATTATTTTTTATTAATGTATACAAATTAAATGATAATAATAAGTGTAAAATAAAATAAACAAATTACAATTTGATTCATCTTTTTTAGTTTGCTTTTATTTAGAAAAATCAACTTTCTATCGGAGATTTTTTTACTGGGTTACGGCTTCTTTTTTTTTTCTTGTTGTTTACCGCTATTTTTTATTTCAAATAGAATGACAACTAAAAACTTGTTACGGTTAGGTTTAGGGTTAGTTTTAGGGTTAGGTTTAGGGTTATTTTGCTGTTGTTTGTAATGCTAAAATAAAAATTATCAAAATCGTATTTTTGTAAATATTTTTTTTTACTAACATCTATAAAATAAATGATAACAATAAACGTAAACTATATTCAACAAAGTATAACAGTAGTCAGAGAAAAGAAAGAAACTAAACTTTTTTAAACAATGACAAATATATAATGTTTATAATATATGTTTTTTATGACATTTAAAAAAAACGTGTACAATTCTACTTTTCTTACGGGATATTTTTGTGTTAACGCTCTTTTTTTATTTCAAAAATATACACACCATACAACTTCTTGGTCTCGTGGAATGTTACGAAGAGTATGTTATTTGACTCGTTACCTAATTACAACTCATTTTATACATATATCTAGTCAACATTTGTTACTTAAAACTTCAATACACTACAATGTAAAAAGTCTGTTAATTATTACTTTACAAAATCTGAACATTTCAATAGTTTAAAATAAATAAAAAATCCAATGAAAACAACATTTCCATTCAATTAAAAAAAACACACCCTCTCCCCAAGCCGCAACCATTTTATAAACTGTGCGAATTCGGAAAATGTATTTGCTGCATAAAATATACATGCTGTACTGCGACGCGTCATAGCGGCCTGCAATCTGTAGCACAACAAAAAAGTTGTATTATAGAAAATGCAGGTTCGAACGTGTTGGCTGTGGAAATGGCATTTTTATGTGTTTTAGCACGAGAACGGCGCCACCCAGTGGGATGTGGGGGCTCTTCAACAAATACCTAAATTAGAATATATTTATTTTAGTTCCCTTATAAACCTTTCGTAAAACATTAATAAATATGATCATTATAAATAAATAAGTTTGTGAACTTAAATAAAATAACCGGGAGCATAGGTTATAAAATGGGCTAATAATAATCCTCAGCCATTGGTAAAATCATATTGTTAGATCTGCCAGTTATAATAATCACTGGTGAACAATCTATGCAGAAGCTAACCCTTGCACTGACTATATATGCATACAATAATTTTATCACAAAGACTAACGCTGGTGGAATAAGAAAACAGATTTAATTATAAAACACTAATATATACATATTTACAGTAATACATTAAAACAATCATAATCTATTTATATTAACAAACCCGAAGGTATACAAAAATAATAATGAAGATCTATGTGACCTACTTTATAGTCCCTATGCTGACTCTTGGATGTTCGGAGGCCAGCTGTCCACTCTGGGGCTACAGTGCTAAATAAGCGATGTTCGGCACCTTTCCCAGTTCATCTGCATAAGTAGAGCTCCCAGTTTTAAGTGTTCAAATGCTTTACACTTACCCTCATTTTTCCTGTCCTGATTTTCTGGATTTGATTGGTCAGATCTTGTCCATCCTGGTCGGATCAAATCCCTCCCAGTTTATCTTTTGGCTTAAGTTTTATTTTGATTGATTACCCTTTGCAATTCGATTGCTTTTTAATTAATCATCTTGTTTATCTGCAAAGTTCCTTTGTTAATTAACTTTGCTATCTAAAAGGATTTGTTTACATGTTGTTTTAGAACATAACACAACTATTAAAATATACTATTATTTTAAATTAACAAAGTATTTTTATCTGCACGTATATATATATAACTTACGTATGTATATGCGATAAATTATACACATACATATGTTTAAATATTAAATCACTATTTACGCCATTTACTATTATTATTTTGTGTGTATGTGTATTTTAATTATACACATAGATAACACATATCAACATTAAATAAAGCCTTCAACTCGAAAATTAATAGAACCGTATTAATTTAGTTCTAATGGGCAATAATTAAGCTATAAAATTTAATGCAATATTATTTTCTTAGGGAAGTTTAAATGAAAAAGATTATTATCAAGTTGAAAGTATTATTGGCATATTATCAAAAATAAATTATATTAATAATCATTCATATAAATAAAGTTAGTTAAAACGAACTGGCATAGTAAGAGAAGGTTAACAAAATATTAATTTTAAGACTAGAGATAATAAAATAGAGAATTACTATACAAAATTTAATACATTATAGAGTGAAGAGAAATTTTAAATAGCAGTTCTTAAATTACGATTTGATAAAGTTCATAAACAGACCAGAGGGTTGTGGTTCTTAAAATAAAAGTATTACCAGTCCTTCCATGGCTTGCTCATTAATTTATACGACAGAGTCTGATTGGGTTTAGGAGACAATGTAGGTGCGCACTTGATTCATGTAAATTTCATTTGTGGATTGGTTTCCATAATATTTCGGCAGCTTATGATTGGTATGGATAAGTTCTATTTAGCAGCTACATTTTGAAGATTGGTGGGGGACTTCAAGGTCCAACAATCAGATCCCCGAAGTTAGCCATGTACCATGCTGGAAATACTATCAAAAATCATGATTAAAAGTGATGTAGCTTCTGGTAGCAACTCTTCTTAAAAAAGTAATGGCTTTTTTTTTTATAGAAACTTTTCCAGGCTATTTATACTTTTCCTATGGTTTTCCACCCATTCCAATTCTGATGCCTTCAGGCTAAAGCTTTTACCTTATTACAAATTAAAATTTTCTTTAATTGATTTCCGATTCATTCCTCCAATAAGACTTTCAAATCCATTAATGAACTTTGAATTCATTTTCTATTTAGAAAATTAATTTGTAAAATCTGAACAAACAATTTTAATTAAGAAATGTCCTACAGTTTTAAATTATCATTTTAACTAATTAATAAAAATTCCCTATTGTCTTTGGGAAAGGACAATCTGAAAGCTTATTGAAAGAATGTAGTTTTTAATCATATAAATTTGAACAAAATGGTAAAATAAAAAATAAACATTCCGATGTAGTGCAACTTTATAATGAATATATATTTAACTATTTATAAATATATACATACAATCCATGCAATTACAATATATATATATATATTGTAACGATATATAAATATGTCGTTACATTAATTTAAAATAAAAACTTAAAAGTTCGCAAATAAAAGGAAAAAACTAAACGCTAAAATTAAAATGTTTGTTAAACATATATATATATTCGCACAGATGCTAAACTTTAAAAATATTTTTTTCATAAACAAAAAAAAAAAAAAAGTATTTGAACGTATTTTTTTTAATAAAAAAATACAAGATTGAAATATAAAAATATTTTAATAAAAAAATAACGTAAGTTAAAATAAAAACAGGTATTAATTAATTCCTGTAATCTGTAAATGGAAATGATTGTTTATTAATTATCTAAAAGCTGTTTAATTAAAAAGTCAGATGAAAGGTTAGATAAGAGAAGAAAGAGATTTTAGCTTGACCAATGGAAGCAAATAAAGGCCCGGACCATAACGAAAAAAGAGAACAGTGACGTTTTTGTTCATGGAATCCATAGGAGGACTATAAAAAGAAAAAATATTGAGTTCCAGTCAGTTTTTCCAACTTGATTTGATGACAACGGTAAGACGCACTTGCCGTTCTCTCTCATTTTTTTTTGTTTGTTTAAAAAAAAAAAATAAAATGAAAAGACTGTGATACCAGAATGGAACCAGCTAATGCTACCTCCAGAACATTTTCTTCCAATGGAGATGCCGTGGGAATTGCCAACAGGAACCTGGACTCTTCTACTGTAAGCTATATTGACATGAACTCTAAATTTAAAAATAACTAAGAACTTTCGTTCAAGTTTATGAACTTCTATCTGACTTTTAAGTTTAAAATCAAATTAATAATGGTTAATTTTATATGTTTTCCGATTGATAAAAATCATTTCCATTTTTTTTTTCTTATTGTATAAATTGTTTATTGTTTAAATTTTAAATGATGAAATTTAGGTTGGGTATAGACGTTGCATAGATTTGTTAGCGGTTGATAATGTTGTGGTTTTCACATTCGATTAGAATATATGTCAACGATATCACTGCAAGCATCTTACGATGAATGCTAATGGGATTTGTATATTCCCTATGCAAGTGACGTTTATCGATGATTTTGTATTTTGATCGGTTGTGTTTAATTTGGAATGTTTTTGACCGTGGAATCTGTGCAGCTGATCTGTACTCAACATTTTAAAACAAATTTTATAAAATGCATTTGTGCGAACGTATTTAAATGTTAAATTTAAGTCGGGCGTGAATGGCTATATAGTTTTGTAAAGTTATATTAAGGGAGGGTAATCTTAGGTTATTCATTTCGTAGTTGAATTGGTTCAATGGATTGGATATATTTGTGTAATTAGTAGATGTAGTATGAGGTCCGCTACGGGCAGGATTATAGATATACGCCACACACCCTCTGTTTGCCTATGGATGGGTTTGTAAGTCGGCAGAAGACCGCAGTCCATTCCTATGGAGTTTTTTTGTTTATTGTTCTACTTGCCAACAGATGTCACATTCCTGTTGGTGGAGAGTCAATGTCTTCTCTATTTCTACTTATTGTTCAGATGTACTTTCCTGACAGTATAGTATTTTGTGTTGTCGTATCATGCTACATTGAATACATGAATGTATCAGATGGATTGGCGCCAGTTTGGTTGCGAAATTTGTGGCCTAAGGTTAAATCAGGGAAGAATATTTTCTTTTCAAATGCAGATCTATGTAGTCTATTCATACTTGACTAGCTAAATAAATAGTAAACTCATTATTTGCAATCTACTTAAATTTAGAATTAAAGATCAATATAAAAATATAAACGTTAAATTTATTCCTCAAAATTTAAATATTATTTTATATGTGTGTAAATAAATATTTTTATGTGTTAATTTCTGGCAGTGGCTTTTATTCTTTTATATTTAAGATATAAAATTTATATTTTGTTATCTCTGCTACTCCACTGAGCTAGTGACTTGGGCTAACGATCGGAATATTTAAATAAAGTGGAATCTTAACAGCACGTATCTGCCTACTCTATAAATTTTTCTAGGTTTAAATGCCTAGATGGCGCTCTGTAGAGCAGATATTGTTTTTGCAGTTAGATTTGATATTCACTTTCATTTCAATCGTTATAATTGGCGTCCCAAGTGTGGCCTTACCTCAGAGATTGACCCTGAGAAGGGGAATTGATGATGATGAAATTTTCTATCTTTAATAAATCACGAGTGCCCTGAGAATTTTAAAAGTGAATCATGCAAATAACATGTTTTTTCTGAAATAAGTACATTTTTGTACTAACGTAAAGTTATAGCCAGATGTTTAATAAACCACTAATACTTTTGAAAAAGTGAATCATGCTCGTAATATTTTTTGAAATTAGTATAATAAATATATTTGTTGTATTGATGTGGAGTTACAGTTTGAAATTTTGTCTTAAAGGTACTGCCAGTAAGAAAAATTGCGCATATGTAAAGAGAAATACGAGGAATAAAAAGTAATAAATAAAACGTAATTAATAAATATAAATCATAATTTTTTTTTTTTAAAAGAAAAGTCTTGTTAAATTAAAATCTAATCGTTCAACTTGCCTAAGTAATAGTTAAAGATAGAAGAAAAGAAACTTGGAAGGGAGGGGGCAGAAATTTAGCTGGTAGTAAGGAATCATCAGTCAACTTTTTTTTTATCATTATATTTGTAATTACTGTTTTGTCTTGTAAAAAAAAAAAGTTTTGTCCTTTTGAAATTTCATATATAACAAATTTGTGTAACGTAATTACTAACACTAAGTAAATTCTTTTTTTTTTTTTTTAATGTTTTTTGTTTTTTGAGGAAGTTTACTGATATGTAACGATATATAAATATGTCGTTACATTAATTTAAAATAAAAACTTAAAAGTTCGCAAATAAAAGGAAAAAACTAAATGCTAAAATTAAAATGTTTGTTAAACATATATATATATTCGCACAGATGCTAAACTTTAAAAATATTTTTTTCATAAACAAAAAAAAAAAAAAAGTATTTGAACGTATTTTTTTTAATAAAAAAATACAAGATTGAAATATAAAAATATTTTAATAAAAAAATAACGTAAGTTAAATGGAAATGATTGTTTATTAATTATCTAAAAGCTGTTTAATTAAAAAGTCAGATGAAAGGTTAGATAAGAGAAGAAAGAGATTTTAGCTTGACCAATGGAAGCAAATAAAGGCCCGGACCATAACGAAAAAAGAGAACAGTGACGTTTTTGTTCATGGAATCCATAGGAGGACTATAAAAAGAAAAAATATTGAGTTCCAGTCAGTTTTTCCAACTTGATTTGATGACAACGGTAAGACGCACTTGCCGTTCTCTCTCATTTTTTTTGTTTGTTTTAAAAAAAATAAAATGAAAAGACTGTGATACCAGAATGGAACCAGCTAATGCTACCTCCAGAACATTTTCTTCCAATGGAGACGCCGTGGGAATTGCCAACGGGAACCTGGACTCTTCTACTGTAAGCTATATTGACATGAACTCTAAATTTAAAAATAACTAAGAACTTTCGTTCAAGTTTATGAACTTCTATCTGACTTTTAAGTTTAAAATCAAATTAATAATGTTTAATTTTATATGTTTTCCGATTGATAAAAATCATTTCCATTTTTTTTTCTTATTGTATAAATTGTTTATTGTTTAAATTTTAAATGATGAAATTTAGGTTGGGTATAGACGTTGCATAGATTCGTTAGCGGTTGATAATGTTGTGGTTTTCACATTCGATTAGAATATATGTCAACGATATCACTGCAAGCATCTTACGATGAATGCTAATGGGATTTGTATATTCCCTATGCAAGTGACGTTTATCGATGATTTTGTATTTTGATCGGTTGTGTTTAATTTGGAATGTTTTTGACCGTGGAATCTGTGCAGCTGATCTGTACTCAACATTTTAAAACAAATTTTATAAAATGCATTTGTGCGAACGTATTTAAATGTTAAATTTAAGTCAGGCGTGAATGGCTATATAGTTTTGTAAAGTTATATTAAGGGAGGGTAATCTTAGGTTATTCATTTCGTAGTTGAATTGGTTCAATGGATTGGATATATTTGTGTAATTAGTAGATGTAGTATGAGGTCCGCTACGGGCAGGATTATAGATATATGCCACACACCCTCTGTTTGCCTATGGATGGGTTTGTAAGTTGGAAGAAGACCACAGTCCATTCCTATGGAGTTATTTTGTTTATTGTTCTACTTGCCAACAGATGTCACATTCCTGTTGGTGGAGAGTCAATGTCTTCTCTATTTCTACTTATTGTTCAGATGTACTTTCCTGACAGGATAGTATTTTGTGTTGTCGTATCATGCTACATTGAATACGTGAATGTATCAGATGGATTGGCGCCAGTTTGGTTGCGAAATTTGTGGCCTAAGGTTAAATCAGGGAAGAATATTTTCTTTTCAAATGCAGATCTATGTAGTCTATTCATACTTGACTAGCTAAATAAATAGTAAACTCATTATTTGTAATCTACTTAAATTTAGAATTAAAGATCAATATAAAAATATAAACGTTAAATTTATTCCTCAAAATTTAAATATTATTTTATATGTGCGTAAATAAATATTTTTATGTGTTAATTTCTGGCAGTGGCTTTTATTCTTTTATATTTAAGATATAAAATTTATATTTTGTTATCTCTGCTACTCCACTGAGCTAGTGACTTGGGCTAACGATCGGAATATTTAAATAAAGTGGAATCTTAACAGCGCGTATCTGCCTACTCTATAAATTTTTCTAGGTTTAAATGCCTAGATGGCGCTCTGTAGAGCAGATATTGTTTTTGCGGTTAGATTCGATATTCACTTTCATTTCGATCGTTATAATATATATATTCATGAATATTTTGTCATGAGGTAATTAATAATATTAGCAAGTTTAAATACAAAATAATTAGCTTTAATAAATACTTAAATAATAATCTGTTTTAACCGAAACTAGTGCGTATTCAAAATAGTATAAAGCCCCATTACATTCAGAAATATTCACTGTTAGTGACAGGGTTTGAATTAGGTTAAAGGTTGGATCTCATGAAACTGAGATCGAACTTAGATCTGACTGCTTCAATATATAATAAAATATATGTTATATACATATTATCTGAATCTTTACTATTTGGGAAGACTTGTAAATTAATATTTGTTAATAGCTAATGCATTATATTTAGATAAAGGATAATCAAACATAGAACTCGGAATTATTAAAATAAACTTTACATAAAATAAAATAAGTGAATTTTATAGAAAACAAGAACAGCAGCTAGCTCTAAGTTTAAAAAAACCTTTACAAATGCTAAACTGCATTACCAAATATACAGTAGAAGCCAAATATATATATATATTATAATGGAGGGAATGATTACCACTTAGATATATAGATCAGATTCAACAATCAGCTGGTTCGTTCACAATGTATGACCAACTTACACGAAGTCTATATGTGATGGTACACCTATTTATCGAGCATCAAAGTTAATGGCACCAGATATAACGGATGGAAAGATGACCACTAGCCCAGTACTCTTCATCAACAGTCATAAACTAACAAAACCCAATGATGGTGCACCAGATGTAATGGATGGTCAACTAATTTGCAGACTGTACTACTATGCAGATGTAGCGATATGGTGTGGGGATAAGTTAATATGCTTTAATTTATTACCCTAATGAAACAATCTGCAGAGACCTACCAGGCTTAGAATGGAAAAAAGTTGCATCCAACTATGTTCAGACTTTGGGTCTTCTGATAGAATGCTAATGAGAACCTGATGAAATGCTTAACCAATGATTGCATACACTTTAATTGACTAACTCTATCCCTATTTACTAATATTAAATGCAATTTAGGTTACTTTATCCACTTTCCTTCTTTTTTTTAATTCCGTTATGCCCTAATATTCAAGCCCAGAGAGAATATTGCTTTTGACTCCTTTAACAGGTATGAACAGATACACACAGCAACTCCTGTACCTATATATAGGTTACAACTAGCATTTATTATATTTGTTTTATTTTCAAGCTTTTATATAATAAGAAAAATAGATGTGTGTGCATGTATAATTATTTATAAACTGTGGAATGTCAGGACAACTCAATAAACCAGAGACCAGAATAATACAAACTCTTAAACATTTATTAACAATAATAAATATCATCAAGTATAACGACAATAGTAATAATAATAAAAAAAGAGTAATCATCATATGTACATGTGTCACATGTGAACCTCTACCATCTTACTAATTAATTATCCTCTAGATCCAACCCTTATACCCCATGGTAGAAATCCACCTATGTCACTCATTCTCTACAAATCATAATTATATAGAAAAATAAACTTTAGTAATTTAAGATAATTGAGATGCTGGCTAGCTAATTTATATATTTGCAGATGTTAACAATCTATTTAACAAGTTCCCCCAATTTATATATATGATAGAGACAGATACTAGTTGATTAGTCAAACATACTGGAAAATATATGTACAAGGTTAATCACAAAATAAAACATATAATATGTATTCTATATAAGTGTTGTAATTTAACCTATGAAAATAAATTTAGAAAATCTTACCTTAATATTTATGTGGATAACCTGATGTGAAGCAGGTGGGTTAACCTAAATTTTATTTACAATGAAAATAGAAAAATATCAAAGTGAATAATCCCCCCTTTCTTCTTTGCTAATTCTCAAAAAAAATGAGGCTTCAGCATCAGAGTGTGAAAATACAACAGATAACATGAATAAAAAAAATAATAAATAAACAAAAATTTACAATATTGATTCTTTGATTAAAAATTGTAATTGGAACAAAGTTCATAAAAATCATCCTAATAAAAGTAGTAGTAGTTGATAGTTAGGCAAGTTGTTCTTCAAAGCAGCTTCATTTAGTAAATCATTTTCCTTAGCAAGGATAGATAGGTACGATGGTGTCTCCTGTAGTTGTGTTTAATAGTAAACACCTTGATCCTCATTTGATTTACCATTAAGTATTCCAATACTTGTTTACTTTGGACTGCAGGCATCTTCTTGTGTGTTTACAATAAAGTAGAAATATATATATAGAGGTTTCATGCAGCTGGTAGGGAATGCCATGATGCACAATAGCATGTTTTGCTCTAGCCCATATTCATATTAAAGTACAATTCAATAATTATTTATAATCATATATTTGTATTGAATCATATTGAAGCGCTCTACATATATATTAAGAAAACTATTAAATTCTTTTTTTCTTTTCCAATTTTCAGCAGACTTAATTTTCATTATTCTTTTTGAAAAGATTTAAAATATTCAAATTTACTCCAACAACTTTTAAAACACGATTTAATTATTTAAAAATTTATCAATTATTCTTACTTCTTATTTCATTTTCTTTCCTCTGAATTTAGTAAACTTTTAGTTACAGCAGTTGACTTTTAAAATGTTTATAATTTAACTAAAAGAAAAAACAGAACTCCATTTTAGCATTCTAAATTTTAGTTTTTTACTGTCTATTGTTATAGCTATTATCTCTCTTGACAAGAAGAACAATTTTGTAAAAAGTTTCTATTTTTATATAAAACGCTGAGAACGCTGATATTTTAAACTGCCTATTGTTTAAATTCATTTAGATTTTTATATGTATTGTTTAAATACATTTCATTTATTACAAATAAAATAATAAAATCAGTTCTATTTTCACACATGCCCACCCAACTTAATTTCAGGCTATCCCCAAATCATTTAACTATAAATTAATATTCATTTTTAAATTAATATATATATACATTACAGTTTATTTAATCAAATGGTTTATATATATATTGTAACAGGCACAGACATCGTTACATTATTTTTTATTAAACACAAAAAAAAAAAGTTCGCAAATAAAAACTTCTTTTAAGAATTAAAAATTGAAATTAAATATCATCTAAACTCAAATATATATATATATAATCGCACAGATAAAAAAAAATTATTAAAATAAAACATTATTAAAAATAGAAAAGGTATTTTAAAAGCAAAAACTTAAAAAGATTTAGAGATAAAAATATATCTTTAAGTTTGGAAAACAAATTAATTGGTGTTATTGAAAAATGGAAATGATTGTTTTAATTAGTTAAATATAAACTAGCGTTGGGCATTTAAAATGTATAAGCAAATGTCAGATAGGAGAGAAAAACAATGGAATTGAACCTCAGTGAAAGGACCATCACATCGATGATGTAATGTAAATTGAATCCTTAAAATTAATACAAAAGGAAAACTTTGGAAATTATTAGTTAGTTATTACAAGAGGACAGATATGTGCTAAGTTGGAGAGGGTTGGAGAAGGGATTGAAAGATACACTTTCAATTTCTTCAGTGGTTATAAAAAAGAAAAAGAGAAATGACCGATCGTGTTCTACATTAAGAACCAGCTAAAGTAAAAGACCTCCTGGATAAATAAAAAACAATGGCTAACTGGATACCAATATCTTCAGGATGGCATGGGAATTCCCGTTCAAAATTACAAATTATGGACCTTTTAAAACCATAAGAACTTTATATAATTGATGAACATTAAATTAAAAACTTTCCATATTTAAAAAAAAAACTGAAATAGATTCCTATCTGACCAAACTAAATTATTTATTAATTAGTTATAATTTTATTTGATGTATTTCTTTTTTGTAAAATCATTTCCATTTATTTTTTTTGTTCTTTAAGTTTTATTTATGATTTTTGTTTTGTGATAAATTTAATTATATAAATGTTAAACTTAAGTCAGGTGTGAATGGCTATATAGATTTGTAAAGTTATATTAGGAGAGGGTAATCTTAGGTTATTTGTTTTGTAGTTGAATTAGGTCAATGGATTGGATATATTGGTGTAAGTAGTAGATGTAGTACGAGATGCACTACAGGCAGAATCGCTTTTCACGCCGCACACTTTCTTTTTGCCTATGGAATGCGATCGTAAGTTGGCAAAATGACCACAGTCTTTTCCTATGGAGTTTCTTTTTTATTGCTCTTATCATCAGATAGATGTAGTATTCCTATCTGACGAAAGGCAATTTCTTCTCTTAACCTATTTATGCTGTTGTTGTTGTATTACATTGAATACATCGATATATCAGATGGATTGAAGTTGGTTTGACTGTGAACTTGTGGCCTAAGGTTAAAGAAAGATAAAATATTTTCTTTTCAAATGCAATCTATGTAGTCTATTCATACTTGACACTCTAAATAAAAATGCATTAAATTTAAGTTGGGTATGAATCTTGCATGGATTCGTTATCGGTCAATTATGTTTTTGGTTTTCATATTTGATCAAAATATATAGACATTCGGTAAATAATGATACCTTACGGTATCTAAAATGTATTTATTCGGCTGTCTTTTAAGTTATTGGTGCCAATGCGGCATCTTACGATGAATGCTATTGGGTTTCTTATAAATTTCCCTTTGCAATTCCACCAATGATTTTATATTTTGATCGTTTATGTTTATTTTGGAATGTTTTTGACTGTGCAATCTATGTAACCTATCTATACTCAACATTATAAAACAAACTTTTATAAATCCATCTGTGCAAACTTATAATAGAATAAAAATTAAAATGTAAATTAAAATCTAAAATAAAAGTTAAAAATAATGTTAAATGTTAAAGTAAACATACTAAAATAATAATGTTAAATTTTATATATATTGTAACAAGCACAGATGATGTTACATTGTTTTTTTATTATTAAACATGTTCGCATTTAAAAATTTTCTTTAAGAATTAAAAATTGAAATTAAATATCATCTTAAACTCGTATATATAAATCGCACAGATAAAAAAATTATTAAAATAAAACTTTATTAAAAATAGAAAGGTATTTTAAAAACAAAAACCTAAAAAGATTTAGAGATAAAAATATATCTTTAATCTTGGAAAACACATTAATTAATCAGAAATGGAAATGATTGTTTTAATTAGTTAAATGTAAACCAGCCTTGGGCATTTAAATGTAAAAACATCGGTCAGATAGGAAAACAATTGAAACTTTTAGCAAATAAAAAGAAATCCCTATGGAATCGGACCTCAGCGAAAGGACCATCGCATCGATGATGTAATGTAAATTCAATCCTTCAAATTAATATAAAAGGACAAGTTTGAAAATTATTAGTTATTGATTATTTACGATGTGACAGATATGTGTTAGTGCGGAAGTGAAGGAGAAGGGATTAAAAAGACGCACTCTTCAATCCCTTCAGTTTTGCCAAAGAAAGAAAGAGAAATGAACTATCGTTTTCTACATTGAGGACCAACTAAACTAAAAAACCTCCGAATGAATAAATAAAACGGCTAAATGGATACCAATCTTTTTAGGATGGCGTGGGAATTCACGTTCAAACGGCAAGGAACATATAAAGATGAACTGTTTAAAAAACCCTAAGCACTTTATAATTCATGAACATTAAATTAAAAACTTTCCATATATAAAAAATACAAATAGAATCTTATCTGACCAACATAAATTAATATTAATAATGTTATTTGATTTTTTTTTTTTATTTAAAATCATTTCCATTTATTTATTTTTTGTTCTTTAAGTTTTATTATGATTTCTGTTTTCCGTTAAGTTAAATTATATAAATGTTAAACTTAAGTCGGGCGTGAATGGCTGTATAGATTTGTAAAGTTATATTAGGGGAGGGTAATCTTAGGTTATTTGTTTCATGGTTAAATTGGGTCAATGGATTGGATATATTGATGTAATTTAGTAGATGTAGTACAGATTCACTACGGGCAGAATCGCTTCATATGCCGCACACACCCGTTTGCCTATGGAAGGAATTATAAGTCGGATACCGCAGTTCCTTTCTATGGAGTTTTTTGTTTTATTGCTCTTCTTCGCAGAAAGATGTAATATTCCTATCCGACGAGAGGCAATTTCTTCTCTTAACTTTTTGTGCTGCCATATTTTATTACATTGAATACATCAATATATCAGATGAATTGATGCCAGTTTGACTACGAATTTTAGCCTAAGGTTAAATAGGGATAGAATGTTTATTCTCAAATGCAAATCTATGTAGTCTATTCATACTCGACACTAAATAAAAATGCATTAAATTTAAGTTGTTTATAGATGTTTGCATGGATTCGTTATCGGTTAAGTATGTTTTGGGTTTTCATATTTGATCAAAATACATAGACATTCGATAAATAATGATATCTCACGGTGAGTATCTAAAATGTATTTATTCGGATGTCTTTTAAGTTATTGGTGACAATGCAAGTATCTTATGGTGAATACTATTGGGTTACTTGTAAATTTCCCTCTGCAATTGTCAGTATCAATGATTTTATATTTTGATCATTTATGTTTATTTTGAAATGTTTTTAACCGTTGAAATCTATGTAACCGATCTATATGCAACATATTAAAACAAGCTTTTATAATCCCCTCTGTGCGAACTTAATTAAAATGTAAGCTTATAATATAATAGAAATTAAAATGTAAATTAAAATTCAAAGTAAAGTTAAAAATAATGTTAGATGTTAAAATGTAAACTGATACTAAAACAATTTTCAATCTTATATATATGTGCATAAATAAATGTTTGTGTGTTAATTACTGGCAGTGGCTTATTTTATTCTTTTTTTATATATACTCTTATATTATATTATTAAATCTCTGCTATTCCACTGAGCTAGTGACATGGGCTAATGACCGGAACCAAAATAAAAAAAAAAAATTATTTTTTTTGACTTACGTATCTGCCTACTTTATAAATTTTTCTAGGTTCAAATGCCTAGATGGTGCCCTGTAATGCAGTCTACGGTAAACTCACTTTCTCCAGATCGTTACAATATATATGTGTGTAAATAAATGTTTGTGTGTATAATTACTGGCAGTGGCTTATTTTATTCTTTTTTAAAAATTATTCTTAGATAAGAATTTATAAAATATAAATCTCTGCTGTTCCACTGAGCTAGTGACAATGGGCTAATGACCGGAATCAAAATATATAAAATAAATATTTTTATTGAACTTACGTATTTGCCTACTATATAATTTTTTTAGGTTCAAATGCCTAGATGGCGCCCTATAGTGCAGATTACGTTAAGTAGTTTTCTCTGGATCGTTGTAACTGGTGACCCAACTTGGGCCGATCTTTAATAAACCACCAGTACCCTGAGCAAATTTTTTCAAAATGAAATATTCTTATCTATTTACATAAAGCTGTATACGTTAAATCTTATAAAAGCGCTGCCAGAAAGAAATTGCACATATATTAAACACGAGAAAATATTAATAATTTTAAATTGTGTTTTGTTAAAAAGAAAGTCAAAAGGTTGCAATTAATATGTTTTTTTTTGTTAATATATATTATGCTTTAATATGTATAGGCGCGCACAGCCACGTAAGTTTATGATCGAAATGTGGTACTTTACGATGAGTAACTTTGGGAATTACTTCAGTGTAACCCTATGTATGCATTTCAATCAGTCATAAACAAGTTGGTGGTATTTATAATTGTGCTACAAATATACACATTTAAACCCATTATTTCTTAAAACATATTTATCTCAATGCAACCTTCTTAAATAAATAATTTATAAAATTTGCTTGTCATGCCGTGTGTAAAAATAAAATGTATAAGAAATTAGAATTCTTGGGGGGAGGAGGTGTAGATGTAAATGGTCCTTAGGAAAGCGATAGTAAACATTTTTTTTGTATATAGTCTTTATACTAACTGAATGTTTTGTAAATTTTGTTAATCATGTACCGTAATTACTAACCCTAAGTAAAAAAATTTTTTTTGTTCTTTTTTTTAAAGCAAGTTTACTGTTATGTAACAGGCACAGACGTCATTACATTATTTTTTATTAAACACGAAAAAAGAAGTTTGCAAATAAAAACTTCTTTTGTTTAAGAATTAAAAATTGAAATTAAATATCATCTAAACTCAAATATATATATAATCGCACAGATAAAAAAAAATTATTAAAATAAAACTTTATTAAAAACAGAAAAGGTACTTTAAAAGCAAAAACTTAAAAAGATTTAGAGATAAAAATATATCTTTAAGTTTGGAAAACAAATTAATTGGTGTTATTGAAAAATGGAAATGATTGTTTTAATTAGTTAAATATAAACTAGCCCTTGGGCATTTAAAATGTATAAGTAAAGGTCAGATAGGAGAGAAAAACAATGGAATCGGACCTCAGTGAAAGGATCATCACATTGATGATGTAATGTAAATTGAATCCTTAAAATTAATATAAAAGGAAAACTTTGGAAATTATTAGTTAGTTATTACAAGAGGATAGATACGTGTTAAGTTGAAGAGGGTTGGAGGAGAAGGGATTGAAAGACACACTTTCAGTTCCTTCAGTGGTTATAAAAAAGAAAAAGAGAAATGACCGATTGTTTTCTACATTAAGGACCAGCTAAAGTAAAAGACCTCCTGGATAAATAAATAAAAAAAATGGCTAACTGGAAACCAATATCTTCAGGACGGCGTGGGAATTCCCGTTCAAAATTACAAACAACTACAAATTATGGACCTTTTAAAACCATAAGAACTTTAGATAATTCATGAACATTAAATTAAAAACTTTCCATATTTAAAAAAAAAATAGAAATAGATTCCTATTTGACCAAACTAAATTATTTATTAATTAGTTATAATTTTATTTGATGTATTTCTTTCTTGTAAAATCATTTCCATTGTTTTTTGTTCTTTAAGTTTTATTTATGATTTTTGTTTTGCAATAAATTAAATTATATAAATGTTAAACTTAAGTCGGGCGTGAATGGCTATATAGATTTGTAAGTTGTATTAGGGGAGGGTAATCTTAGGTTATTTGTTTCGTAGTTGAATTAGGTCAATGAATTGGATATATTGGTGTAAGTAGCAGATGTAGTATGAGATTCACTATGGGCAGAATCGCTTTTCATGCCGCACTTTCTTTTTGCCTATGGAATGCGATCGTAAGTCAGCAAAATGACCAGTCTTTTCCTATGGAGTTTTTTTTTATTGCTCTTATCGTCAGATAGATGTAGTATTCCTGTCTGACGAAAGGCAATTTCTTCTCTTAACCTATTTGTGCTGTCGTTGTTGTATTACATTGAATACATCGATTAATCAGATGGATTGAAGTTGGTTTGACTGCGAACTTTTGGCCTAAGGTTAAACAAGGATAGAATATTTTCTTTTCAAATGCAATCTGTGTAGTCTATTCATACTCAACACTCTAAATAAAAATGCATTAAATTTAAGTTGGGTATGGACCTTGCATGGATTCGTTATCGGTCAATTGTTTTTGGTTTTCATATTTGATCAAAATATACATTCGGTAAATAATGATACCTTACGGTGAGTATCTAAAATGTATTTATTCGGATGTCTTTTAAGTTATTGGTGCCAATGTGGCATCTTACGATGAATGGTATTGTGTTTCTTATAAATTTCCCTCTGAAATTCCACCAATGATTTTATATTTTGATTGTTTATGTTTATTTTGGAATGTTTTTGACCGTATAATCTATGTAACCGATCTATACTCAACATTATAAAACAAACTTTTATAAATCGATCTGTGCGAACTTATAATAGTATAAAAATTAAAATGTAAATTAAAATCTAAAATAAAAGTTAAAAATAATGTTAGATGTTAAAGTAAACATACTAAAATAATAATGTTAAATTTTATATATATATATATGTGCGTAAATAAATGTTTGTGTGTATAATTACTGGCAGTGACTTATTTTATTCTTTTTTAAAAATTATTCTTAGATAAGAATTTATAAAATATAAATCTCTGCTGTTCCACTGAGCTAGTGACAATGGGCTAATGACCGGAATCAAAATATATAAAATAAATATTTTTTATTTTTTTTGAACTTACGTATCTGACTACTATATAAATTTTTCTAGGTTCAAATTCCTAGGTGGCGCCCTGTAGTGCAGATTACATTAAGTAGTTTTCTTTGGATCATTATAATATATATATACAATATCACTTTCTAAAACATTGATATTTAGATTAATCTATTATGCATTATATGTATATATGTAATAAATAACAAATAATCTTCCCATTATCAATATAAATTCCAAATGGGTTGGGTTCAATAAATAGGCTTGATCTTTTTAGCAATGTGGGCATTGTAAGCTACCCTTTACAACCCCCTCTCCTTACAGGGTTAGAATTTTAATCTATCATGAAAATTGTAACACTTACACAAGGTTCGCATTAGAAGTTTTTTTACACAAATATAAGAAGAGTAGTGAAGCCTTATTTTACTGTTTTCTACACTCAACTACACAAATTGCTTTCTATTCTTCTCTACTCACTCTCATGAAATACTTTGCAAGGTGGGGTTCAAACATAGGTTGTTTTTTTAAACTAATGATGGTTATGTTTTGAGCACACTAATAAAAATGTGTTTCTGTTTCAGATAGCACATATTTTTTTCTTGTTATCTTTTATCCTGCTCCTATTGAGTCTTATTAGATTTCCTTTAAGGACTAACAGAAGATTGGAGCAACCATCACTTAGTGTGGTTTAACTCTTTTAAATAAAGTGGCTCTAAAGTATCCTAATATTTGCTTTGGTATCCATTAGGGTATACTCTCATCATAATTTTTAACCTAACTTTATATCTTTTTTATTTACTTATCAACATTCATTGTTTTTCTTTCCACACATCAGTTGAGTATAACAATTCTACAATTACTAAGATTGTCCATAGTATTGTTTCATAATTTGGGTATTATATGTGCCCCTAACTTGTCCTTCCATATCCAACCAAAATGCATTAGGACTCGATTGTTTAACTATTGTGTAAGGTCCTTCATATAGATGGTAAAACTTACTGTACTTATTTTCAATTTGCTTACTAATATGAGGTTTTTTTATCAAAACTTTATCACCTACTTTGAAAGTATGTGGAGTTCCACTCTTATTTTTGTTCCTTTTATTGGCTTTACTTACCAATTAAAGATATGCTTTCTGAACATTTTCCTCCATATTACTTTGTTGATATCTAATCATAGGTTGATATTTAGTGAACAACATGGGAATTGATTGATTAAAATGTAGTTCAATGGGTATGAATCCAATGGATTCATTCACACTCCAGTTGATATAATTAACTATCTGGTCTATCTGTCTTACCCACCCTCTATTCTCATCCTTTAGGTAAGTCCAACTGAGCTCCTGCATTACACATTTGCAAGGGTTTGACTGTGGATTTCTAATGGATGTGAGCACATTTTTATTTATGATCTTTCCACCCATTTTTTCCATTCTTTGGATAGGAAAGGGGTACCATGGTCTGTTAAAATAATTTTGGGTTTTCTTTTCCTCACAAATTGGAGGTGTCTAATACCTTGTTGGTATATCTGGTATTAGCTTGGGGTATTTGGGTAAGCAGAAACATATTTAGTAAAGAGATCATAAGCGACCAATATATATTTTTGCTTATTAGATGGGGGCATGAGCCCATAATAATCAATCACCAAGATCTCATTTGGTCCTTCAGGTAATATTGATTTTGCAGTATTATAATAATTTTGATTTACTGGCTGTTTTATGGGCACCGTAGTGTCCATATAAACAATGAATATACTTTATGAGTGGGATATGCAATGTTTCTGGTATTACTACCCTCAACTCATCTGTAATATTATTTACTTTATATAGCAGGACCTCATTTTCTAACTTATACAAATCAAGATCTTTTGGCACATTCAAAACTTTCTCTCCTTTCAAAGCTCTCATGATTAAGTTTAAATTATTATCTTTAAGTTGCAATTCAGGCAGGTTTTTCAAATCGTTCTCTCCATTACCATCAGTCATCATATTGCCATTTGTAATGTAGGCATTCACTACCAATAAATGGCTCTGTTCTGATCCACATGGGTTTCAACTAAGCACATCGGTTACAACATTCTCGGATCCCTTGCAATACTGCATGGTGTAATTGAATTCCTGCAACAGCAAACTCCATCTAATTAGATAGCTGTTGGTCAGATAACTGTGGTTCAGAAATTCAAGGCTTTTGTGATCTCTGATCACTATCACCTCTGATCCGAGAAGCATCTGTCAAAACTTTTGGAAGGCCCACACTATTTCAAGTGCCTCCTTCTCTGTTACTGTATAATTTATTACTGGACCTTTCAGGAGTCAGCTGATAGAGGGCCCCAGGTTGGCCATCCTCCTGAATTTGGGATAATGTTACCCCCAATCCGAAACCACTACTATCCATCTGGACTATAAATGGTTTACTAAAATCAGGGAAGGCTAACATGATTTGTTCTAAAAACTCTGTTTTAATATTCTCAAATGCCTGATCCTGCTCCTCAGTCCATCTCCATCTCTCACCTTTCCTGATTAATCTTAATAATGGTTCCATGTCATCAGAGAAATTTTGGTAGAAACGATGGTAAGTTACATAAGCCAAAAAATGATCGGATTTGTTTTTTATTAGTCAGTTTAGGAAAGTTCTGAATGGCACTGATTCTGTCTGGATGAGGTCTTATCCCATCACAACCTATGATATGACCTAAGAAGATAACCTGGTTTAAAACTAAGGTATTCTTCTTGAAGTTGATCTTGATGCCTTTCCAGAAGCACTCCTGGAAAAACATAGTCAGGTGTTGAAAATGCTCTTCAACAGTGGTAAAATGATAATCACATCATCCACATATATCGTAATGATCTGCTTCACCTCAGGAGATAAGGTCTGATCTAAACATTATATCAAACCAGCACCACTATTTATCAATCCAAATGGCATCCTATTAAATTGGTATGTAAATCACTCATATTGGAAGGTAGTGTATTGGTGATCATTCAGATGAAGTTTGATCTGCCAATAACTAGAGGTTAGATCGAAAGTGGAAAACATCTTGTTTCCAAATCTCATGAATAATTCATTTATGGGCGGTGGAATATTTCTGTCAGGGACAGTAATTTTGTTTAGTTGTCTAGCATTCAAACAAAATTTCATAGACCCATCTTTCTTCTACACAGTCACGGCTGAATTACAGTATGGTGAAGAGCATTTGGAAATGATCCCCCAATCCAGCATTTTGCTAATTTGTTTGGTTATCTCTTTCCAATACTGGTATGAAATAGGATATGATCTGGATTGAAATGGTTGGTCATGTACTAATCTTATTCTCTGCTGAAATCCTTCTATTACTCCTGGTACCTCTGAAAAAATCGGGTTAAATTTATGTATCATAGATCTTAGTTTCAATGTCTCCTCACTTCCAAGCAAGTTGGACTCTGCAAGCTTACTATCTATGAGTGCCTCTGGGATACTAGATATAACAGTCAACTTCAGGGAGGCCATATCTCGGAAGTAATGTCATTTCCAAAACCTCATCACTTATCTTAACCACTTTGTTAGAGAAATCAATAATACAAGTGTTCAAGTGTAGGAAGTCTGACCCAAAAATGATATCATGGATTAAGCCATTCAATATAAGGAATACATGATAGAGGATTATTTGGCTGACTTTCATTTCTACCCAGATTTGCTTTTGTACAAGTTTTGCTTTCCTACTATTAGCCATGGTAACCTGAATAGATTTCATAGGTAAGGTTTTAATTTTGGGGATTTTTAATCAAAAATTTCCTGGTAAAATTTATCTGAGATAACGGAAATCTGGCTACCAGAATCTAACAATGCTTTAACTTGTAAACCCTCAATCTCTATCATGGGGAAGCTCTGCAAAGCATAGTTGGGTGCTTTGTCTTCCCATGAACACATCATATTAGTGATCTCTCGATCAGGGGTTTGTTTCATGTTCCTCGGGGTATTTTTGGTCTCTCGAGGTGAAGAACATAACCTCAAGTACCCTTCTAGTTTAGTTTCTGTTGAATTTTTGGTGTATAATTACTACACCCTGGTTTTGGGGATTTTTCGGGACTATGAAGAGGGTTTATTCCTGTTTTGCTAATATTTGTTTAGTTCATTTTAGCTGACCATATATAGGGTGAATTACTTTGTATGGACTTCCCTTTCCAATGGTTAGCATCATTATTATTTTTTCTTTTTTTATAAAAAATTGCATTAACAGTAGCCTCTTCTCTCCTTTTTCTCAGGTGCCCTAATTGACAGGTTAGCATTGTTCATATCTATTTTAATTAACAGTTCTGCCACCTGTTCTATGGTCCTAACATTGGTACACAATAGTGATTGTTCAATCCTGAGTGGTAAGTTTCTCTTTATTATTCTGATAATTTGACTTTCACTCAGGCAGTAGGTGTTTAACATTCTTAATTTCATAACTTGATGGCAGAAGAACTTCGTCAAGGTTTCTCCAGGTGCTGCCTCATACTTCTCTTGAAATAACTGATACAATAAGGCCTCCTGCCTGTCCTTGTTCCAGAAATTCTTCACCAGCAGTATCTGATATTCATCAAAGGTAGATGGGGCCTAAAACAATGACTCCCACCACACCAGCGCATCACCTTGTAGATGGCTGTATGCAATAACCTTTTCACCTTCTGACAAGTTTCTATTTACAGAGAAATAAAGGTTCAGACTCTGGATATGTTCAATGGGAGCTTCGTTGGTAGATCCCTTGAATACTTTTAGTTTGACAAACTGGTTAATAGCGTTCACTTGTGCAGGATGGTAAAGTGTCTTGTTGATTTCTGCAGTGTTTACAGGTGGGGTCAATGCATGATCATCATAGTGTGTTCTATAACTATCTGGAATTAAACCTAGACTAAAGTTAGGAGGATAATCTTCTGCCTCAGGCAGGATGTGACATGGGAGGGGAGTTTCTTCAGAAGGATCACTTATCCTCTGTGGGTCCTTAAGGGCCATCTCTAGGTGATGAGTCCTATTATCCCTTATTTTATTACTACTGTGCATCCTTACATCAATTTCATCATGTTTTCCTCCACTAATCGGCATCTCTTGGCACAGTTGAGACTCAAGCACTACCAATCTCTGATTAAAGGCTTCACCCATTCTATCAATTTCATCTCTTATTTCATGAGCACTTCCTACCAACTTTTCTATATTGGCTTTGTCCATAGTCATGGCCATCCCCCCTTTGATTATTCTACCCTCAACTCATTTAAGATATTGATCCAAATCTACTAGCATCTTGTTGCATGACTCAACCTGATTATTTTGTGATATGGAAAGTTGTTCTATTCTTGATTGAATTCCCTGAAATTCATCTTGAACCTTAGTTAGGAATTTATCCTGCTCCACATGTACCTCATGTTTTAATGTTTCCTGACTCTTACATGCCTCATCATATTTTTCATTCAATTGTTCCATGACACTGGATTTAAAATCATCTATTTGCTGTTGGCATTTTGTATTTTTTTCATCAATTCCCTCCTTCATCTCTAACATTCCTTGCTTCATTTCAATATTGTCTTTCTGAACATTTTCTAATTTAAGGGAAAGTTATCCCATATCTTCAGACAGCTTAATTTCAACATTATCAATTTTTGTTTCCATTTGTTCTTTCATATCATTCACATCCTTCTTCAATTCTTCTTTTATTTTATTTATATCAGCCTTGGTTGCCATATTCTCCATCTTGCTATTTATATCACTTTTCATATTCTCTATATTGGTTACCATATTCCCCATTTTACTATTCAGATTATTCATATTACTCTTCATTTCACCAGCCTTGGTTGTCATATTCTCCATCTTGCTATTTATTTCACTTTTCATATTCTCCATATTGCTATTTATATCACTTTTCATATTATTCATATCACTCTTCATCTCCATGATTACTTGGATTAGTTGTGCCAATGCTGTAGGGTCTTGAATAGCCCGAGTTACTCCTACTTCAGGCACTTGAATAATCTCCCTGGGAGTAATCATCTGAATTTGAGAAACTATTTGACCCCCTTCTTGCATTTGTGGGGATTGTTCAACTTCCAGAATAGACCCCCCAGGTATCTGAATCATCATAGATTCTACCTTATTACTGGTAGTATCATCTACCATCTCACTGTCACTACTATCTTTCCCTATCTCCAAATGTTTTGATTCCATATTACTTAATTGCTTACCACTTCTGGTTAACATTAAATATTTATTTATTTTCTAACTATTTATAAAACATTTATTTATAAAACTATAAATAATCACACATGCCACAGTGCATCATGTCACTCCCAATCATTGCATTTATCTTTACCTCTTTTTTGTTTTTAATAGATCAACTTTTAGCCTAGGTCCTTTTACATGCCTAACTCTACTATTTTATTATCATTTATTAATCACTTAACTATTTATCATCGGTCTCTGTTTATTGTCCACTCCTCTATATTTTCAATTTACACTCAATACTTTAGATCTCTTATTGAAAATTGATTCAATTTTATGTGATTTATTATTACTATTACTATTATTTTAGATGAAAGTGCTAGTTCTTTGCCAAGTGTATAAGTTCATTTCAGTTTATGTTGATAGAAAAATATAAATGAAATGTGCTTTAACATTATTTTCTCCTTTAAAAAAAATGTAAACGCCAGTCCAATGGCTGGACTTCCGTTACGATTATTGTATATTCATACTTAACATACTGGATATCAGATGTAACTATTGGTAAATACATTTGGATACATCTATCAACTATAATATCTTTATGCCTAACATGTTGCATGCCAGATATAACTATTGGTAAATACTATCCTCTATCAACTGTAATATCTTCATGCCTACCACATTGCACGCCAGATATAATGGACCGAATGATTACCAATTAGATATATATATATCAGATTCAACAATCAGCTGGTTCATTCACAATGTATGACCAACTTACATGAAGTCTATATGTGATTACACCTATTTATCGAGCCCCAAAGTTGATGGCGCCAGATATAACAGACGGAAAGATGACCACTAGCCCCAAACTTTGCTAACACCAGTATAATGAGCAGTACTCTTCATCAACAGTCATAAACTAACCAAACCCAATGATGGTGCACCAGATGTAATGGATGGTCAACTAACTTGCAGACTGTACTACTATGCAGATGTAGCAATATGGTGTGGGGATAAGTTAATATGCTCTAATTTATTACCCCTAATGAAACAATCTGCAGAGACCTACCAAGCTTAGAAGGGAAAAAAGTTTCATCCAACTATGTTCAGACTGTGGGTTTTCTGATAGAATGCTAATGAGAACCTGATGAAATGCTTAACCAATGATTGCATACACTTTAATTGACTAACTCTATCCCTATTTACTAATATTAAATGCAATTTAGGTTAGTTTATCCACTTTCCCTTTTTTTTAAAATTCTGCTATGCCCTAATATTCAAGCCCAGAGAGAATATTGCTTTTCACTCCTTTAACAGGTATGAACAGATACACACAGCAACTCCTGCACCTATATATAGGTTACAACTAGCATTTATTATATTTGTTTTATTTTCAAGCTTTTATATAATAAGAAAAATAGATGTGTGTGCATGTATAATTATTTATAAACTGTGGAACTCTTAAACATTTATTAACAATAATAAATATCATCAAGTATAACAACAATAGTAATTAAAAAATCATCATCATATGTACATGTGTCACATGTGAACCTCTACCATCTTACTAATTAATTATCCTCTAGATCCAACCCTTATACCCCATGGTAGAAATCGACCTTTGTCACTCATTCTCTACAAATCATAATTATATAGAAAAATAAACTTTAGTAATTTAAGATAATTGAGATGCTGGCTAGCTAAATTATATATTTGCAGATGTTAACAATCTATTTAACAAGTTCCCCCAATTTATATATATGATAGAGATAGGTACTAGTTGATTAGTCAAACATACTGGAAAATATATATACAAGGTTAATCAACAAAATAAAACATATAATATGTATTCTGTATAAGTGTTGTAATTTAACCTATGAAAATAAATTTAGAGAATCTTACCTTAATATTTATGTGGATACCTGATGTGAAGCAGGTGGGTTAATCTAAATTTTATTTACAATGAAAATATAAAAATATCAAAATGAATAATCCCCCCTTTTCTTCTTTTCTAATTCTGAAAAATGAGGCTTCAGCATCAGAGTGTGAAAATACAACAGATAACAAGACTTAAAAAAATAAAAATAAAATAAATAAACAAAAATTTACAAGATTGATTCTTTGATTTAAAAAAAATTGTAATTGAAAGAAAGTTCACAAAAATCATCCTAATAAAAGTAGTAGTAGTTGATAGTTAGGCAAGTTGTTCTTCAAAGCAGTTTCACATAGTAAATCATTTTCCTTAGCAAGAAAGGTACGATGGTGTCTCCTGTAGTTGTGTTTAATAGTAAACACCTTGATCCTCATTTGATTTACCATCAAGTACTCCAATCCTTGTTTACTTTGGACTGCAGGCATCTTCTTGTGTGTTTACAATAAAGTAGAAAAATATATCTAAAGGTTTAATGCAGCTGGTAGGGAATACCAATGATGCACAATAGCATGTTTTGCTCTAGCCCTTATTCATATTAAAAGTATAATTCAATAAGTATTTATAGTCATATATTTGTATTGAATCATATTGAAGTGCTTTACATATATATTAAGTAAACTATTTCATCCTTTTTTTCTTTTCCAATTTTCAGCAGACTTAATTTTCATTATTCTTTTTGAAAAGATTTAAAATATTCAAATTTACTCCAACAACTTTTAAAACACGATTTAGTTATTTAAAAATTTATCAATTATTCTTACTTCTTATTTCATTTTCTTTCCTCTGAATTTGGTAAACTTTTAGCTACAGCATTTGACTTTTAAAATGTTTATAATTTAACTAAAAGAAAAACCAGAACTCCATTTTAGCATTCTAAATTTTAGTTTTTTACTGTCTATTATTATAGCTGCTATCTCTCTTGACAAGAAGAACGATTTTGTAAAAAGTTTCTATTTTTATATAAAACGCTGAGAACGCTGATATTTTAAACTGCCTATTGTTTAAATTCATTTAGATTTTTTATATGTATTGTTTAAATACATTTCATTTATTACAAATAAAAAAAATAAAATAATAAAATCAGTTCTATTTTCACACATGCCCACCCAACTTAATTTCAGGCTATCCCCAAATCATTTAACTATAAATTAATATTCATTTTTAAATTAAAATATATATATATTAGTTTATTTAATCAAATAGTTTATATATATATACAATATTACTTTCTAAAATATTGATCGTATTTTATTTTATAATAAAATAATCTATTATGCATTATATGTGTATATGTAATAAATAACAAACAAATAATCTTCCCATTATTAATATGAATTCCAAATGGGTAGGGTTCAATAAATAGGCTTGATCTTTTTAGGAATGTGTGCATTGTAAGCTACCCTTTACAATACTGCACTTTAGATATAATTAGAGGAAAATCCACTCCATCTTATACAACTGATATACATGATCACATACATGTAAAAAAAGATAAATGATCTTCTATATACATATTTTATGCTGAACCAGCACTTATCAGTTGGTCCAGATCATCATCTTCCATACACATATATAATCAGTGCTCAGTTTATATTAAGATAGAAAATTTTCAAACTTTAATGAATATGCTTCAATATTACCCACCCTCCAACTCTTCAGTCATCCATATTATTGAAAAGCTGATTGTTGATGCCACTATTATTGTCATACCCATGTTGACATTTAAGTCATTCTGATCCCTCATATATAGGGACTTGAGCATTCCATAATTAGATTTTCAATGATATGGATGACTAAAGAGTTGGAGGATGAAGAAGATTGAAGCCTGTTCATTAAAATTTGAAGATTTGCTATCTTAATATAAAATGAGCACTGATTTTATACATAAATGGAAGATGATGATCTGGACTAACTGATGAGTGCTGGTTCAGCACAATATATATTGGAGATAATTGATCTTTTTCACTTCTATATGGACATGTATATCAGTTATATAAGATGAAGTGGATAGTTGAAGGGAGCTTGAATGTTTGTATTCCCTTTAATTAACCATAGGTATTGTAAATTTTATGATGTATATTGGTGAGTGTTATGCATTAACTATATAATTCTGGAAATCCAGATACTTATTACCAAGTATAATTCAGGTCATTAGTGCATATATATATAAACAATATATTTACATTTATGTGTAAATAGGACAAGTTTGGAAAATTTATGGAAGGATTCAATGTAATACCAAATAATAAAAATCAATCTTTTGTTCTAGTCATGTATTATTCATTGTTGATCTGTGTATGTTTTCATTTATTAATAACATATCAAGCTATACAATATGAATATAAATACAATTGTACTCATTACTTTAAAAACTTATTGCAAATTTATATATATTGTGACCTTTTATTTAGGTCCCTGGATTAAATAATCCAAAATTTTAAAGATAATATATTTGGCATTAAAATCTTAACAAATGGCTTTCAATAAAGATTGTTTTGAATGCACTGGGAAATTGGCTTGAGTGAAGATAAGATTTCAAACCCAGTCTAGGCTCTGACTAGACTAAAATAACAATTTAAAAGTATTGTTATTATTTGGTAGATAAATATATTGCTATTTTATTGTTGTTGAATAGCAATCATAGGATAAATAAATAATTAAATCAAATTTGTAAATCTTGTAAAATAAATTATTATAGTAAATTACTTAAGCATATTTTTTATGTAGTAAATCTAAAGCTGTCTTGAATAATAATGGGTAATTATTGAAAATAAAGCTAGAGGGGGTAATATTAATTATTCACACTAAAAATTATTGGCCAACTCACTCCCACAATGCATTAGAAAAACAAGCTATATATTATCTAACCCAGCTGTAGGGGGGGGTTGACTAATTAAGAAAACAAGAACTAAGCAACCACAGAATTCAAGTCTGATCTAAAATAAAATAAAAAGAAACTAAATATCAGAAAATTCTGGAATCTAATTCAATGAAATGATATCTTGCTATCTACAAATGCTGGAATAGAAAATCTCAAAACATTGCAATCATTTTAAACACCATTCTTCTATTGATTGATAATTCTAAGAAGTTATACGGAAGGAGAGATGGAAACCTTATGCATCATAATTGTCTCACATAAATCTTATTTCAAACCCAAGAAAATTCAAGGGAAAGTAAGCTTTTGCTTTTACTTTATTTATATATTTAAAGTTTTATCTTTAAAAATAATGCACGAATTATTTATACGTAAACTAAAAAGTTGATTATGTTAGAGTTTCGCGCCATTCTTATTATTCATCAGAACAATATTGTGTTTGTAAATTAAAATATCAAGAAAAACATAATAATTCGAAATAATTTTGAAAACAAGTGTTATGATATATATAGCAAATAAATTACAAAGTCATTTTTGAATCATCTAACTTTTAACAAAGTAAAAAAAAATAATTGCGTGATTTTATTATCTATTCTCATCTGCTGATTTTTTTTTCTGTAGTGGGAACTTATGTAATGATAGAAATAATCAATTACCATTTAATTAAAATGCTAAGGATATCATAGTGATTAATGGATAAATTTCGTTTAAGATTGTTAATTATATAACATTTTACTAATGAAAATAGAACAAAATAATTATTTACATATAAAAGTTTTCCATTCAATACGTATAAATAAGATTCTGAAAATGGTTTTTAAAAAAAAATGCCCCAACTGTTTAAACATTGCTACATATATATATATTACCGTGGATGAAAAGAATAAAATTAACAAGAGTTTTAAAAAAATAAATAAATCTGTTAAGTAGAATAAAATTATACTCATTTATTAAGAAAAAGTATCTCCAGAAAAATGTATAAATTAATTTTAATTATGATACACTTGGAAGTGGGAATTTTAATTGCCTTGTTAATTATCGGTACAGAAACCATCAAATAATTTTTGCTTTTGAATAAGTATTGAATATTGTTTATTATACATCCAACAGGATAATAAAATATATATATGCGTTATCTGGAATGTTTGCTCATCACAATATTAATTCTTATTTTAACTTACAACAATGGAATAACTTGGATGAATCGTATAAAATTTAATGGATAAAAGTGTACTCTTATTTTTTTTTATTACTGCTGTGTTATGTATATTACTTACATAATGTGTTGTTTGGAAATTTTGTTTTTAAAACATGTATGCTTTATTGTGGCATGAAAAAAATATATATATTAGGTTAAAGAAAAAAAAATGTGTAAAAAAAAAGGATATACATATATTTCATGTATATGTTTTTTTTTTAGTTAAGGGAAAACCGGAAATTATATATATCGTTTATCTAGAGAGAGTGATAAAAAAATTTACTTCTCTCATATTTTAAACCAATTTTATTGTATATTATTAAAGAGGTGAATATGCAGACATTTTATCAAATATATACTGTATACTAGAATGACCAAATTATTTTCTTATATAAAAGAAAATTTGATATAAGCCTTTTCATTTTGTAATTTTGTATAGAAATGAACTTGTCCACTTTGAATACAAATGCAGGTTTGATCTTTGTTGCTTAAATACATTGTGCTCTCTCTAATAAAAGGATAGTATTCATTTTAAATGATTAATGATCATTTGACATGTATATTTTGGTGGGTCTGTTGATACATTAATGGTTCTGCAATGTGAAATGGAATATGTATATTTCCACTGTTATGGTTGGTATTGTTTTATCTGGCTATAATTTGAGAATGATTAGTGACAGTTTTTAGCTGATAGGATGTTCCAATAGAATGGCATCCTATAGATTAATATTTATATTGAGCATGGGCTGATGGAGAGTCACCTATTGCTGATTTCATGAGAGGAAAGTTGGTAGAGGCTAAGTACTAATTAATGCTTGTTAGCATAAATAATCCATAAAAGAAAGGATGTCCATAGTCTGAATTCTATTTTTTTGTTGTGATGAGGCAAAGCCCCCACACATGTATACCCATAGAGAGGTATAGAATTAGCCATATTATTATACAACTGTTATGTTGTTTTTATAAAGCCTCCATTTTAGTGTTAAATCCCTCATGATGATATAGAGTTAATTTTTCCACTGTGTATGGTGAAGTATAATAGGTCAAAATCATATAGCAAGTATAAAAATAATGTTAGATTTAGGAACACTCATCTAGCTATAGTGTTTTCTTAATTGAAATAGTGTTTATGATGTTGTAGGATCATCATCAGTTATAGACAGACCAAACCAAAATCTATTAATGATTGTAGAAAATTTTAGATGTAAAAGTAAAAGATGCACATTGGCAGTGTGGATTCATCTTCATCAAATAATGAGTGACGATAGAATGGTAAGATCAGTTACGTATTCAATAATTGAGTTGTGGACATAGGTAATGTTTTTGTGAGATCTATGTGTATTTGACTTTTGAATGTCTATTCTTATTTTAATGCACTAAACTTATTCATTTCAAATTTAAATAAGTTAGTAGTTGCACAGAATATGATAATTGCCATTATCATATTCTGATAAAAGAAAGGGCTTTAGGATAATGTAATACTTTATAATTTTTGAATTCTAAATTTAAACTTTGTGCATATCCCAATGTTCTAAATATACTGTTAATTATAATTTAAGTGCTAGTTCAGTTTCAATAAGATTTCATTATCTTATTCCTTAAAATAGGCTAAACTGTAATAAATGATACTGTTAAATATCATCTTATAAGCTAGTGGTACTGACTAAAAGTATGGTCAATGGGATACTAGGTATTTTCTCATCCATAAGTTCTTTTAATATATTAGTTTTATTTCATGCCTTGTCTGTGAATTAAAAATTTTTAAATATTGTAACTAAAGTTTGTTGTATTTAAAAATTTATTTAGTTGCCTGTAGTCTTATTTCTAATTTACCACATATATACACTATTATTGCTATTGCTATTGACCTATCAGAAGATTATAAATTGAAATCATCATCGATTAATATAGCACTATTAATTATTATTATGCTATATCATAATAATTTTGGTAAGCCTTGTAATTTGTTAGTACATCTAATGCATTATCACACAATAACCAAAATGTCAATAACTTAGAGTACAGATTATTTTAAGTAACAGCTTAAAAGATAAATATAATATTGATTTGATTGATTTAGTTGAACCCACAGAGCTATCATTCACTGATATTGATCACATGGTTTATCATTATCTAATAAAAGGAATTTGGTAAGTTATTGTTTTTTAATTATTAAAAAGTCATTCCCAGTCATAAATTTTAAAGTTTATGTTAGTTATAAAGTTTGTGTGTAACTGCTAAATATAGTTCTTAATTTGAGTTTAGGTTGAGAGCTGTTATGTGCATTATGTTTGGGTAGTGGTAAAATCCCTCTTACTGACCCAAATATATTTTGCATAATGATTTTAAGTGTTAGAACCCTGAGAAGAATTAGTTGTTAAGTTTCAAGATAGAATTTAAGTTTTTAATAAAGTTTATATCTAGTTAATTATTATAGTTGAACTTAAAATAGATTACTTTCACTGTTTTATGAAAGTTAGCTAAGCTTTAATATGTAAATTACTGATTTTGGCATAAAATGTATAGTTTGTTTTAACTTCAGGATAAATATTCTGGTTGTGTCAAGCTTGAAATCCTTATTTGTATTTAACTTATTTTTTTACCATTTAATACCATATTAGGTCATAGTTTAAGATTTCAGTCTCCATCATTAACATTGTTCTTCAATTTCATCTTGATCGTTTTTTTAGTTATTCATTCTCATTTGACATTAACTTATTACCATCATTGATTAATCATACATTAATTTTTATTCTTTTATTATCTTAACTATTCATTAACTTTTATTCTATCATCATCTTAATCATTCATTATTCTCAGACATCTTCATTCTTTTCTCTTCATTCTTAGGTTCATTTCATTCCACCATTTAAGTATTACTTCTTTCCATCATCCATTTAGTCATCTACATCATAATTTTCTTATCATTTCATTTATAAGTTTGATTTCATAATCATTCCAGAGATATAATTATTAGTTATTTATTAATTAGCTAAATATACAATTTAACTCATCACTTTTTGTTTGTGTGGATTTTAAGGCTAATTTGACCAGAAGTTATTATCTTTATTAATCACCTTGTGATCTTCTTTAGATCTATAGTTTCATGCTAGTTTTATTTAATACATCAATCATTTTGTTAGTTTTACATTTTTGTTTCTTTATGCTTATATTCTTAATAATGAGAGTACGATAGGTTGCATAGGAGAATTTAGTCGCTAAAAATGTATGGCATGATTTGTTGATGACCAGTTAGATCAGGGAGAAGGTTACAATATAAATTTGATATTTTTATAAAACCACATTTCAAATTGTATCATTCAGGAGACTGTACTGAGAGTGAACACAATAACAATATTTAAATCAAATTCCACATAGCCTCGTGATCTTGGAAAAGATAGGAACTAATAAAAGTGGATCTGTATATGGTACATATTGTGGAGAGTTATGAGATCCAAGACATCGATAATAGTGTGATTATTACTTGATAAATTACATATAACATAGAAATTTTTGATTTTTTATATATCTACAACTCTCTGTACACTTAAGAAAGTTAGTGAGATAAGATTACATTCCTTCAATCCCTTCTAGTCACAAAGGTTACATAATCTTATTTCAAATATTTCACTTTTTTTTCATGTGTCATAACATCGGCCAGGAAGCGAACCCGTTAACCCAGGACAACTGCTTGTAAGGCAGCTGTGCTGACCACTCGACCACTAATGCTTGACAAATATTTCACTTTCAACTATTATTTTCTTGACTTGAACATACTGTCTCCATAATTTTACCTTACATCTGTGACTAGAAAAAAAAAGAATAGCTATTGCTTGGAAGATCACATTATGCATTAAAATAACCACTAACGTTTTAATAACATGCAACTAACCACTGCATGAAACTGGAAAGAACAGAACATTACAGAAATATATGGCTTTGGACATCTAAAAATCTTAAATTCTCATATGTACTTATTGAAAACAAAGTCATAGAATAAATATATCAGTATCAAACATTAATAATAAACTGCAAATAATGATAAAAAAATCAACAATAATTAACCGAAAATGAGCTTCCTGCCAAGTGAGTAAAGGAATAAGACATAAGTACTACCAGCATATATACATTGGAGTCATGTTCCAGAAGTCTTGGAATTTGGCAGTGTTGTTTATGTTAGTTTATATACTAATGAGTAAATTACTGCATATAAACAAAATTTGAAATAAACAAGATTTTACATTAAAATTGAATTATTAAGTTAACATGTTTTTAAAAAAATATTATTAATATTTTTTAAAAAAGTTTTCTACTTAAGATGTATTAGTAAATAATGTTAAAAATAAATAACCTTTATTCATACTGCATGTCCATAAACATGGTAGTTCACTGGGATCTTCTATATAATTTAAAAATCTCCATTTGTGGCAGTCTTTAAAATCACACTGTACCCAGATTCCTAAATTTTTCATTTTTCTATCCATCATCAATCGTTTTGCAGAAATTCTTTTCCTTTTACTACTTTTTTCTTTTTCTAATATATATAAAATATAAAAATTGCATATATATATGTAATCTTGTAATTGAATACTTGTTGTTATTAAGAAGGGTTCAAAAAAGCAAAACAATACTGTAATGGAAATGATAATGTTTCAACATCAGTTTTTTATGACTATAATAGATTATGTATATATGGTTTTAATTTGAATTATAATAATGTAAATATATTGCAAATTGAAATAAACAATAATAAAAGGAAATTAAAGGAAGCCATATTAATATACAAATATAAGCAAGATTTAATAAACAGGCAGGTAGCAAATGTAAAGATCATGGAATTGTGGAAAGGTTAGCCTTTGAAAGTGTTAGTTGACAAAGACTACAAAGATAGTCGAAAGCACTTCTAAGTGGATAAAACTTTTTTAAAGTTGTACTTTACATATATTTGGTTACTGTTTTTATTAATATTCAATTACAAGTTTACATATACAACTTTGAAGAAATACAGACATCAAATAAGAATATCATTACATATTTATATATTGTGCATACATAAATACATACTCATTAAAAAATAAAAGTAATAAAAGATTAGCATCATATATGCAATATAAAGATAACTTAAATTATGGAATCTATTACATATTTCTCATACAATGTAGAATGTTTTCATCATTTGCATATCATATTCCTGGATACTAATAAAGCTAAGAAATATTTTTTTATGTATTTAAATTCTAGTATATGCTGAGTTGTATGTAAATGACATATTGGTTTATCAAATCTTTTGAATTAAGGTTAACACTTTTTTTTTTTTGAGATCAGCACATTTTCTACAAATTATTTTAATTTTAATATGATTAAATATATATACTTCCTGTAATTTATATATATAATAATCTGTGGAAATATTTAATACAACATTATACAACTCTCTGGAGAAGTTTAAAATATTATTTGCAGAATGTCAAAAAAATGTATTCTTTCACATTCACACAGCTATAATAAATAGCTTCCTAAGTTGAAATCCATATAAAAACTTGGTTTGAAGTAAAAGAGGACTTCTTTTACTTCAACAAGAAACCCCAACAAGAGTTATTGTAGTTAAATGAGAAACTGGTTTAGCCTCATGGATTATCAATTAGTAGTAATTGATTATTTCTTGGCAACATTAATAGTTAAACATTATCTCTGTTTACATAGATATGATCTTATTTCTATACTTTATTATAATAACAATCCATGGAAATATTTAATTCAACAGACACACACACACACACATATATATATATATGTAATCTTTTGAAACGAAACTATTCATCATATGCACTATTAAATTGATAGTAAATTGTTAAATTGACATGCACCCAAAAGTAATTTCTTTCCACAAGATTACACATATATAGGTCACTATATTTTTATTTATTATATATATATTGAGATGGACAGCCTCAATCTAATAAACTGGTGTAAATAAATATTACCAAAAAAAGAAATATAAAACAAAAATCACTAGTAAGATTATTCCATCAGCTCATTAATTTTTAATGAGGTCATAAAACATAAGGATACAATGGTTTAAAAAGTAAGGGCACAACAATAGCCTTAATAGCAAAGGTCAGAATGATTGTGGAAATGATGAAAGTGTACATGATAGTGAATTAGAGTAAGCATACATGCAATTATATACTTTTTATTATTTATAACGAAAAAAAGCTACTATAACAAATGAAATAGTCAAGGCTTTACTTTATTAGTGTTTGAAATCAATAAATATATATATATACATGTTTTGCACACAGATAATAAAGCTGTTAAACATAAGTAATATTATAAAGTTACCACCAAGTGCTTTCAGGACAGTTTATAGTCCCATATTCACGGCTACTGTAGTTTAGTTAAGAACTATAATATTAATGCAAATTTATGCAAATTCATGTGATGATGATGATGATAATGAAGAAGAAGAAGAAGAAGAAGAAGAAGAAGAAGAAGAGGAAGAGGAAGAGGAAGAGGAAGAGGAAGAGGAAGAGGAAGAGGAAGAGGAAGAGGAAGAAGAAGAAGAAGAAGAAGAGGAAGAAGAAGAAGAAGAAGAGGAAGAAGAAGAAGAAGAAGAAGAAGAAGAAGAAGAAGAAGAAGAAGAAGAAGAAGAAGAAGAAGAAGAAGAAGAAGAAGAAGAAGAAGAAGAAGAAGAAGAAGAAGAAGAAGAAGAAGAAGAAGAAGAAGAAGAAGAAGAAGAAGAAGAAGAAGAAGAAGAAGAAGAAGAAGAAGAAGAAGAAGAAGAAGAAGAAGAAGAAGAAGAAGAAGAAGAAGAAGAAGAAGAAGAAGAAGAAGAAGAAGAAGAAGAAGAAGAAGAAGAAGAAGAAGAAGAAGAAGAAGAAGAAGAAGAAGAAGAAGAAGAAGAAGAAGAAGAAGAAGAAGAAGAAGAAGAAGAAGAAGAAGAAGAAGAAGAAGAAGAAGAAGAAGAAGAAGAAGAAGAAGAAGAAGAAGAAGAAGAAGAAGAAGAAGAAGAAGAAGAAGAAGAAGAAGAAGAAGAAGAAGAAGAAGAAGAAGAAGAAGAAGAAGAAGAAGAAGAAGAAGAAGAAGAAGAAGAAGAAAATCCTGATATTGCCGGTAAGTAATATTAAAGTAGTTGGGCTTCAAACCCGCAAAAAACCAATAATAATGCCACAATATAAAATCAAAACAATATATATAATTTCACAAAATAAAAATAAATATTTTTGAAGCTATAATTAATGAAAATCATAACCTAGCTAAAGAATATCATAAAAAAACATTTACGTTACCAAAGATTTCTTTTTTAAAAAAAAATGGAGACAACAGCTATGCATGATCGAGTAGTTGGCGTCAATATGGCCGCAGAAATGCATAAAAATTTAGACACCGTCAAATTGTACAACACGATCGCAAAAATTAACATGCAAGCAACAAGTTCAAAGAATTTCGCGACTACAATAAATAATAAAATAGTTCCGAGATTTAGAAAAACAAATCCCAACGACATAAAACAGTTAGATTTAAAGATACAGGTAAACCAAGACCCTCCCCTTGCACCCTGGACCGATAATATGCTAGAAAGAATTAATGAACATTTTAACAACACGATTCCATGGGGACTCTATACATCGTTCAAAAGATTTTTTTCACCAAACTCGATAGTAATATCTGCCACAGATGCAAATATATTGCTGCATCATTTTCCACATGCGTTATTATATCAAGCAATAACTGAAAACGAACTGTGGGAAACGATTGTAAGAATCGCAGATCATCCAAATCCCAGATACCTCGCAATCGAATTTCTTGATATTAGTCAAAAGAACCGATTTCAGAATGAAATTAAAACATTAGGCAATTACGCGATTGTTATAGTCGATCAAGATCGACAGAACCAAATTACTGGAATAATTAAAAATACAATACTTTGGATACATGAAACAAGACTTTCAAAAAATGATGGATCCATTTGGCAAGGTTATAGCATTTCAACCAATATACCTCAAAGACACACCAATACCAATATACAGCAATAGCTATGATTTTAAGTTAAAATTACACAAAGACATTGACCCAGAATCTATACCAACACAAATTGCTGATCAGGAAGCTATGCTGTGCCTATATATAAGAGGTTTAAAACCACAATGCTATGCCTGTGGCAAGCGTGGTCATCTAGCCACACAGTGCATGGATAGCCAAGTCACACAGGGTCGGACAACAAATAATCAGCACATCCAATCCCAACATGAAGAAAACAACAACACAAAATAACACTAGCAACTCAAACAATCAACATGAAAATAATCACAGTACAAATGAAGCTAGTAAAAACAAACATGCAGAAAAAAACACAAATATACTTGAAACTACAACAGATAGCTTGAATAAATTAAATGAAAGCACTGATGATCAAATGGATCAAAATCAAGCACAAATCATACCTGAAGTATCACAAACACCAGGCATACCAATCAATAACATGTCAGACTCAAATCCAGACATATCTAATGATACATACAACTCCTCCAAAACAAGCATGCTGCATATAATTATAAACAAAACATCCACAGATATTCTTAGAATCACTAACCCCATGCCTCCTTTCCATAGAAACAACACCAACAGAAGTCCAAAAATCTGGTCGGCCAAGGAAAAATAAATCAAAAAGAGCCAAAACAGATGAAAACAATACTCTAACAGAAATGATTGAACACTTGGCAGAGAACTTAATACCTATGGAGCTGGATAGTAATCAAACCACTAGTAACTCCTCACAAAACACTAGAGAATATGCAAAAGCTTCACGCAAACTTCAACACACTGTGAAACCAACTCGCAGCCAATCACGATAATGAAGCTAAAAATAACAGCATTTAATATCAGAGGTCTCACATCAGTCAACAAAATACATCAGCTACAACAATGGATAAAGATTACACAACCTCATATACTAGGACTTCTAGAAACTAAAATATATAGTGGCTCACAAATTGACCCCTCAGTACATCTAAGTAAAGAAGGCTACTGTGCATGCTCTAGAGACACATCATCTCCCTCAGGGGGTACTGGACTGCTCATAACACAAAGTTGTCCATTTGACTCATTCAAAATCATATATATAGATGCAAATTTACTAATAATAACTTTTAGTCATCAAATCACCACCCTAAACATTATATTTGTGTATATTCCACTGGGTCATACAATTGTCTCAAATATTATATTAAACATAAACTCCTTACTTGGCTCTAATTCACATCCAACCATACTAATGGGGGATTTCAACATGAAATATCAAGAGTTCATTTTAAAGTGGCTGCATCAAATATCAATTCCACTTACGAGTGCAGAGGGTTTTCTGTCAAATGACGCAGTAACTTTTCACAATGGACGTCATACATCAAGAATTGATCTGTGCTTTTATTCACCTATGCTACACCATCAAATCAGCTTAAACATCAACCCATTCACCTTTCTCTGATCACTCTGCACTAACCATACTAATTAATCTGACAGAAATTCAAACAACTGCACTTACACATGATAAAACAATCAGAATTCTACTTCCAACTTCTACCCCAGAATTTATTTTTTCAGAAACATATATAATGCTTCACAAAATCAAAAATATGCAACTTAATCCCATTCAGAGATACTTAGCATTCATAAACATTTTATCATTTAATATAGATCACATTACACGCAAATCCCCCCCACCCTCAAGACTGCTAGCTCTGGCTGATGAAATACATAAGCGGATTACAATGATAAACCCAACACACACCAGTCAACAATATATACGCAGGCTTACACAAACATACAATAACATCTGTAACCATCTGAAAAACTACCTAGCAATAAAAAAGAGTAAAGTCTGCCTCGGCCAACAACACACATGGACAAGAAAATACATTCGCTGGGCCTTGGGCTACCCATCCACTGTCAGAGTATCAATGGCACTCACAGAACAAGGGCTCACATATGCAAGTGATAATATGTTAAAACTGATCTATCAGCATTTCAAACAAAAGCTGCAAGCATACCACCTGGTCAAATATAATTCTAATGTCTTTGGAAAACCAGAAACAAATATCCCATACAACATCACAGAATTTGCTACTAAACTAGCAACAGTACCTAATGCATGTCACCCAGAAGCACATGGAATACCCAAATTTGTCCTTGCACATCTCAGCCAGTTCACTAGCCAATATTTATGTGACCTTGCAAATCATCTATCACAGAAGTTGCACAATATCCAAGGTTTATATCCAATAGCAATAGTCCCCTTCAATAAGAAAAAAGTCCACATATCAACACTATACAACCTATGACCAATCTCAATGGGGCCACTTATGATTAAAATAATTGAAAAAGTACTCAAAGACAGCCTAGAGCCACATATTCTACCACTAATTTCACACAGCCAGTTTGCAAGGAAGCAATCATCAACTGCACAGGCTGCAATGATATTTAAAACAGTTATTAACTCAGTACGGGACAGAAAGAAGTATGCACCAATTGCAGTTCAACTTGATATAGAAGTGGCTTTTGACTATGTCGACATCAATACATTAATCAATATGCTAGCTGACACCACAATTCCACGAACTCATCTGTACCTGCTCACAAACCTACTATTTAGCAGAGAAATACATATCACACTCAATGGCAAAAATTCTCCTCCATTCATTCCCACACAATCCATATCCCAAGGCTCACCACTCAGCTCGCTGTTATTTACTTTTTACATCAACCCACTCATACTCAAAATTCAGCAGAGTATCAAAGGCATTCATATACCAGGCACATCACAACATATAGCCTGCATTGCATATATGGATGACATCACAGTCGTCCTACCATCAAGAAAACAGATACCAATACTACAAAAAATACTGCAAGACTTTCAAGCAACACACCATCTAAAATTTAATCAAAACAAAACTGCTGCTGGTCTCTATACAACAGTAAGCCATGCATGAAAATTTTCCAAGGCAAACCATCTCCTTTCCTCGGCTTTCCTTTCTACATGGGAACAAACACAATGAGGCAAAAAATCCAGAACAAGTTAAAAGATGAAGCAGAACGGATCACTGCCTCACTATCAAAAGCATACCTCTCAATATATGCTAAAGTGCAATTGTTCAATCAGCTGGTGATCACCAAGATTATTCTCAAAAGCTTTTACATCAAAAATCTCTTCATATTGCAGTAAACTTCTATGGAATAGAAAGACAGTGTCAATATCTGCAAAACACCTTAATCGACTAGCAATACACAATGGTTTGGGGCTACACAACATAGATATTTTTCGAATACAAAAAACCGCAAACCTTATAATAGCCACCCTCAGACATTTCCCAGAACTCCAGTATCTAATACAAATAACACCCACAGACACACTTCCACCTTCACATTGCTATCTATCATCAGTCATAAACCAGTTCAGAATCACACATACTCAAATATCACTGCAAACAACAACAAAATATTCGTATTGGCAGATATATGCAATGGTATACCCAGGATATACATCAGATATTTCAACACAGATGCTCGGAATAAACAACTGACAGCTGCTTAAAAAATTTAAAAAATGGTCTATGGAGCCCAAATTCTTTGATTTCCTTCTGAAACTAAATCTATATGCTTTGCCAACATCATATTTCTTAAGATACAGACGATTATATACAAAAATAGACCCCTTCTGCACACTATGCCATCAAGCAGAAGAAACTTAACAACATTTGTTTTACAACTGCCCAGCATTAAACAATATTCGACATGAAATAACAAATATATACAGAAGACCAAACATTTCCCTGCAAGATATTATCAGTACATTCTGCAGGACATCCACCCCAACAATCCGAGCAGCAACCTTCGTACTTTATGCATTTTGGTGCACGCAATGCACATTCGCTTTTGGCAATAATACAAGGCGGCATCCATCAACTTTTCACAAGTTAGCACAATTAAAAACCAGAGATAATAAAATAGCACACCCAGACATTTTCGTGGCTACTTGGTCACTTGTAAATCAAAGGTCAAATCTCTAATAGTTCAGCCTTTCCTCAATAATAGACTTAAAAAAGAGACCAAGACACGATATATACAATCGGAAATATCAATGTAAATGCATGTAAATGAAAATTAATCATGTAACCTGTAGATTAAATACAGTTCTACTTTTTGAAACATCATCATCATCATCATCATCATAATAATAATAATAATAATAATAATAATAATAAATCTAGATAATCAATTATTATTTTAATATTAATAATATGTCAAAAAATATTGATGTATAAATATGTATTTCCTGTTGTTCGCAACAATCAATTTTGAACAAAAAGGAAGATGAAACTTGCACTTGTGCAAAAATAAAATATGAAAAACAAGTTGATAATGGGTTAAAAAACAACACTGAAACATAAAGATGATGATTCCATTTCTTCATCAACTATATTCCAAAAAATTGGAATTCCTAAAAAGTTGAAAGCATAACTGAAATTTTTTACGAATCTCTCCCCACCTCACTGATCTATGAATGTCCAACCAACAATACAATGGAAAATAATTTGACATGGATTAAATGATGACTAGTCATATTGATGTGTTATCTACTGATTATGGTGAGCCCTAAAGAATGAGATAATCATCAAATCAAAAGAAAATATAAAGAGTAAAAAAACTTAATACAAGATGATATTGTTATAATAGGTTCTAATTAGTTTTATATAAAAGAGATAATCACTACGTGCTATGCTGATGTAATTGATTTCTTTCACAAAATAAGTTAAAGTTTATATATATATTTAATATTACCTGGAAAAAAATTTGATGCTGTTAATTTTTTTGTTACTGTGTGGAAGTGAAAAGAAAATTAGAGTAAAAAAAGATAGATTTAATTGGATTTGGAAAGATTGAGAATAATTTTGATAATGTTTGGAAAGTGTTTTGTTATGCAATCTTAAATATATAAGTAAAAAAAAAAATATTTTTTTGTCTGTATATTTCTGCATGGAGGCTTTAAAACTAAATTATACATAAGATTAGTTGGTATTTTAGTAGGTTTGCTATTAATGAATTTTTAATTTATAAATGAGAGGTATTTATTTGAGAAAGAAGATGCTTTTGAGTCATAAACTTTATCGATCACCATTGAAAAAAAAAAAATATCATTTTGTATAAAGAAGTTTGAAGAGTAGTAGAGAAAGCATAATAAAGAAAGCATAAACTTAAATATAGAGTAGGGGGCTTAAAAATAAGAAAATATGGATTACATTTGTATCCCACAATATATAATGGTAAAAAAAAGGCATTTTGTGGTAGAGTGTACCGTATGCGATGAGGTTCATCATTTGAAATGCTTAAATGTAGGAAGGATGTAACAGGTGTATGGTTATGTAAATCATGTGTAAATGTGATAAAACAGATGAAAAAATAGTTTCTAAGTGTAGATAGTTTAAAGAGAAAGAAGAAATAGAGCAAAATGTAGTTGAGGAAGATAGAATAGAGTATGTTTTTAGTGGAGTGACAAGAGATATGGATAACAAAATAAGTAGTGCAATGGGGATGATTAGCCAAAGAATAAGTAGGATAGAAGAAAAGGTATAATTATAATACAAAAACAAAATTAAAATTGTTAGAGATGAAATGTGAGCAGATAAAGGAATTGTTGACTAGAAATGACAAGAAAGAAATAGATAAGGAAGTCCAGAAAGTTACAGATGAAGTAGGAAAATGAAATTATGATTGATAGGAGATTCACTAATTAGAGGATATGGAGATGTAATTGCAAAGGAAAATAGAAACAGATATGTAAGAATATGTTTGCCTGGAGCTAGAATTAGGGTTGTTACAGCTAAGGTAAAGAAACAAGGGAGCAGAGATGTGTATGTTATGGTAGGGACAAATAATTTGTTAAAGCCATTGGAGAGAGTAATGGATGAGTACAAAGAATTGATTAGTAATTTGAGTATGATTAAAAGAATAGTAGGAATGGTTGGATTATTACTAAAATTTGTCAATAGGTATATGCTAAATAGGGCATATTCTACAAATGAGAGATTGAAAAAATTGTGTGAGAGTTTATGGATATGTGGGATTTTTTTATTAGTAAGAGAGAGTTATGTAGTAAAGATGAATTGCTCTTAGCAAAACAAACAAATGAAGTTTTAGGAAGTTTGATTTATAAAGAATATTACAGTTCAGAAAACTTATAAAGGGCATGAGGTTTTAAATTGCAGTATTACAAAATGTATGATGTAAGATATAAACAAAGGGTATCTGATATGGATTTTAATGTAGATGTGGAGAAGAAATGGGTCTGTAAAATTAATCGTAAGCAAGTTACTTACAAATATAATGGAGAAGAAAGAGTCAAAAGAATTTATAAAAGAGTAGTTAGGAAAAAAGAAATTGTTAAAATTGGATATATGAATATGCAACATGGTAGAAGACCAGAAAAGTTGCTAGAATTAAACAAAGCAATCAAAAATAAAGCACTTGAGATACTAGCAATAGTGGAAACACAACTTAGAGAAGAAAAACATATACTGGAAGACTTTGTATGGCAGGGTATAAATAGAAAAAAGGAGTGGAGGTATAGGAGTTATATCAACAAAATATTTAAATACTGTTAAGTGTCAAGAACATTTGTGATTTGAGATAAGTTTAGGAAGATAAGAATGAATGGTGGCCATAGTGTATATAGCCACTGGAAATAAACTATAATGGAGTGGAACAGTAGCATATATGAATGACTAGTTAAGGATATACATAGTTTAAAAAAAACGAGAAAGAAAATAATAGTTATAGGGGATATGAATAGACATATTGAAGAAATTGATGACATAGATAACAAGAATGGACAGATTTTGAAGAATGTTTGTCAGAGAGTGAATTTGAGCATTGGAAATTTTATCAAATATTTATGAGGGACAACATACATGGTCTAGGAATAATATATTTCACACAATAAATTATCTATTAGTAGAGAAAGAGGAAATGAATAAAGTATGGAAAATTAAAGTATTTGATAATAAAAAAAGAGTATGTAATGGTGATCATAATTTCTTTATAATAGAAATGGTTAGTAATATGATGGAAAATTGTAATAAAAATAGAAAGGATAGTTAAAGATGTGAATAGAGAATGAATGATAAGAATAAGTTGGAAGAATACAAAATAAATGTTGAAGAAATCATGGAAGAGTTGGTTAGGGATGAATATAAGGAATGATGTGATGAAGTAGAAAAATGATAAATAGGGTTTTAGGTGATAATATTCGGAAGAATAAAAGTAATAGAAAAGTGAGAGTTAGTAAAAGTGTGAAAGAAAGGAAAAAAGCATGAAGAGAATATAAAGAAAGTGAAAAAGATATTAATGTTAAATGGTAAAAGTATTTTTAAAAAAGAAGCTGGATAAAATAGATAATTATATAAAGAGAATGAAATTAAATAGTAAATTGTTGGAGGATATTAATAAAAGTGGAAAAGATGAGAGTAAAATTTTTTGTTGAAAATGCATTAAAAAGGAGAAATATAGTGGAAAGAGAAAAAGTATTACTAGATGATAAGGGAATAGAGTGTAGCTCCTGAGAATAATTAGAGACAATCTTTTGGAAAAGATGTTAGATGTGAAGGACAGAGTGGTAACATAAAAGCATAGATTAATGGAAATATTAGGTTTACAGAAAATGAATTGAATGAGGTAGGAAATAAAGTGAAAAGGCAAGAGGTTTAGATGGATTGACAACAGAGATGAAATGAATTCAGGAAATAGAGCAAAATTAAATCTATTATCATGTTTTAATAAGATGGCACAGAAGAGAGAATTTCCAGATAGTTGGAATAATACAAGAGTAAGGCTACTATTTAAAGGAAAGGGTAAGGATCATAGAAAGTTAAGCAATTTTAGACCAAAAGTGATAACATCAGTGTCATATAAAATTTTCACACATATGGCAACTGGAAGAGTAACACAATGGATGGAAGAAAATAATATAATATAATGAGAGAAATGCAAGGAGGTTTTTGATCAGATAAGCATATATGAGATAGTTTATTTGTAGTTACACAACTTATAGATATGAGTAGAAATAAAGGTAGACAGTTATATATGGTTTTATAGATATAGAGAAGACATATGATAGAGTAAATAGAAGTATATTATGGGTAAGTTTAGTAAATTTGGAAATAGATAAAGCATTAGCAGATCTTATTTAAGAGATTGTATGAAAATAATTACTATACATCTCAATTAGGAAATATAGAATCAGTTAAAGGTTAGAAATGGTGTGGGACTAAGGCAAGGATGACCTATGTCACCTATTTTGGTTTTGTTGCATTTGAGAGAAATGAAGAGAGCAATAGAAAAACTAGGAAGAGGGTAGAGATACTATTAACAGGTGGCAAGAGAGTATATACATTATCAGGTCTTTTATTTGCAAATGATAACTTCTTGTATACAGAAAGTATGGAAGATATGGAAGTTATACTGAAGACATATGCAAGGGTGGGTAACGAGATGAAGATTAAATTTAGTGAAAAAAATCAAAAGAAATGATGATTAATACTGGAGAAAGAGAAGATAATTTTTATTGGTGTATATAAAGTTAAGTATGGTAAATATGTATAACTATTTGGGAATCATCTTAAGTGATCAGAGAAATTGCTTGGATGAATGGGCAAAAAAAGTGATAGATGAAGGCAAGAAAAGAAAGAGACTGATAATGAAATTAACAGTGTTTTCATATAATAAATATGATGTAGGTAGAATTGTATGGAAGGGAGTGGCAGTATCAGGCTTAAAAATATGGTAATGATGCATTATGTGTTAGTAAAGGGGTGTTAGATTATTTAGAAAAAGTACAAAGAGAAATAGGAAGGCATGCACTAGAGATGCAGATGTGTGGATGGCAAAGGAGGCAGTCCAAGGAGTGATGGGATGGTCAAGTTATTATATGACAGATGCAAAAAAGCAAAATGAAAATGTTCAGTAGATTGCAATTTATGGATAAGAGAATAACCAAAATAGTATTTAATTGAGTTATGAGTAAAGGACAGGCAACAAGATGGATGAGAAAGATATTTGGTATGCAGAAGATTTAGATAAAGAATTTGTGTTAGTATACTTATACATAAGGTGGAATGATTGTGTTAGGAGAAATGATGAGTGTTATAGTGGCAAGGAATGGGATAGAAGAATTGATGTATTAATAAAAAATAGGAAGTTGGAGAGTTGGAGGACTAGTATGAAGAATAAAAAGAGTTTAAATATATATAGAAGTAAATAGAATATTGGATGTGAGTTAATTTATGATAATAGCAAGAAAGTAGTTTACTGTTTAAGGCTTTATCAGAATCTTTAGCAACAAGGAAATATACATAAAATTGGAAAAATATGGTAAATTAGTCTGCAAGTTATGTAAGGAAGGCATTAAAAATATTAAACATTTGTTAATTGAATGTAAATGCCTGCAAGCAGAAATGCTACTAATAATGAAGCTGTGGGAGATTAAATATAAACAAAGTGATTATACTGAAAGTGAGTTCTTGTTTTTTATGCTGGTTTGGGAAAAGATAAGGGGGGTTTAGATATAAAGGTCATGGAATTGACAAAGATTATGTTGTGGAAATGGGCTGGAGCAGGATGGAGAATATGGGATGAAACTTAGGGTGGGAAATTAAAAGAAAAAGTAAGATGGCTAACAGGTTTCTCTGGGCATAGTGACTGAGAGATTGTTGACTCCAAAAAAGGAGAAGCCACAGTGCATCACATCACATATAATTGTAAAATAGTTCAAACACATTGAAAAAGGTGAAAATCAATATTTGCCAAAAAAACTTTTATGTATTATTATTAAACCACTAAACATCACATGATGACCATCTCTTATGCTAGCACATAACTGTTATTAAACAGGAAAAACTCTCCATACAGTAATGCCACCCTGTGCCAACCAGAGTAATCAATGGATGTCAAAAGGTTTGTGCATAAAATCCCCATCTAGTGCCTACTCATCCAATATCCCCAGACTAGTTTCTGGATTGTGGCCTTTGTCAGTGAGGAGCCTTGGATCTGAGAGCACTGTACCTAGATCTTAGGATCTAATGCAACTCTCCAGCAGCTACCTTTTATCTCTACTTAACTACAAAACCATGAGAATGAAATTGAAAACAATATTTTCAATCTAAGCTCAATGGCTTTGGTTGGCACAGCATGGTACTACTGTATGGAGAGTTTTGCCTGTTTAGTAACAGTTATGTGCTAGCATAAGAGATGGTGATCATGTGATGTTTAATGATTTAACACCAATCTTGCCTAATAGGATAATGGTGGCTATGGTTGTTAAAGAGCCAAAGACACCAAAATGTATGGGTGCTGAACTGAGTTCAGACACACATGACTATATAAGCGATTGACCTTAGATTGAAAATATTATTGTTTTCAAATTTCATTCTCATAGTTTTGTAGTTAAGTAGAGATAAAAGGTGGCTGCTGGAGGGTTGCATTAGATCCTAAGATCTAGGTGCAGTGCTCTCAGATCCAAGGCTCCTCACTGATGAAGGCCACAAGCCAAAAACTAGTCTAGCGATATTGGATGAGTAAGCACTAGATGGGGATTTTATGCACAAGCCTTTTGTCATCCATTGATTACTATGGTTGACACAGGTGGTACTACTGTATGGAGAGTTTTGACAACTATTCACACTATCTCATCAACTATTCACACTATCTCATCAACTATTCACACTATCTCATACTACTGATACACATGACTACACATGTAGAAAAGATAAATAATCACCAGTATACATATTTCGGCATATTTTATCAAAATAATTTATAATGTGTAAAGTATATATATAATGTGTAAAATAATACTGAAAAAACACTCTAAAACATTTATTTTCATTTTGAAAATCAAAACAAAAAACTTGGAGTTGTCACAAGTGTTGTCAAGTGCTCCCATTTGTTCTGCCTTCTCCCATTGTTCTATCTTCAAATTAAAAATATTATTAATTTAAAAAAAATTATTGAATTTACTTGTAAAACAATTCTAGAGAGGGCAGGATCTCACAGTACTTTCTTTGAATGGATAGAATGTAAGAAATAAACAAAAGAAAGTTGATTTAGATATAAATATAGATATGGAGAAGGAATCGGTCTGTAAAATTAATGATAAGAAAGTTATTTATAAATGTAATGGAGAAGAAAAAATTTATAAAAGAGTAGTTGGGAAAGAAGAAATTGTTAAAATTGGGTTTTTGAATATGCAAGGTGGTAGGAAACCAGAAAAGTGGATGGAATTAAATAAAACAATTGAAAATGAAGAACTTGAGGTATTAGCAGTAGTGGAAACACATCTAAGAGAAAAAGAAGAACCTATTTTGGAACAGTTGATATGGCAGGGTATAAATAGAAAAGAAAAAGAAAAAAGGGGTGGTGGTATAGGTGTTATATCAAAAAAATATTTAAATATTGTTAAATGTCAAGAACATTTGTGGTTTGAAATAAGGTTGGGAAGACAAGAATGGATGGTGGCTATAGTTTATATAGCCACTGGAGATAGTCAAATTATAATGGAGTGGAACAATAACATATACAAATGTCTAGTTAAGGATATACAAAATTTTTAAAAAAAGGGAAAGAGAATAATGTTTAGAGGGATATGAATGGACATATTGAAGAAATTGATGATGTAGATAATAAAAATGGACAGCTTTTGAATAAATTTTGTCAGAAAGTGAATTTGAGTATTGGAAATTTATTAAATATTTATGAGGGACAATACACATGGTCTAGAAATAATATATTTCACACAATAGATTATGTATTGGTAGAGAAAGAGGGAATGAATAAAATACAAAAAATTAAGGTTTGATAATGAAGAAAAAATATGCACTAATGATCATAACTTCATTGTAATTGAAATGGTTAGTAATGTGATGGAGAATAGAAATAAAAGTAGAAATAATGGTGAAAGATGTGGATGGAGAGTGAATGATAAAAATAAGTTGGAAGAGTATAAAATACAAGTTGAAGTAATCATAAAAGAGTTGGTTGGGGATGAGTATAAGGACTGGTGTAAAGAAGTAGAAAAAGTGGCAAATAGGGTTTTAGGTGAGAATATTCAGAAGAATAAAAGAAATAAAAAAATAAGGATTAGTAAAAGTGTAAAAGAAAGAAAAGAAGCATGCAGAGAATATAAATGTGCTATTAAGAACAAGGAAAGTGAAAAAGATATTAATGCTAAATGGGAAAAGTACTTTGGCTAAAATAGATAATTATAGAGAGAGAATGAAATTGAATAGTAAATTGTTGGAGGATATTAATAAAAATGGAAGAGATGGGAGTAAAAAATTTTGGAATTACATTAAAAGCAGAAATGTAAGAAGGGGGGAGATAGGTTTATTATATGATGAGGGAATAGAGTGTAGCTCTAGAGAAGATTTAGAGAGAATTTTAAATAAATATGTAATGAATATAGAAAAGATGTTAGATGAGAAGGATAGAGTGATAGAAAACATGAAAGCATATAGTAATGAGAATATTAGGTTTACAAAAAATGAACTGAATGAGGTAAATAAGAAATTGAAAAGTGGAAAGGCAAGAGATTTAGATGGATGGGCAGCAGAGATGGTAATGAATTTATGATATAGGACAAAAGTAAAGTTATTATCCTGTTTTAATAAGATGACACAGAATAGAGTTTTTCCCAGTAGTTGGAGTAATACAAGAGTAAGATTATTATTTAAAGGCAAGGGGTTTAGATGGATGGGCAGCAGAGATGATAATGAATTTAGGATATAGGGCAAAAGTAAAGTTATTATCCTGTTTTAATAAGATGATACAGAACAGAGTTTTTCCCAGTAGTTGGAGTAATACAAGAGTAAGATTATTATTTAAAGGAAAGGGTAAGGATCATAGAGAGTTAAATAATTATAGACTGATAGCACTAACATCAGTTTTATATAAAGTTTTCTCATATATTGTGGCTAGAAAATTTTTTTTTAAATGGATGGAAGGGAATAATATAGTGGGGGAAATGCAAGAAGGTTTTAGATTAGATAGGCGTATAGGAGATAGTTTATTTGTTGTTACACAACTTATGGATATGAGTAGAAATTCAAATAAACAGTATATAGAGTTTTAAAGATATAGAGAAGGCATATGATAGAGTAAATAGAAATAGATTATGGATAAATTTAGAAAATTTGGGAATGGATGAATCTTTAGTGGATATTATTAAGAAATTGTATGAAAATAATTATTATATATATCAATTAGGGAATACTGAATAGTTAAAGTTAAAAATGGGGTGGGACTAAGGCAAGGATGCCCTATGTCATCCATTTTATTTGTGTTATATTTAAGTGAAATGAAAAGAGCAATAAAAAGATTAGGAAGAGGAATAAAGATATTGTTAATAGGTGGTAAGGGAGTATATATTTTGTTGGGTCTTTTTTTTTGCAGATGATATTTGTTTGTGTGCAGAAAGAAGAGAAGATATGGAAGTTATGCTGATGACATGTGTAAGGGTGGGTAAAGAGATGGCGATTAAATTTAGTGAAAAAAAATCAAATATAATGATGGTTAATACTGGAGAAAGAGTAAGATGTAGAATTTTTATTGGGAGATATTAAGTTAAGTGTGGTGAATAGATATAGTTATTTGGGAATTACTTTAAGTAATCAGAAAAATTATTTGGATGAATGGGAGAAAAAATTGATAAATGAAGCAAAGAAAAGAAAGGGATTGATAAAGAAATTAACAATGTTTTCATATACTAAATATGATGTAGCTAGAATTATTTGGAAGGAAGTTGCAGTAGCAGGGTTAACACATGGTAATGATGCATTATGTGTTAGTAAAGGGGTATTAGATTATTTAGAAAAAGTTCAAAAGGAAGTAGGAAGACATGCATTGGATGAAGATGTATTCACAGCAAAGAAGGCAATTAAAGAAGAAATGGGATGGTCAAGTTTTCATATGAGAGATGCAAAAAGTAAAATAAAAATGTTTGTTAGATTGCAGTTTATGGATAATAAAAGAATAGCCAAAATAGTATTTAATTGGATTATGAGTAAAGGCCAGGTAACAAGATGGGTGAGAAAGATAATGCAGTATATAAAAGATTTGGATAAAGAATTTATATCAGTATATTTGTACAAAAGATGGGATGATTGTGTTAAGAGGATTGTTGAGTGTTATAGTAGTAAGGAATGGAATAAAAGAATACATTTATTAATAAAAAAAATAGGGAGTTAGAGAGATGAAGAAATAGTAGGGAGAGTAGAAAGAGTTTAAATATATATAAAAAATAAACAGAATATTAGGTGCGAGTTAATATATGATAATAGTAAAGAAAGTAGTTTATTGTTTAAGGCTTGAACAGGATCTTTAGCAACAAGAGAATATACATGTAAATAAAAAAATATGGGTCATTTATTTTGTAAATTATGTAAGGAAGGAATAGAAAATATTAGGAATTTGTTAATTAAATGTAAATGCTTGAAAACAGAAAGGGTACATATAATGAAGTTATGGGAGAATAAATATGAACAAAGTGATTATACAGAAAGTGAGTTATTGGTTTTTATGCTAGGTTTGGGAAAAGATAAGGAGGATTTAGATATAAAGGCCATAGAGTTGACAAAGATTATGTTGTGGAAATGGGATGGAACAGATTAGGGGAAAGCTTAGGGTGGGGAATGGAAGGGGAAGGTAAAGTGGCTAACAGGTTTCTTTGGGCATAGTCCTGACACCATTTAAAGAGAAGTCACAGTACATCACATCACATTACATCATATCACATTTTAAAAAAAAAAATAAGGAGTTAGAGAGATGGAGAATTATTATTATGGAGAGTAAAAAGAGTTTAAATATATATAGAAATAAACAGAACATTAGGTGTGAGTTAATGAAAGTAGTTTATTGTTTAAGGCTTGAACAGGATCTTTAGCAACAAGAGAATATACATGTAAATGGAAAAATATGAGTGGTTTAGAAGGAATAGAAAATATTAGGCATCTGTTAATTGAATATAAATGCTTGAAAACAGAAAGGGTACAAATAATGAAGTTATGGAAGAATAAATATGAAAAAGTGATTATACAGAAAGAGGGCTATTGTTTTTTATGCTGGTTTGGGAAAAGATAAGGGGAATTTCAATATAAAGGCCATAGAGTTGACAAAAATTATGTTGTGGAAATGGAATGGAGCAGAATATGGGAAAACTTAGAGTGGGGAATGGAAAATAAAGTGGGTAACAGGTTTATCTGGGCATAATTGTTGAGATATTCTTGACTTCCTTTAAGAAGAAACCACAGTACATCACATCACATCAATAGTAAGGAAAGTAGTTTATTGTTTAAGGCTCTAATGGGATCTTTAGCAACAAGAGAATATACATGTAAATGGAAAAATATGGATGACTTAGTGTGCAAATTATGTAAGGAAGGTATAGAAAATATTAGGCATCTGTTGATTGAATGTAAATGCTTGAAAGCAGAAAGGGTACAAATAATGAAGTTATGGGAGAATAAATATGAACAAAGTGATTATACAGAAAGTGAGTTATTGGTTTTTATACTGGGTTTGGGAAAAGATGATGGGGATTTAGATATAAAGGCCATAGAGTTGACAAAGATTATGTTGTGGAAATGGGATGGAGCAGATTATGGGAAAGCTTAGGGTGGGAATGGAAGGGGAATGTAAAGTGGTTAACATGTTTCTTTGGGCATAGTTGCCGAGAGATTCCTGAGTCCATTTAAGAAGTCACAGTACATCACATCACATTACATCACATTAAAAAAAAGAATAAGGAGTTAGAGAGATGGAGAACTATTATTGATAGTAAAAAGTGTTTATATATAGAAATAAACAGAACATTAAGTGGGAGTTAATGAAAGTAGTTTATTGTTTAAGGCTCGAACAGGATCTTTAGCAACAAGAGAATATACATGTAAATGAAAAAATATGGGTGGTTTAGTCTGTAAATTGTGTAAGGAAGAAATAGAAAATATTAGGCATCTGTTAATTGAATATAAATGCTTGAAAATAGAAAGGGTACAAATAATGATGTTATGAAAGAATAAATATGAAAAAAGTGATTATACAGAAAGTGGGTTATTGGTTTTTATGCTGGTTTGGGAAAAGATAAGGGGGATTTCGATATAAAGGCCATAGAGTTGCCAAAGATTAAGTTGTGGAAATGGGATGGAGCAGAATATGGGAAAACTTAGAGTGGGGAATGGAATGTAAAATGGCTAAGAGATTTCTCTGGGCATAGTTGCTGAGAAATTCCTGACTCCATTTAAGAAGAAGTCACAGTGAATCACATCACATCAGCTTTAAAATGAGCCTAAATTCACTAAGATAATGTAAAAACTGACTGTTTTAGAGCAAATTAAAGCCATGTACAAGTTTATTTGAAATAACCTGTAAAGGGAAAAAGTTAAAAAAAAAAACCTTTAAGAAAATCTCAAAATTAAATAAGCAATAAGAATATAATTTAGTTTTTTAAACACATACATGCACAAAATAAATAAATATTCAAACAGCATAAATCAATAAAGCAAACTGATCAATAGTAAATATTTTATGAATGAAGACAATCGATGTTTTGCCCGTGTATTTATTTAATACATATTATTACACCCAATTATTTCAAGCATCAACTCTCTGAAAAACAAAATGGTAATAAAAAATGCTATGCATGTATAATCAAAAGAAAATATATAAATCTTTAATAGAAAAATTAAACTTTATATTTAATATTAAAATAAAAAAATACTAGTTTTCTACCCCCCCTTTTTAAAGAAGAAAAAAACTTTTTTTTGGAAAAAAAAAAAATGATTAAAATAATAATAATTTCTAATCTAAGGACAAACGATTTGAAAATCATGTTATTTTATTGAAAGTCTATTAGAGTCAAATAGGGTTCACTTGAAATAACAATATTTATAAAATCAATTTATAAAATATACATTTAAAAAATATGTGAGCAATGGAAGTAAAATTTTAGAACTTAAAAGATGACTTGGGCTAACTGAAAATAAACATTTTAGTCAAAATGTTTATTATGGAGACATATAGACAATGTTTTCAATATCTAAAACCAAATATTTGAAGTGTGAAAGTATTATAAAAAATGTTGTTTTCGTTTGTTGTTTTTTTTAAGTAAAAAAAGAACTTGTCTTTGATTAAAAAAAATTCCTTCGCCAAAACAAAAGACAAAGTAAGTGACTTCCACAGTGATTGTATAATAAAAATTAAACAATGTCTTTGATCTCTAATAAAATAAAAATTCAAAGCTAACTTAACCTTTAAGCTGTCAGAAATTCCAGTGTTAAAACTCTAAACTTTTGATTGGTCAATTACAAAATCAACAGTAAAAATATAATCGTCTTTTAATATTATATTCATTTTAGTTTCGTTTATAAAAAGTAAATTAATAATTTGTCAGATTATGAAAGTGAACGAAAAGTTTTTTTCAAAAATAAATTTCTATTTATAATTATAAAAATATTCTATAGCAGAAAATCTAAAAAGAATGTTGCGAACAACATTAAAATCTTTGTCAATTTACGTTCCTATAAAAATATAGGGGATTTGAACTCAGACTTTCAAGCAATCTTCAACTATCTCATACTACTGATACATGGGACCACACACATATAGAAAAGATAAATAATCACCAGTATACATATTTCAGCATATTTTATCAAAATAATTTATAATGTGTAAATATATATATATACTGTAATGTTTAAAATAATACTAAAAAAATACTTTAAAACATTCATTTTCATTTTGAAAATCAAAACAAAGAACTTGGAGCTGTCAAAATTGTTGTCAAACACTCCCATTTGTTCTGCCTTCTCCCATTGTTCTACCTTCAACTTAAAAATATTATTAATTTAAAAAAATAATAATGAAATATTATTGGAATTTTTATTTGTAAAATAATTCTAGAGAGGGCAGCATCTTACAGTACTTTAAAAAAAAAGAATAAGAGTTAGGGAGATGGAGAACTATTATGGAGAGTAAAAAGAGTTTAAATATATATATATAGAAATAAACAGAACATTAGGTGCGAGTTAATGTATGATAATAGTAAGGAAAGTAGTTTATGGTTTAAGGCTCGAACAGGATCTTTAGCAATAAGAGAATATACGTGTAAATGGAAAAATGTGGGTGGTTTAGTCTGTAAATTGTGTAAGGAAAGAATAGAAAATGTTAGGCATCTGTTAATTGTATGTAAATGCTTGAAAACCGAAAGGGTACAAATAATGAAGTTATGGAAGAATAAATATGAAAAAAGTGATTATACAGAAAATGGGTTATTGGTTTTTATGCTGGGTTTGGGAAAAGATAAGAGGGATTTCGATATAAAGGCCATAGACTTGACAAAAATTATGTTATGGAAATGGGATGGAGCAGAATATGAAAAAATATAGCATGGGGGAATGGAAGGTAAAGTGGCTAACAGGTTTTTCTGGGCATAGTTGCTGAGAGATTCCTGACTCCGTTTAAGGAGAAGTCACAGTGCATCACATCATATCACCTGTTTAATGTACTATTATTGTTGTTATATATATATATCAATTATTGCTGTTATATAAAATATTTTATATTATATTGTATGATTTATTTAATTTATTGTAAATGCTAACTAAAAAAAAAGTATTTCATTTTAGTTAATTTATTAAGTGAATCAAAAATTTTAAAAAAAAAGAATGAATGAACACAAATTCATTAGTGCACATTTTACTTTTATTAAGAAATTCGTAACACTAACATTAACTCTAAATTAAATGAAACATATAAGCTAATGGAAGTGAGTAGACATATTTCTGTCACAAAATCTAAAAAAAACATTTAGCATTGAATTAAATTGTATTAATAAATAAATAAATAATTTTATGAATTCATTATGCCTAAAATAATTGTTCGCAATATTTAACATTTATAATGTTTTTGCAAATGCAAGTACATTATCCTATTAAAGCATAAATAACAAAGAGAATATTTTATTTTGCCATGCAAATGTTTTAAATGAGGAAATATTTGAGAAATAGATATTTAAAACCAGCAAATGTCCACAAGTAATATATCACATATAAGATACAGCCCAAGTGAGGAATTATTAAAAAGTATAAACTAATATATGTGCCCTCATCTAAAAGTCAATCCATGTATGCGAATTTAGGAATATACTATCATATGAATTATTTCTTTGAAACTAGTAGAAAACAAGCATTAGATAAGTTGTGAGCAATGCATTAATTAGATTTTCCGTCATTTATCTACTTATTATTATTATTTAATGTTCCTTTAACTTATATTTATGTTAAATAAATTCATTGTTCTCTTTATTACTGTTTCTCATTTGGTTTAAGAATTTCTCAATGTATCAACACGTCAATGTTGTCCATTATGAACTTATGTGTGACAGCATGGTGTACATTACATAGATATCCTGGCTTAAATGGCATTAAAAAATTACAGAAATTTGTAAGTCTGGATAAAGAAATAAATTATTTTAATTTCTCTGTCGATGCTCTATTTTGTAAGTGTTGTTCCATGTTTATAATTGATGATGACTTCATATATTTGTTTTTGTTAAATAAGGTAAGAAACCAATGAATGGATCATCCACTCTATTTGTTCACATCTACCATTCTAATATATATGGATAGTTTATTTATGCTACACATTTCATTGGAAGCTTCAATTACTTCCTGTTCAGTTACATTTAATCTGAGTTATTTATTATTTACAGATATTAAAACTGAGTTTTCATTTTATATTTAGAAGTTGTTTAAATTAAACTTGGTTTTAATCCTCCAAATGTTTTAATGGTGATTCTTGTCATTTGTTCTATAAATATATATATAATCAATACATCGATTTCATTTCCCTTATTTAAAATTATGTAAATAAACTAACAATATATATGAATAAATGCATCATCTGTCTTTTGGATAGTTTATTTATGTTATATAAGTCATTGGAAGTTTCAGTTACTTCCTGTTTAGTTATATATATTTATAAACAATGCATACTACTCTGAAATCTAAATAAAATATTTGAAATCCCCCATAGCTATATTATTCCAGCCATACTCCATCCTTTAAATAAAGAAAACTCATTTTTTTCTTTTCAATAGAATTGCTAAAATTTGAGCATTCTTTGTTTAAAGGGGAAGTGTGGCTGGAATAATACAGCTATGGTGCATTTCAAATATTTTATATATTGAATAATCAGAGAATCCATATTTCCTATGCATACCACATTTGTGTTTTAATATGTTTAATTTATTCTTGGTATTGTTTATAAGATTATTTAAATTTTATGTTGCTCAAATCCTACATTAAAATTCTAGATGCAAATATCTTTAATATTATTATGAAGGTGGATAATAAATGGTATAGACACCGTTTCTCTTTATTTCTGATATTTTTTTCTTTTCAAACTTAATACTATTGTTAAAGATTTTAATAATATTTATGGATAATGCTTTGTCATTCACTTTTCAGATATAGTAAAATATTTATCTTTGCTTCCTTTTTTATTATATTCAAATTTGCACAGATGGTTTTTGGAAAAAATTCTCAAAATACTGCATTTTTATATTTCTGGGGCAAGTGATTTTTACTGATATAACCCGATATACATAGTAATTTTACCATTATCTTATAATTTAAAGTAATTGTTCAATCTTTTGGTTTTTATTCTAGAAATTTTCTTTTTCCACATTAATAGTAATTTTATGAAATGTAACTTTTTAGAATGAAATATTATTTTTGCAATAGCTTTAAAATTATTTATTCTTCTTGGAAATTAATTTCATGCAGGAACAAAGTTCTATTCATAAAAAGACCCCTTACTTCTAAATTATATTTGAAGGTAAAAGTTTTTGAAACAAAATTTTCTATCTTTATAGACTTCTGGGTTTTCTTTAAGTACATCAACAATGCACTTTTCAAAATGCTTTATCATTATGACATTTATTTTCTCATGGCAGTTCATTTTCAATTTAATTAGTTTCAATAAAAGTTTTTAAAATAATCCACAATCATTTGTAGACTTCAATTTTTAAAGATAATTTATAAATTTTCAATTTTTTAATATCATTATAATGAAACATAATACTAGCATTGCAAAAAATATGTAAAATAGAAATAATAAACATAAAACTTTTTATTTTAATATTTCATGTTCTTCAGGTAACATTGGGATTTGGGTGGATTCTAGAAAAATATTGACTTCAACAAAAAAAAAGATAAATTTTACTACTCTAGCAATCCATTTGTAAAATTTCAAGAAATCAAATGAAATGCTGTTATAATGTTTAAATAAAAAATTGAATTAAATTTTGTATCCAAACTCTTTTAATTAAGTGTTGACTGGTCAGAAATTAATTAACTTTTTATAATTATTCATATGGGGCACAATTCAGTTACTATAATTCATAGTGTCTATTTCATTATCCTATTTTTACCTTCTATTTAATTATATCTATATTAATAGAAAATAATACTTTTATTTTATCAAATAAAATTTATTAAATAATTTCAGATTTATATATAAAATGCACACATGCATACTTATAGGCTCATGTCAATATAAACTTCAATTGTAATACTTCTACCTGTATATAAATTAATTAATTACTGGCATACATTTGTACTATTGAAGATATATAAAATAATTCTTTACAAAATTATTATAAAAATCATTTTATTTAATTAAGAAATTATTCTTTAAACTTTACCTTATAAATAAACTATTTATTTTTATAATTTTTAAAAAGATGCTTGAATTTTTAAAATATTTAAATAATTTAATTCTCTCTCTCTCTCTGTCAATTTTCTATTCTACAGTTTTATTTTATTAGTTCTATAAAGAACTAATTTTATGTTCCATAAAGATTTTTTTTTTCTTTTATAAATTTACATGTACAAAAGTACTCAGTCTGAATCTCTCACATTCTGTGTTGACCATTTCAATATCCAATTTTTTAATTTTCAAGCATCCATTTTTTCTAAGCTATTCACTTTTTCAAAAAATAATATTCTACTTGCCTTCTATCTACATTTCTTAATACTGTTCTTGTTTAAGGAATAATGGTTTTCTAGCTTAATATTTCTGGCCAAAATGATTTCTCATCCATTTAATAAGTCTAAACCATTTTATTGATTACTTTCTATTTCTTCTATAATAGTTCTTTCTATGTTAATTTTCATTTTTATTTCGCTATTACTGATTTTTGTAATGATGATATTCCATAATTGAATGAAAACATTAATTTCTACAAATTTCCTATATTTCTGTTCTATAAACAGCCTAGTTTCTTTTTTGATTTTCTTTTAAATTTAAAATACAAAATGAAAATCAAGTAACAGTTTTTCTTGAGTCAATCTACTTGAGATTTAATTTTTTTAATTTTTCATCTGAAATTGTATATAGTACTGTATCATTATATTAAAATTATATGAAAAAAAAACAAACAAAAAACTTCAGTAACAAAAGAAATCAGCCATTCTGGAATCTTAATGTATGATCAAAGATATGTATAAGTAAAACTACCAATATTTTATAAATGTTTTAAAGATGAAAATAACAGGACTAGATAGTGTACTCTGTGTATATAATGTAGAAATTGTACATACAAAACTGATATATAATGTAGTAATAGTTGCATTGCCAAACTAGATAGATATCTATAATAGTATCCTGTAAAGATCTTTACATCATAGAAAATAATATAAAAAAGTAAAACTAGAAAAGAGGGAATCATAATTTTAAAAACTGCAGTTAAAATCTAATGTCATCAGCCTTGTAAGCAGTAAAGAACTAAAAAGATTCTTAAAATAAAACCATGGGAATTAACAAGAAACCCAATGAAAAATACACAACATTCTAAATATACCAAGCATTTGGAAATTAATAAATATTACAATCAAAGAAAACATGTAAAAAAGGAATTTGGTAGAGTCAATTCAGTAAATCAATACTTATATCATGTGAAAAAAGGATTGCTCCTAGATGTTACACATGGATATCTTTGTAACATCCACACTATTTCAAGAGATATGGACACTTAGCAAAACAATATGATGACAAATACATATTAATGTACATTGATATTTTTAATCATTCTCTCATTACTATATCTAACATATAATGGTGGATACTTAATTAATAAGATCATACATGAATATAGACTATATATATATATGTGTGTGTGTGTGTTATATATAAAGCTCACAAAATAAGCTCTTAACAAGCTTTGCAGAATATCCTCAACTTCAGACCAGTTTCTGCTACTGGTGTCATCAGTGAGCTGCCAGGATATTCAAGCATTAGATTAAAAATACCAGGACAACCCCAACACTTTATCTAATGTATAACTATTAAGTAGAAAATCTGAAACTTTCAGACATCCATATATCTTCCAATCCAGCTATCTAACTTAAATAGCCATATGGGGCTGAACTAAGTTCAGATATACCATATACTAATAGCTTTAGCAATATAAGATCTTCAAAGCCTTAATAGCAAAAAATAAAATTACAAAAAAATCAAGTCAGATGTCACATGATATAAATTTAATAAGCTTGTATTTACAAATGTTATATATAGAGCTCCAAAATAAGCTCTTAACAAGCTTTGCAGAATATCCTCAAGCCCACACTGATTTCTGCTACTGGCATAATCAGTGAGGTGTCAGGATATTCAAGCATTAGATTAAAAATACCAGGACAAACCAAGCACTTTATCTATGTATAACTATTAAGTAGAAAATGTGAAATTTTCAGACATCCATATGTCTTCCAATCCAGCTATTTTACTTAAATAGCCATATGGGACTGAACTAAGTTCACATACACCATATATTAATAGCTTTAGCAATATAAAATCACCAAAGCCTTAATAGCAAAAAAAATCTAAATCAGAGGTCACATGACCTAATTTAATAAGCTTGTATTTACAAATGTTATATATAGAGCTCGCAAAATAAAGATTTTCTACTTAATAGTTATACATTAGATAAAGTTCTGGACTTATCCTGGTATTTTTAATCTAATACTTGAATATCCTGGCACCTCACTGATGATGCCAGTAGCAGAAACCAGTCTGGGGTTGAGGATATTCTGCAAAGCTTGTTAAGAGCTTATTTTGTGAGCTCTATATATAACATTTGTAAATACAAGCTTATTAAATTAGGTCATGTGACATCTGACTTGATTTTTTTGTAATTTTATTTTTTGCTATTAAGGTTTTGGCAATTTTATATTGCTAAAGCTATTAATGCATGGTGTATCTGAACTTAGTTCAGCCCCATATGCTATTGAAGTTAGTTAGCTGAATTGGAAGACCTATGATATGGATGTCTGAAAATTTCACATTTTCTACTTAATAGTTATATATTAGATAAATTGCTCAGCTTGTCCTGGTATTTTTAATCAAATGCTTGAATTTCCTGGCACCTCACTGATGACACCAGTAACAGAAACCGATCTGCAGTTGAGGATATTCTGCAAAGCTTGTAAAGAGCTTATTTTGTAATCTCTATATATAACATTTGTAAATACAAGCTTATTAAATTAGGTCATATGACATCTGACTTGATTTTTTTGTAATATATATATATATCACTAATACTAGGAATACAAGTAGAGATCTAGTCCATCATGCTATAAATGATATTATAAAAATATATTCATGTGTAGTCATGAGCCTTAGATAAACTATCACCATGTGAGGTGTATGCATTATAGCCAATTCCTTACATAAAGTGAGTTTACCCCCTAACTTTTTCTTAAATTTTAATGACAATCATAGAAGTTTTTATGGTTAGTTCATGTCAAAGTTAATACAGAGGCAATTCCATACAAGAATGCCACTAAGTCAAAATAGTCAGTGGATGCAAAAAGGTTTATGCATAAAGCCCCTATTTAGCACCTACTCATCCAATATGCCCAGACTAGTTTCTAGCTTGTGGCTCCTCACTGATGAAAGCCACAAGCTAGAAACTAGTCTGGGGATATTGGATGAATAGGTGCTAGATAGGGATTTTATGCACAAGCCTTCTTGCATCCACTGATTATTCTGGCTCGCACTTGGTGGCACTACTGTATCAAGAGTTTTGCCTCTGTATTACAGCTTATAAGAAATGGTGATCATGCATGTCAAAGTTGTGGGTAGAGTAAGGTTGAGACATAAATCAAAATATAACAATTTAGTCTTGATAAATACTGAACAAATGATAAAGATATATGTAAGAGATTGTGACCTGGACTAAATGATGAGTGTTGTTTCAGCATGAAATGCATCTTGGGGGGGGGGGAGAGGCATTTTTTTTCATATCTTTTTATTCCTATATATCAAGAATATGAGGTGAAGATTATTAACTATTAAAAAAACTATTTTCTTAGTCGAAACAAATTATAATCCAAATACATATTAAACCATGAAAAATTATTCTATTTAGAAAATTAACTAATATAAAAAAATCTTATGGAGGAAGTACTATTCAAATTAAGAGTATAAGTATAAATTTAAATCTTCTTGAAAAGATGAAAACTGAGAATTTGAGTAGCAAAAGCCAGCACTTTGATATGAAGACTGTTTCTGGATATTAAAAAATATAGACAGTCTGGACATAAAAATTATAGTCTACAGTAATCCTGATTACAAACAATCATAAATCCCAGCAAAAAGAAAAAAGATCATTTTGAGAAGAAAAAGATAAATGCCTATATTTAATGGAATAGAATAATAATATATATAACATAAAAACTCAGCATAAGAGCAAGGGCAGAAGATATTTTCAATGAAGCCAGGATCAAACAAATGAATTGGAAAAAATGAGGATCAGAGAATCAATTAAAACAACTTGAATTGTTGTAAATTATTGATGATCATACCCATGCTAATGATATAATCAATCAATAGCTTAACAAAAATTATGTGGTTAAAATGTAAGAATTACAAAATTAAAAATAGCAAATTGAAAGTTTAATTATTTGTTTTACACTTATTTAATTTTAAAAATTTGAATTAATAAAGTATTAATTCTAACAACTAGGCTACGTCTACATTTTGAGAGATAAGCAATCCCAATATAGTATATTATATTCTGTGTTCAGTTGAAATTAAATTGAAAGGCTGCAAACCTTTCATGCTTATTATACTTATCTGATAGCCAATCAGATGTTATGATGGCTGTCTGAATGGTCAAACCATAAACACAAGACAGATTATTTTTGTAAGATTTTTATGTTCAAACTTCTTATTGCAAGAAATGCCTAAAATTATTTGTTGATAGGCAATCTTACTATTAATCCATTTTAAAAAATGCCAGTTTTTTTATTATAAATTAATCAAGACTCAGAATAGCATAATAGATTATCAATTAGATCTTAGCAAATGATAATCTAACTAATGATGACTTAATTATATACTCCACATTAGTCCCATCCAAGAAAATGTCATCTAAGATATTTATATTATTTTGTAATTTTATATAACAATCGATTTATATAGTTTTAAGATTTTTAACAGTAACTTGTAAATAAGTAGAACCATCATACTGCAAAAAAAAAAAGGTAGGATAAAAAATTAAATCTTTTTCCCAAATATTTATTTGCACAATCTCACCTTATCTCTAAATTTTTCTTATAAATTCTATTATAACTTTGTTTATCAATTCAATATTTGTTTTATTTAGAGGTTCATATCTTCTATAATATTTTTATAAAAAACAAATAGTTTCAAGTGAATAGATTGAAAGAAATGATAACAATCTTCACATATCAAAAAGTAAAGAAAATGATTTATTAAAATGTTATCTTGAACTGTAAAATCATCTTTGAGTTTAAATTCAAATTTAAAACTCTAAAAGATCACAGTTTAGAAGTGTATGTGACTGTTGGTATAATCTACAAAAAACATGCAGAATTTGTGTGTTCCTAAACATTTTACAAAGAATATAAATTTTAAAATGAAAAACAAGAATATGCTGTATAATTACATCCTTTGATGATGAAACAAAACATAAGATTTGAACATTATTGGGATTTATAAAATAGAAAAATATAGCATAATCTAAAATATATATGTTATTTCCATCACCTTCATACAACATTAAAAAGCCAAATGGAGAAAGAATAATTTAGTTTTGAAAACAAAAACATTTTTATGTAGATAAACAACTTTTTAAAAAATTATTAATTCATGCGCACATACACACACATGCAAATACAAATAGGAGTGCTGAGAATTAATTTGATCAATCTTTATCATATATGTAAATATATTCTAAAATTACCTTCATTTTCATAAATAAGACGTTTTGGTGGTAACTTATTTTCTCTTTTGATTTTAACCATTTTCTTTTTTGGTGCTTCAGGAAAATTCAATGGAAACTTTTTTTTAATTGGTGTTCTCTCAAGAGAAGAAATTCTATCAAAAAAAAAAATATATACACACACACAAACCAAATAAATAATTTAATAGTTTATAGCTTGGGGGTTCAAAAAAAGTTTGAGTACTATTAATAATAGCTAAAGCCATGATTCATAGATCTTTTTTTTTTTTTATATGTATGTCAAAACGTTGACTGGGAAGCGAACGCGGGCCGGCTTCTTGGAAGGCAGCTATGCTAACTGCTAGGCCACCAATGCTTCACTGATTCAGAATCTGCTACTTTACTACTGCACCAGATCATGCAGGGCAAAAACATAAATTAAAATATATATATAAAAAAAAATTATAATCAAACATTTGAAATAAAAATGACAATTCCAAATATAACAATATAGAATGGATGAGTCAAATTTGATATCAAGATTGATGGAGAAACATAAATTATCGACATATTAAGGACTCCACATTTATAATTATAGCTTAAAATGAGGAAGTCTAAAAAAATATTATTAAAGTTAAAGAATATAGTCAAAATATAATTTTACTAAATAATCAAATTAATAAAAAAAAAATTAAAGACATCAATAATTTTTGCATTCTTGCATTATCTATCAGCAACAAAGGATTTAGAAATCAAGGAATTTACTATTAATTATTATTGTGTGTAGAATTGCAACAAAAGTCTTGAAAAATATCTCAAATATAGGAGCATGCATTTGAAAATGAACATCTGAAATATTTAATCTATGGCATTTTTTGTAACTTTTTATGGGTGTGAAAGTTGGAGAAAAGAATAAAAAAACTATTAATACTTTTGAACCATGGTCGTGGAAAAACTTCTGAAAATACAAAAGACAGAAGAAAAAAACTTCCAACAACAAACAAATGAATATTGGAACAGATTAAATTTGAACTTTTGCTAGAAACACAGATGAATTGTATTTTTTTTTTACTTTAATTGGAAAGCAACTTAATTTATTATAACAATGCATAAAAGATTAAGTGTAAAAAGAGAGAAACTAGCAATGATATGGATGAACTAAGAAATGTGTCCCATAGAACTTAAAGGTCAAACAGATGATAGTTGTTGTAAAAAAAAATATTCATGCATATTACCAGATTGTAATAATGAAATCATTCATTTTAAACAATCTATTTTCAGTTTAGTGTAGGCTTAATTTAAGTATGAAAGAAGGGAATAATTTGTTTTATTTATAAAATTGAAACAAATTTATTGTAACTAATATAACTAGTCAGAAATAATCCTCTCACATTTACAGAATTAATTTTTCACTGAGATAAATCTTTTTGTTTTATTTATAAAATTGAAACAAGTTTATTGTAACTAATATAACTAGTCAGAAATAATCCTCTCACATTTACAGAATTAATTTTTCACTGAGATAAATCTTTAGAAATCCTGTTAAAATTAATTACATATTATTTTTCATTATGTTAGCATCTTAAATTTTTCAATTTTTCTAGAATAAAATTCATGTTGAAATGGTATTTTCCCAAATGCAGTTTATGCTGCCCAATTGTTCATTTTCCCAAGATGCAATTCATTGTGACTTTTTCCATTTTCCCAAGAGACAATCTATGTTGAACTAATATTTTTCCATTTTCCCAAGAAGGAATTCATGCTGACTAGTATTTTTCTGTTTTAAGCCAATAAACACCATATGATCACCATTTCTATGCTTGCTTACAACTGTTATTAAAACAGGCAAAACTCACTATATGTATTGCCACTCGCAGCAAGTGAGAGTAATCAATGGATGCCAGAAGACTTGTGCATAAAATCCCCATCTAGTGCCTACTCATCCAATATCCCCAGACTGTTTTCTGGCTTGTGGCCTTCGTCAGTGAGGAGCCTTGGATCTGAGAGCTGCACCTAGATCTTAGGATCTAATCCATTGATTAGGCTCTTCACTGACGAAGACCACAAGCCAGAAACTAGTCTGGAGATATTGAATGAGTAGGCACTAGATGGGGATTTTATGCACAAGCCTTCTGGCATCTGTGAGTGGCAATATGTATAGTGAGTTTTGCCTATTTTTCTGTTTTCCCAAGAAGCAATTTATGCATAATAGTGTTTTTCATTCTCCCAGAATGCAATTCATGCTGAACCAAAGTTTTCATTTTTCCCAAGGTACAATTCATGCTAACTAATATTTTTCCATTTTTTTTCCACATGGAGCTTATGTAGCAAATGAACAATAAGACTTAGCTATGAAAACCATAGTACTCTCACCAAAAGAGCCCAATTTTTATGGGACAATATGTCAATCTAACACCAACTTCAGTCCTTCATATGTTTTCAATCATGTGTTTCCACATATTTTTCTCAATATCACATTTAAAAATTCAATGTAAACTTAATTTGACATATGTAGCTTGCTATATAATAATTATTTTTCTTTTAATCATGTTTTTTTCCTATCACAATCAAGATTGCAAACCTTTATTACATATGTAATATTATGAATCAATTTGCATCTGACTTCGTGTTTTCAAATGTAAGTCTCAATAAAGTTAATCCTTTAAAACATAATAACAAAATATTCACAATATACATCAATCCTCTCTTAAGGGAAATTTAGCAAAAAATTCCAGGCATTTAAATACCACATATTAGTTTATACACACCATGCATAGACTACATGGATGACATCACTTTTTTCCTCACCTCAAAAAAGCAGTTTCCAATCCTACAAAGAAATTTTTAACAAATATACTGTGACTTTCAAGCTCAAGTTTAACATGAATAACAAGTTGCCTGGTTTCATTACACAGGCAAACCATATACACAAACATACCATGGTATGCTGACTACTTTCCTTGATTTCGACTTGGGAACCAATGGAATGAGACATAAGATCCAAAATGAAAAGAAGATGCTGAAAGGATTACCACCTCTCACTCCAAATCCTACTCAATATACTCACAAGGTTCACTCTAGGAACCAGCTTGTCATCACAAAAATAATCTATTATCTACTCATTACAAAATTTGCATAATCTTTCACTTTCTCAATTTCATCACTATGTAACAAGCTACTGTGGTGAAAAAAGATGGTTGCCATCTCCACAAAACATCTAGGCAGGCTGGCCAACCAAAATAGACTAAGTTTTTATTCCATTTATGTTTTTCACATTCAGAAAAATGTAAACTTTCTAACAGCCATCATAGAATAGTTTCCAGTACTAGAATGCATACTGAATGTAATGCTTAGAGATAGACCTCCACCCTCATATGGATACATATCAATACCTATGGACCAATTCAAAAACATCTATAACCAGATATCCCTTTGAAATCCAAGTAAATATACATACTAGAGCATATACAACCTATTGCTCCCAAATCAGTTGGCTGATCCCACACCCCCAATACTAGGAATAAACAGTGCCCAATTGCTGCATCAATAGTTTTTTTGACTTCTTGTTGAAAGTTAACATCCATGCCTTACCCACATCTCATTTCCTTAGGTACCATAGGTTATAAGTGAACATTAATCCATTCTGCAGCTTGTGCCACAGGGAGGATGAAACATAATACCATTTTCTATACATGTGTCCAGCTTTTGCATGCACCTGTGATATGATATTAAGTACATATAGACAAAGCAGCATCTCCATAAATAAAATCATAAGCACATATAGATGAGGTGCAAAACTAGCTATTCATGCAGATACCTTCAGCTTGTATGAATTCTGTTGCACACCCTGTACTTTTTTGCTTGGTAACAATACCAAACATCAGCCTGCTACCTATTCTAGTAAACTTAAAAAGCTGAGAGCTAGGGATGGTAGACACACCTCTCTGATATTTTTGATGCCATATTGTCAAACCTAAAAATACAGACCAACTTATAACCTCCTAGCACACCAAGCAAAAAAATTCCCCATAGATACTCAGAAAGTTTTTGTGACTCAATGAACTTTGTCAGAGCCCCAACTGATAAAACCCTTATGGAAATTTAATAAAAAATATTTGGCAATGCCAAAACATAAATGGCATAGCTCAGTTAGATTTTTTTATTGAGATTCTTACAAAAGGACTTGTAAGTACTAAATTTATGTGACTGGTCAAAAGTATTCCAACAGTAAGATTGCATTTGAAATTGATAACCATGCAATATATGTAGTTATAGACTGTGTATGATTGTATAAGTACCCAATATGAAAAATATTTTTCTATGATGAACTAATCATTGGCTTAATCTATATTTAAATAACAGACTTTATATAAATGTAATTTGTACATAATCTTATGTATATACATGTAATTATTCATAACCTGTACATATGATTGTGAATCCTACATAATCACTGAGCATCAAATAAAGTTTATCTTTGAACCATCACCATCATCATTGTAATTCTGATGATGATAGTTGATGTTTTTCCATTTTCCCAAGTTGTAATTGATGCTGACTGGCATTTTTCCATTTTCCCAACATGCAATTCATGCTGATTGGTATTTTTCCATTTTCCCAAAATGCAATCTATGCTGACTAGTGTTTTTCCATTTTCTCCACATGCAATTCATGCTGACTATTGTTTTCCCATTTTCCTAAAATGCAATTTATGTCAATTAGTATTTTTCCATTTTTCCAAAATGCAATTCATGTAACCCAGAATTTTTCCATTTTCCCAGAATGCAATATGTACTAACTGGTATTATTCCATTCTTCTAGGATGCAATTCATGCTGAACTAGCATTTTTATTTTTCCAAAATGCAGTTCATGCTGACTAGTGTTTTTCCATTTTCCCAAGTTGCAATTCAAGCTGATTAGTTTTTCCATTTTCCCAAAAAGCAATCAATGATAAACAAGTATTTTTTTCATTTTCCCAGGATACAATTTCATGCTGACTAGTATTTTTCTGTTTTCCCAAGATGCAATTCATGCATACTAGTGTTTTTTCATGCTGACTAGGATTTTTCTATTTCTTTTCCCACATGGAATTTATTAACAAATAAACAATCAGACTTAGCTACAAATGCCATAGTACAAATGAGCCCAATTTTTATGGAATCATATGTCAATTTAATATCAACTTCAACCTTTCCTCCATATGTTTTCAATCATACTGTGATGTGTTTCCACATATTTTTTTCAATATCACATTTAAACATTCCATGTAAACCTGATTTGACATATTTATCCTGTTATGTACTAATTATTTTTATTTTAATTAAGATAAATCATGTTTTCTTTCCTATCACAATCAAGATTGTAAACCATGTTTTCAAATGTAACTTATGTCACCCTTTTTGAGTCTCAACAAAGTTTACCTTTTAAAACATAATATTATTATCGCCACCACCGCTACCACCACCAGCACCACCACTACTACTACTACTACTACTACTTAGCTTAAAAATGTAGTTATCATTAATTTACACAATTTGGCTTTAAAGGATTATATTCTCTAAAAATATAAATTAAAATTCACAGAAGTCTAAAAAATTAAATGATAATTCACAATTGTGACAAACAAACCATTTAATAAAATAACAAAACTTTTTATTCATAATAGTGTATCAGTGATGTAGGTATGATTATTAGGCCCTTATGTACATTTAAAAAAAGTCTTTTTAATATTTGTAAAAAGATATCTTAATATTTTTTGTATATATAAAAAACAAAATGGCTCTTAAGACCCAGATGTCATTCATATTGTTTTGGTGTGTTTTGTGATAGTTGCACCACTATAATTGCATAACAATGAACATTATCATGAAAATACTAAGAACATTATTATATGAGCAACTCAAGTGATTAAAAGATTTATATGTTGTTTTTGAGGTATATTTTTACATTCTAATAATTTTAACAAGCCCATAAATTAATTTTGGTTTTATCAAATATACAACATTAATAATATAAACCTATTCACAAAACAACTAATTCAGAAGATGTTACTATGATAATTCATACATAATTTTAAATGAACTTGCAAATAATATTATCTTTTTTTAAATGAATGCCAATCTATTTGTTACATAAAAGATGACAAAGAGATTGGCATTGGTGTAAGAAAGTGACATTATTTGCAAGTTCCTTTAAAATGATTCTTTAAAAAGTTGGCTTGTGAATTATTATTATTATAATAATGCTTTTAGACTTGGTTGTTCTGCAAATATGTTTATATTTTTACATATAATATTGCAATAAATTTAAAGTTTTTAATTTCAATAAATTTTAGTTCAAATTATAAAGCAAAATGATAGTTCTTATCTAATCTTTGAAAAAATGACTAATATATAGTTAATCTTTAAAAAAAAAAACAATAAAATAATAAACGTGAACAATAAATTTTGATTTTTGAGTTGAAAAAAGAAAAGATGAAACAAGAAAATTTAAATTGATAAAGCAAGCAAATGTTATCAATTTTATTTTGTATATTTGGTATTATTATGAAAAATCATCATCATCCCTAAATAAACAAAATATAAAATTAAATATAAAGGAATTGATATTGAACTGAATGAGCCTGAGAGATCAGCAGGAACAAAGACTAACTATAAGTTCACCAGCATATAATAATTGTTCATTATCATGAATGATTAACAAAAAAAATCAACATTTTGTAATGGTATGGAGAAACAGGGGTCAACATAGAATGATGGCAATTATCATCATCAACCCTAACTCAAAGACTAGTCTAATTTAAATATACAAATAATGTAATAAAATTATAATTGGAATGACCATAACTATGATAAAATTATGAGATCAGCAAAGAACTAATTATAAGTTCATCAGCATTACAGATGAATAATCATCATTCATCATCATGAATGATCAAAAAACAATCAACAGTCAAGCCTGTGACTGAATTTGAAAGTGGTCTACTATAGACCAGGCTAATGATTTAGCCCTTGTCAAACATGGGGCAGATTATATAAACAATAATTTGGATGCATAAATTAAGTGCTAATCCATCAGAATATAACAATTAAAAAATAATGCTGTGAGACAGAAACATGCTGATCATCATCAATGCCCTGGACATTTATGTACTGGCCAATTAAAAACTTAATTTCTAATTAATACTAAAATAAAATTTAATGCATGAACTTTAAAGAATATACCTTTGTGCTATCCAGGGCATTATCATCTGGATGTCCATAAGACCAAACAAAAACCCCAATCTATATAACTGACTATTATGCATAAATTCATCTCAGTGAGCAAGAGTTTTATCACTTACTGTGAGCAAGAGATAATACCAACATATAATAATTTATAATATTTCACACCTATTTTAGGATTGAATGAATTCACTGGAATAACCTAATGAAATATAAATTTATTAATTAGAAGCAACAATAATAAAATAAAACCAAAGGTCTTCCAAGCATACTATAAATATAAATTTGGCATTCTGATTTTGATTCAAATAATACAAAAAAATGCTATTACATTAGAATGTATATATATATATCTTAATGAGTTTACATAAAACACATCTGTATATAAGCACTCAAATGTGCTGTATAATAATCTAAAATTAACATTTTAATTGTCATAGAGCAATAATAAAAATTCATTTTTATAATACATAATAATTAATTTTAACATATATATGTTTGATGGCTGATTTTAATATATATAGGTCTACATGACATGCATTTAAATGTGTGTTGACACTGATATTTCATTAGTTAAAAAACAAACTTATTAAATCATTATATTTTCACAAGACATAATTCAATGTTGAAAAATATACATAAAGTTCACATGTATATGCATATTATTATTATCCCCCTACAATTTAAAGTTATCAATTCATTATTTTTAATGGTATGTAAAAGTTCTTTATATATATATATATATATATATATTTTATATATATATATATATATATTTCTTTGTCAGTCCTTTACAAAAGTTTTTTTTTCCCAAGATTATTATTAATTGTAATCATTTTTAAAAATATGCTAGCAAGCTCTTTCATTATCAAAAGATTTTTGGAGTTTCTTTTTTTTTAATAAAATAAAACTGAAAACATATCTTAGTTTCAGTTGAATGATTTTGACAAAAGTTATTTACTTTTAAATCTTGTAATTTAAAGATTTTAACTGTGAAATTATTTCAATAAATATTCTATTCATCAACTGTATGCATTTTATATATATATGAACCAGAGAATTTCTCCCCGTCAAAAGTCCAATATTTTTAAATAAAAAAAAGAACAGAAAATATCACTATAAAGCCTTGTATCTTCTTATAATTTTTGTGTTTTAAGAGTACATGAAATAATGCACATATTTATTTATATTTTAAAATTAATTCTGTGATGCTACATTTTAATAGATTTTAGTATAAAATAATTTTCTTTTGGTGCTTGTTTTTTTTTCATTACAATAATTAAAAGCAAGCAAAGTTTTAATTTATTTGTAAAAGCATTTTAATTTAAACAGTTTTGATTGTGATAAGTTTCTTTTTATTTTGTTGATTGTAATTTATTTTTAAAAGTTGAGATTTATTTTTTTAATTAATGTTTGAAAACAGATAAGAGCCCTGGTTGGATTTTTTTAAAATTAAGATTAAGCAGGAGCTAGAGATTTACCTTGGACAAAACTTTTAATTAAAGATTAGGTGGGAAACAACAATTCACATAAATAGCCTACAATTTTTGACTGGATTATTATTCTGCTTGTTATTCTTATTCAGATTGCTGTTCTAATTTATATATTTGTTAATTGCTCAACACAGATTGCTGAAGTTAGATTTCTGTTGTGCCACTACATTTTGATACTGTCTGTAATTTTATTAAGATTAGAAAAATAAAGTGGCTGGGTGAGGATACCATTAGGCATATAACCTAGAACCGGATTGCAAAGCACATTCGACAATCATGGTTATTATGACCGATTATCACCAAATATATTTTTAAAATGTAATCTTACACAGACTTATTTTTACCAAATGGACACTTAGCTATTTAAATGAGTAATCTAGATTAAAACCTTAAGCATCACATGATCACTATCTTATACTAGCACATAATTGTTTATAAACAAAGCAAAACTCTCCATACAGTATTGCCACCTTGTGCCAACCAGAGTAATCAATAAATGCCAGAAGGCTTGTGTATAAAATCCCTATCTAATGCCTACTCATCCAATATCCCCAGACTAGTTTCTGGCTTGTGGCCATCATCAGTGAGGAGCTTTGGCACAAGGTGGCAATACTGTATAGAGAGTTTTGCTTTGTTTATAAACAATTATGTGCTGGTATAAGATAGTGATCATGTGATGCTTAATGGTTTAACACCAATCCTGCCTAATAGGATAGTGATGGCTATGGTTGTTAAAGAGCCAAAGACACCAAAATGTATGGGTGCTGAACTAAGTTCAGACCCATATGACTATATAAGCTATTGAGCTTTGATTGAAAATATTTTTGTGTTTTCAATTTCATTCTCATGGTTTTGTAGTTAAGTAGATGTAAAAGGTGGGTGCTGGAGGGTTGCATTAGATCGTAAGATCTAGGTGCAGTTCTCTCAGATCCAAAACTCCTCACTGACAATGGCCACAAATCAAGAAACTAGTCTGGGGATATTGGATGAGTAGGCATTAGATAGAGATTTTATGCACAAGCCTTCTGGCATTCATTGATTACTCTGGTAGGTACAAGGTGGCAATACTGTATGGAGAGTTTTGCTTTGTTTAGATTAAAACAGACAAATAAATAAAATTTAATTATTTATTATATTTCTTTTTCATTGGAATCTGTCCTATTTCCTTGTTTTTCTCTTTTAGCAACCCAAACTGACTTAATCTATTAATAAAACAAAACACGAATGTAAATTTAAATGCAAACCTTATCTCTTTTTTTAAATGTGATCCAAATTATTTAACAAATATTCTTTTCTTGAGGAAACATGCATCATCACTTTCCCTACAGATGATAGTGGTCCAAGTTGATTATAGCAACCCTAACCAAGTAGGAGTGAACTCAAGGGAGACTTACTATAAGAGTGTGACATATTGCAACACTCAAACCCACTCTTTCTAATGTTAAATAATATATTCAAAAATCTAAAAAAATGCAAGTGTCCCTGTTTGTTTGCAGTCTATGCACATTCTTTTTCTTTAAAATACTAGGTTTCACCATAAGGTTCTTCTATTACTTATGGGAAGCCTTAATAACTAAACTTTTATTTCCCCTCTATTTTGGCTTTCTATACTGAGCAGTTAATATTCATTCTCATATAAATACTTTAGATATAATAATAAATGGAGAATTATATAAGCAAAACAAATTTTTGATTAATGAAAATTAGTATTATATAATTAATAACCTCTAGTAACAACCCTCTCTATTGTTGAAACTTTTTTTTTCAATCCTGATCAATCAGTGGTATGCCTTTATCCAGTTGGTTAAAGTGCTTTTATGAATTTTCTTGCAATGGCTGGTATGAATTCTCTAATAATTCCATTGGCTTGAATTGGTTTTCTTGGCTAACTAAACACATTCTTGTTACCCTTGGTTGGTGGTCACACAGGTAGTTCCAGATGCTGACAGGAAACCTAATTCCCTGATGAGAAAGTCCTGATTTTCCTTAACCAATCAACATTTTCTCTGCATTGTATAATATTCTTTTTAATTTCTCTTCATTGTGCTTAAGATGTATATTGATATGAGTTCAAATCAAATCAAAATGCAAAGTGAAATGTCAAGTAGCAAACTCTGTGATCCATATTCACACTTTTAATTTATTTTTAGTAATATTTTAGCACTTTTATTTTTTGTCATTCAGTTTTTTCAACTAGTGGAAAGTTCTGGTTTAATTAGTGTAATAGATAATGAAATACTTTTGATATCTGAAGTTTCAACAATAGAGCTAATTTCAAAAAAAAAAATCTATACTTTTTACTTTCCCTCACCCTTTTCTTTCCAAGAATTAGAATTAAGACAAAAACTTTT